>OY283139.1:76353646-76890027 GCA_958299785.1 Medicago lupulina
ATTTTTCTCTTCTCTACCGCTTGCTCTTGGTCGAAATTCAAAAACTTTAGCGCCCAAAACGCTTTGTGCTCCAATTCAACCGGCAAGTGGCATGCCTTCCCATACACCAATTGGAACGGTGCGAAACCCGTAGGTGCTTTAAAAGCGGTCCTATAAGCCCACAACGCTTCATCAAGCTTTAATGTCCAATCCTTCCGCGATGATGACACGGTCTTCTCTAAGATTCTTTTGATTTCCCGATTGGACACTTCCGCTTGGCCATTTGTTTGTGGATGGTAAGGTGAGGCAACCTTATGCTTTACTCCGTAGTGCTCAAGAGCTTTGGCTAGTTGCGAATTGCAAAAGTGAGATCCACCATCACTAATGAGCACCCTAGGAGTTCCAAAACGGGTGAAAATGTTCTTCTTATGAAATTTAATCACCGTCTTGCTATCGGCTTTTTGAGATGCGATAGCTTCAACCCATTTGGATACATAATCAACGGCCACCAAAATGTATTCATTGGCAAAAGAGGATGGGAAAGGGCCAACAAAGTCAATTCCCCAACAATCAAACACTTCCACCTCAAGAAGGCATTGTAACGGCGTCTCATTCTTTCTTGAAATTGCACCGGTTCTTTGGCAATTATCACATTGTTGACAATGTGCATAAGCATCTTTGAAGAGTGTAGGCCAATAAAACCCGGATTGAAGAACTTTCGCCGCCGTTCTTTGTCCATTGAAGTGTCCACCGTAAGGTGAATTATGACAGTGCCACAAAATCTTCCTTGCTTCATCTTGAGCAACACATCTTCTCAAAACATTATCCGCTCCGGTTTTGAACAAATAGGGATCATCCCAAACATAGTGAGTGGAATCATGGAGGAACTTCTTCTTTTGTTGCCAAGTGAAATCTTCCGGAATGACACCCGTCGCTTTATAGTTCGTCATGTCGGCAAACCATGGCCTTACTTGCACCATTAGCAACTTTTCATCGGGGAACTCTTCTAGCACCTCATTCTCCTTCTTTGTCACCTCATTATTCACCAACCTTGAAAGATGATCCGCTACCAAGTTCTCGGTCCCCTTTTTGTCTTTAATCTCCAGATCAAACTCTTGAAGTAAGAGTATCCATCTAATAAGCCTTGGCTTGGAGTCGGACTTGGTGAGCAAGTACTTTATAGCTGCATGGTCAGTGTAAATAACAACTTTGGAGCCAATGAGGTAAGAGCGAAATTTTTCCAATGCGTATACAATAGCAAGCAACTCTTTTTCCGTTGTTGCATAATTGATTTGAGCATCATTTAAGACTTTGCTCGCATAATGTATAGCATGAAATATTTTGTCCTTCCTTTGACCTAAAACAGCCCCCACCGCATAATCACTTGCATCGCACATAAGTTCAAAATTAAAATTCCAATTTGCGGTGATTATGGGTGCGGAGGTCAATTTCTCCTTCAAACATTCAAATGCATTTAAACAATCATTATCAAAATCATAGGACTTATCTTTGTTGAGCAAATTGCTCAATGGCTTTGCAACTTTGGAGAAGTCCTTGATGAAACGCCGATAGAATCCGGCATGACCAAGAAAACTTCTAACACCTTTGACATTGACCGGATGCGGGAGTTTACCAATAACATCAACCTTAGCTTGGTCTACCTCGATACCCCTTGAAGAAATCTTATAACCAAGGACAATCCCCTCGGTGACCATGAAGTGACATTTCACCCAATTGAGCACGAGGTTAGTTTCTTTACATCGCTTCAGTACGATGTCCAAGCTCTTCAAACACAAGTCAAACGATGATCCGAAAACTGAGAAATCATCCATGAACACCTCCATGCACTTTCCAATTAAATCGGAGAAAATGGCTTGAACACACCGTTGAAAAGTTGCAGGTGCATTGCACAAGCCAAAAGGCATTCTTCTATAAGCAAAAATACCAAAGGGGCAAGTGAAATCCGTCTTCTCGTGATCTTCCGGGTTCACGGTGATTTGATTGTAACCGGAGTAGCCATCAAGAAAGCAGTAGAAGGATTGACCGGAGAGTTTTTCAAGCATTTGGTCCATGAAGGGCAATGGGAAGTGATCCTTCCTTGTGGCTTGATTGAGTCTTCTATAGTCAATGCACATTCTCCATCCGGTGACGGTTCTAGTTGGGATCAACTCATTCTTCTCATTTGTGATTACCGTCATCCCTCCTTTCTTGGGAACTACTTGAACCGGGCTAACCCAAGCACTATCCGAAATTGGATAAATCATGCCGGCTTCGAGTAGCTTCACCACTTCCTTGCGCACCACCTCTTTCATTGTAGGGTTTAAGCGGCGTTGCGGTTGTGCTACCGGTTTAAAGTTCTCTTCCATCATTATCTTGTGCATGCAATAAGATGGACTTATCCCTTTCAAATCAGATAATTTCCACCCTATCACCTCTTTATGGGCCTTCAAAATTTCCACCAACTTTGTTTCTTCATTGACGGACAAGGAGCTACTAATGATCACCGGTTTGGTACCATCATTCTCAAGGAACATATATTTCAAATGTGATGGTAGAACTTTTAATTCAATCTTGGTGTCATCAACTTTGGCTTCTTCCTTGGACTCCTCTTTCAACTCTTCTAGTTTAGCTTGATGAGGGGGAATTTCCTTCAAGGACTCTAGCTCCTTTAAGCACTCTTCAATCTCTCTTGTTTCTTCATCGCCTATGGCATTAAGTGCATCCGTCAAAACACTTTCAAGGGGTGTTCGGTTATGAAATTGCTTCCGAGTGGTCATGATGACTTCTTCGGTTGCATCCATTTTAAAGCATGCGCCCTTGTCTTTTGAGTGCTTTATGGCTTCACGAATGTTGAAAGTGACCACTTCATCATCAACTTTAACCCTCATGATATTATCATCGAGGTCGATCATCATCCGGGCCGTTTGCATGAAATTCCTTCCCAAAAGTATAGGTACATCCTCATCCTCCTCGATATCCATCACCACAAAGTCCGCTGGGAACACAAATTTATCAACTTTGACTAGCACATCTTCGGCCATTCCCAATGGTTTTGCGAGAGTTTTATCGGCCAATTGCAAGGTCATCCTAGTCCGCTTGATACATAAGTCACCAACACTTTTGGCAACGGACAAAGGCATGAGATTTATGCTAAAACCAAGATCGAGTAATGCTTGACCAACCTTGGTAGTGCCTATAGCTACCGGTAGAGTGACTCTTCCCGGATCTTGTTCTTTCTTTGGCAACCTCCGTTGAATGATAGCACTACAATTAGCATCGAGTTCGATGGTTTCTTCATCGTTAATTCTCCTTTTCTTGGAAAGAATATCTTTCATGAATTTTGCATAAGCTGGCATTTGCTCCAAGGCTTCCAAGAATGGAATGTCAATTTGCAACTTCTTGAAGAGTTCAAGAAACCTTGAGTATTGCCGCTCTTTGTCTTTCTTTGATGGAGCATGTGGATAAGGTAAGTGTTGAGCCGCCACCTTCTTTTCAACTTCTTTCTTCTTTCCTTTCATCTCATCTTTTTCAACTACTCCTTTTTTTTTTTTTTTTTTTTTCATTTTCAACTAAATCTCCTTTATTCTCTACCTCTACTTCCTTCTCTAGCTCTACCACCTCATCCTCCTCTTCAACTTCTTCAACAACCTTCCTCTCAACCTCAATATCATCACCTATCCCCTCACCAATCACTTTACCGCTCCTTGTTGAAATAGCTTTGCAATGCTCTTTTGGATTCGGTTGTGTATTGGCGGTGAATGCTCCTCCCGGTTGATTAGCTTGAGCCATTTGTTGAGCCAATTGACCCACTTGTGTCTCGATACCTTTGATAGAAGCATCAGTGTTCTTTTGGTTGGCCATAGACATTTGCATGAATTGGTTCAAGGTTTCATCCGTGCTTTGAGGGCGAATTTGTGGGTTATTTTGTGGTGGATATTGGTATTGATTGTTGTATGGTTGTTGGTAGTAGTGTGGTGGTGATGGATAATAGTAGTTGGGTGGTGCTCTCCATGGTTGGCTATATTGGTTTCCTCTTGGAAAGTTATTGTTACCCGGATATCTCCCTTGGTTGGAATTACCCGGATATTGGCCTTGACTTGAACTACCGGCTTGTTGCCCTTGTGGTTGGTTTGGCCTTTGTTGGTTTCCCACAAAGTTTACCTCTTCTTGAAATGGTGGTGGACAATAACCGGTGGGATGGTCGCCCAAACACAACTCACAAGCGTTTACTTGTAACACACCTCCTTCTTTTTGGAATGACTCTAGGATTTGCTTGGGCATGGCTCTCATTTCTTTTTGCATTGCTTCCATCTGTTGAGTGAGGATTTTGTTTTGTGCCAACACCGCATCACTAGACTCCAATTCAAGAATACCGGCCTTCCTTTGTGAGGGATTTCTATTGTGAGAAGATTTGCGAGAGTTGAGTGCCATTTGATTGATGATCTTCACGGCTTCCGCTGGAGTTTTTATCATTAAAGATCCACCTGAGGATGCATCTAACATGGTCTTGGATTCACCTTGAAGTCCTTGGCGAAAGAGGTATATTTGCATTTGATTATCAAAACCGTGCTTTGGACAATTCCTCAACAAAGACTTGTAACGCTCCCATGCATCACAAAGTGACTCGCTAGAACCTTGAAAAAATGTTGTAATCGCAGTTTTAGCGTCTAGATGTCTGTCCTCCGGAAAGAACCTTTCTTGAAAAGCTTTCTCCAATTCATTCCAATCCTTCATCAAATCAGTTGATTGATCCAAGTACCACTCTTTAGCTTTCCCAATCAATGAATGAGGAAACAATCTTGTAAACATAGCCTCTTCCTCATCTTCTTTCATTCCAAGTGTACCAGCTATACCATAGAAGTTTGTGAGATGTTTGTATGGGTCTTCATGATCGAGACCGGAAAAAGGATGTTGATTCACCAATTGGATTGTCCCCGATTTCATCTCAACTTGCTTGATAGTTTGGTTTCCAAGACGAGCAAGCCTCCTTGGGCTAACCCAACACGGTAGTGCATTTTGAGGTTCACCATCTTCAAGTTCCATGATTACAGCTCTTTCACTTCTCGGAGATGATGGTGCAGAAGAGTGTGGAGACTCCCCAGATGATACCGTATGAACTGAACCAGAAGGGGTAGAAATAGAACCAGAAGTTCCCTCTTGAGCCAGCCTAGCTAATCTCATTTCTTCCCTTTTTTTAGCGTTGTTTCTACGAGCTGTTTTCTCGATTTCTGGATCAAACTACAGCTGTTCTTTGGAAACGGTACCTCGCATAAACAAAGTTCAAAAAGACTATACCAGGTGGTTAGCAATAAAAGGGCTAATGAATGATATGTGTGTATATATGTGCAATAAATAATTTTGTGCAAAATTTGCTTAACATGACAAAATTGTTTCGATACTTATGATATTATTCCGCTACTCCCCGGCAACGGCGCCATTTTGATGTAAGATTTTTACATGTCATTTACCTAACTATACGTGAGTATAATAGGATCGTATCCACAGAGAGTTGCGTATATCATAAGCATTTAAACGCCATTTATCATGTTAAGGGTTTGGGTATAATTTGTTTGTTTGTGTAAAACTATTTTCTATTCGACATAAAAGTAAAACGAGAAGAGATAGGGTTATTTCGCTTGTGATCAGATATATCAACCAGGCGTAACAACTGTAATCTTCCGATCGATTAACGGATTCTAGCTCTTTAAACGATATTATCACAATCACTCATCAATATCATTCGTGTCCAAATGATATTGTTATTTCTACGGAACCGTTTAAACATCGATTTCCCAAATATTTGAACGATCACGAAGTCGATTGGGTAGTTTAATCGACGATTTCCCAACCGATTAAATTACCCAAAAGCATTAAGTTCTAGATTACAAGTGATTATCAAATATTAACATCTATGTCTAGAGTGATAACTTAAGATAGATTGTTATTCTATTTCTAGGTTTAAAAGCATGTATCCATAACATTTTAAATCTCAATAAACATTGAAAGCAAGAATAACAACAATATTGAATAAATAGCTAGAACCATATATTAAAAGATAAAATTATTACATAATAGCTTGTTTGAATACCTCAAAATCACAAGAGTAGAGGTAGCTAGATATGTCTAAGCTAGCTTTGCAAAAGTTGGAGAAGAGATGAAGATTCAATGACAAGATCCATGATGTCTCAACAAATCTTGGCTTGAATCTACTCCTAACTACCTTGCTCTTTGTTTCTCTCTCTAGAAATACCCTAAACTCTCTCTAAAACCAGAAAATTATCAATAAAACAGTAGTTGGTTCTTGGAAAGAAAAGAGAAAACTATTTATATTGTCTGAATTCGTCCAATCTCGCTTAAGCGAAATGTACTTCGCTTAAGCGAAATGCTTAAAAATCTGAATCTGGCCAATGAAGAGTCGACACAAGACCCCTATCCTGTTGCAAGATAAAATTCGCTTGAAGCGAGATGGAAGCGTGATGAAAGCGAGATACTCCTGATGCATTCTGTCCAAATCTCGCTTAAGCGAAATGACGTCGCTTCAAGCGAGATGCTGTGTTTTGATGAGCGCAGTGGACGCGAGATAAAAGCGAGATGCCCAGGTTGCATTCTGTCCCAATCTCGCTTACGCGAAATGATCTCGCTTAAGCGAGATTGCCTTTCTTCAAGAGCGAGATGTACGCGAGCAAAAAGCGAGATGTTCAGGTGCTCTCTGTCCAAATCTCGCTTAAGCGAAATTATCTCGCTTACGCGAGATCATCTTTCTTCAGGAGCGAGATATCAGCGAGCAAAAAGCGAAATCCAATGGGGCTCTCTGTCCGAATCTCGCTTAAGCGAGCTGAAGTCGCTCAAAGCGAGATTTGCCTGACTCAGCCAAATTCTGGGTCCTTGCTTGTCTCCTTCCTACACAAATTGAGGAGAATAAGGCATGTAAAGCATAAAAGGCAAAATTCCAACAAATCATAGCTTTTCCTTAGTCAACTTGCAAAACAAGTCACTAAAATGCCTGAATTATCACATAAAATATACTACTTTTGAGCACTTATCAACGGGATGGAAATTAGTTGTTGTATTTTCATTCCTTTATGTATCAATTGTTGAAGCATGTTGTTGGAGTTTCATTTGAAAATAAATGTTGAATATTACTTATGTTGGGGCCTTTGTGCCAGATTTATATGTTGTGGATGTAATGTTTTAAAAGATTTTTCCGTTGCAATATTATGTTGTTGACGTTGTTGAATAAATAGTATTTTTAATCTATTTATGAAATTTTTGAAAAGTAGTGTTGTAACGCCCTAGTTGCTATTTATTTATTTTAGTTAATTTTTGTGTGTTTTATGTGCTTTAAAATTATTTATGTTGATTTATGTGAATTATTGGTGTTTGTTATTTTATTATATTTTATTATATGAGAATTAGTAATGATTTTTATTATTTAAGTGAAGTAGGAGAAATAATATTATTTTTGAATTAAGGAGAATAATAGTTATTTAGAATTATTAGAATTAAGGAGGGTTAATGAGGAATTAAAAGGAAATTAAGTGAGGGAGTAAAGAGAAAAAGGGGGTTATGCTTTGTTAGAAAGAAAAGAGAAAAACCAGTAAGGAAAGAAACATTTCACGTATCAGAGAAAAACAAAAGAAGAACATAGCTTTTTGAGAAAAACCAAGGGGGAGAACTAGGAAGGGAGAAGCTGCCATTTTTGCTGTAGAATTTGCTTAATTGAGGTAAGGGTGGGTTTACTTTTCAATTGTTAATATATATGTATATGCTTTCATGAAAATAGCTTGAAATTGGTGATTGTTGTTCTAGGTTTAAGAAATATGAAAAATGCCATTGTTGATGAATTATGTATGATTGATGTTGTTTATATGAGATGTTTCTGTTGTTTTGCTGTGTAGTGAACCCATAAACATTGTTCTAATTCATTTTGGGTGATTGGGGGATCAAAATTGGGTTTTTGGATGATTTAGGGCTTAGAAAATCGTAGTTTGAAATTCTGCCCAGATGAATTCTCGCTCAAGCGAGAGACACCCTTTCCGTGCCCAGTTCTGAATTTTGCCCGTTCGCTCAAGCGAGCGCCAAGCGAGCGCTAAGCGAACAAGAATCTGACTTTCGTCATTTGGTTCGCTCAAGCGAAATTCCCGTCGCTCAAGCGAAATCCGCCCAGAACCTGTAGTGTGTGAGCGTCGCTCAAGCGAACGCCAAGCGAGCCCCAAGCGAGGAACACCCAGACTTACGTGATTTGACTCGCTCAAGCGAGATTAGCTTCGCTCAAGTGAGATTGGTCCTGAACGACCATTTTGTGCAATTTTTCTAAGTGCTCCTAACCCAAACCTAAGTTTCCTAACTTGTTTATTGGATTTATTAAGAATTGTTTAGATGGTAAAACTATATTATGAAGATGATTAAGATGGAATTATGTATACTTATGTACAAATAATTATACTTTGCTAAGTTGAGTTGCCTTGATCGATGTTGAGTGGTATTGTCCAGTTGGGGAGGGTCTCTTAAGTTGTTGTTGTTGTTGGTTGCATGCTGATATGCTCCATTAAGATGTTGGGTTGTATGCAGATATACACCATAGAGTCATTCATACTCATATGCATTTGTTGGGGGCTTATTGCCCTGGAATGTTTATCATTCACCTGTTGGGGGCTTATTGCCCTGGAACGCTTTATCGTTCACCTGTTGGGGGCTTATTGCCCTGGGATGCTTTAACCATCCAAATTGTTGGGGGCTTATTGCCCTGGAATGCTTAGCATTCAACGCGCGTAGTTGGTACCACATTTGCATAATGCATTCGTTGTTGAGGTCTTGCATTAGTTGTCGTAGGTGTGAGTTGACAGTTGTGAGTTGTTGTTGGTGAGGTGTCGCCACAAGTGTTGTTGTTGATGTTAATCAAAGATGAATCAAAATGATAATGTTGGGATGATAATGTTGATAATGTTGCTGCTGATTGTTAATATTTGTTGTTGTTTTCAATTTATTTTGATGATTCATATATCTATATATTACTTTTGATTTGTGAACTCACCCCTTCTGCTGGAATTGCCGCCTTGTGGGCAAGTGCAGGTAATGAAGACTAGTGTTGTTGGCTCTTGCGTCTAGGGCTCTGATACATAGTAGGGATGGGGAAACGTTGTCCTTCTTATATTCCTTTATGTATCATTTCTTTTGTAGAACCTGTTGATTGGATGTTTAATTATTGGATGAAGTTTAATTGTTGAGGCCTTTGAGCCAAGGATTTTGTTGTAGATGTTTAACGATGATGACTTAAATTAAAGATTTTCCGCTGCAGAATTTTAATGTGATGAAATTGTTGATGCTTTTTAAATAGTTTTTATATTCTATTTAAATAATTTTGAAAAAGTAGTGTAATACTCCGTTGTTTGTTGAATAACTCTGATTATGATTATTATTAATATTATTATTACGTCATATTGGAAAACGGGATGTTACAATTGGTATCAGAGCAGGTCGGTCTGTCAGACCATTAGTAGAGTCGTGTCGAGCCATGTAGTGTAGTGTGACAGGTTTAAATTGTCTTTGTAGTCCTAATTCTTGTTGTTATGTAGAATTATCAAGATGTCTGGAAGGAATGATGCTGCTCTTGCTGCTGCTTTGCAAGCAATGGCTCAAGTTGTTGGACAACAGCAAGGTGCTGGTGGAGCTGGTGAAGGTGTACGGATGCTTGAAACTTTCTTGAGGAATCATCCACCAACCTTCAAGGGAAGGTACAACCCTGATGGAGCACAGACCTGGCTGAAGGAGGTCGAAAGGATCTTCCGGGTGATGCAGTGTACCGATGCTCAGATGGTGCGGTTTGGCACACATATGTTGGCTGAAGAGGCTGATGATTGGTGGGTGAGTGTTCAACCGGTGTTAGAGACTGAAGGTGCTGCGATCACGTGGGTTGTGTTCAGAAGAGAATTTTTGAGAAGGTATTTTCCCGAAGATGTCCGTGGTAGAAAAGAAATAGAATTCCTTGAGCTGAAGCAAGGAGACATGTCTATTACGGAGTATGCTGCTAAGTTTGTGGAGCTTGCCAAGTTCTATCCACATTATGTTGCGGAGACTGCTGAGTTCTCCAAGTGTATTAAGTTTGAAAATGGTCTGCAAGCTGATATCAAGCGGGCCATTGGCTATCAGAAGATCAGAGACTTTTCTGAGTTGGTGAGCAGTTGTAGGATCTACGAAGAGGATATAAAGGCCCATTACAAAGTGATGAGTGACCGCATAGGAAAGGGGCAGCAGAGTCGCCTGAAGCCTTATAGTGCCCCAGCTGATAAGGGCAAACAGAGAATGCATGATGAGAGGAGGCCTGCATGTAGAGATGCTCCGGCTGATGTTGTTTGTTATAAGTGTGGTGTGAAGGGCCACAAGAGTAATGCCTGCAACTGAGATGAGAAGAAGTGTTTCCGATGCGGAAAGAAGGGTCATACTGTCACTGAATGCAAGCGTGGGGATATTGTTTGCTTCAACTGTAATGAGGAAGGTCACATTGGTTCTCAGTGTACTAAGCCTAAGAAGGCGCAGACCAGTGGTAGAGTTTTTGCTTTGACCGGTACCCAGACCGATAACGAAGATCGCCTTATCAGAGGTACTTGTTTCTTTAATGGTACTCATTTAATTGCTATTATAGATACTGGTGCTACGCATTGTTTCATTGCTATAGACTGTGCACAAAGATTGGGTTTGATTATGTCTGATATGAATGGGGAGATGGTTGTTGAAACTCCAGCCAAGGGTTCAGTAACTACTTCCCTTGTTTGTTTAAGTTGTTCGTTGTCTGTTTTTGGTAGAGATTTTGAAGTTGATCTCGTTTGTTTGCCGTTGGTGGGAATGGATGTAATATTGGGAATGAATTGGTTAGAGTACAATCATGTCCTGATTAATTGTTTTACCAAGACGGTGCGGTTTTCTTCTGCTGAGGAAGAGAGTGGAGCAGAATTCTTATCCACTAAGGAGATGAAGCGGTTAGAACAAGACGGCGTGTTGATGTTTTCTTTGTTGGCGTTCTTGTCGGTAGAAAACCAAGCTGTGATCGATGGTTTGCCTGTTGTGAAAGAGTTTCCTGAAGTTTTCCCTGCTGAGATTCCAGATGTGCCGCCAGAAAGGGAGGTCGAGTTTGCAATTGATCTTGTCCCGGGTACGAAGCCTGTGTCGATGGCTCCTTACCGTATGTCAGCTTCTGAGCTAGCTGAGTTGAAGAAGCAATTGGAGGACTTACTTGACAAGAAGTTTGTAAGACCGAGTGTTTCACCATGGGGAGCGCCGGTGTTGTTGGTAAAGAAGAAGGATGGTAGCATGCGGTTGTGTATTGATTACCATCAGTTGAACAAAGTGACGATCAAGAACAGGTATCCACTTCCGAGGATTGATGACTTGATGGATCAGTTAGTGGGTGCAAAGGTATTTAGCAAGATTGACTTGAGGTCAGGTTACCATCAGATTAAGGTGAAGGATGAAGATATGTAGAAGACGGCCTTTAGGACACGATATGGTCATTATGAATATAAGGTGATGCCTTTCGGTGTTACTAATGCGCCTGGTGTGTTTATGGAATATATGAACTGAATTTTTCATGAGTATCTGGATCAATTTGTTGTGGTTTTTATTAATGATATACTGATCTATTCTAAGACTGAAGCTGAGCATGCAGAACATTTGAAGATTGTATTGCAAGTGCTGAAAGAAAAGAAGTTGTATGCCAAGCTGTCCAAGTGTGAGTTCTGGCTGAATGAAGTAAGTTTTCTTGGCCACATCATTTCTGGTAATGGTATTGCTGTAGATCCTTCGAAGGTTGATGCTGTGTCGCAGTGGGAGACACCGAAGTCAGTTACCGAGGTTAGAAGTTTTCTTGGTTTGGCTGGCTATTATCGCAGGTTCATTGAAGGATTTTCAAAGCTGGCACTTCCTTTGACGCAGTTGACTTGTAAAGGTAAAGCATTTGTGTGGGATGCTCAATGTGAGAGTAGTTTCAACGAGTTGAAGCGAAGATTGACGACTGCTCCTATCTTGATTTTGCCGAAGCCAGAAGAACCTTTTGTTGTTTATTGTGATGCATCTAAGCTGGGTTTAGGTGGCGTGTTGATGCAAGATGGCAAGGTGGTAGCGTATGCTTCTAGGCAGTTGAGGATCCATGAGAAGAATTATCCTACGCATGATTTAGAGTTGGCAGCCGTGGTGTTTGTGTTGAAAATTTGGAGGCATTATTTGTATGGTTCCAGATTCGAGGTGTTTAGTGATCATAAAAGTTTAAAATATCTGTTTGATCAGAAGGAGTTGAACATGAGGCAGAGGAGGTGGCTTGAGTTGCTTAAGGATTATGATTTTGGCTTGAATTACCATCCCGGTAAAGCCAATGTGGTTGCGGATGCATTGAGTAGAAAGACATTGCATATGTCGGCTATGATGGTGAAAGAGTTCGAGCTGCTTGAACAGTTTAGGGACTTGAGTCTGGTTTGTGAAAGGTCGCCTCAGAGTGTGCGGTTGGGCATGTTGAAGATCAATAGTGACTTCTTGAATAGTATCAGAGAGGCGCAGAAGCTTGATGTTAAGTTTGTAGACTTGATGGCTGCTAATGATCAAAACGCGGATAGTGATTTCAAGGTTGATAACCAAGGTGTGTTGAGGTTTAGGGGAAGGATTTGTATTCCTGATGATGAGGGTTTGAGGAAGTTGATTTTAGAAGAAAGTCACAAGAGTAGTTTGAGTATTCATCCAGGAGCTACTAAAATGTATCACGACTTGAAGAAATTGTTTTGGTGGTCCGGTTTGAAAAGAGATGTTGCTCAGTTTGTGTATGCATGTTTGACTTGTCAAAAGTCTAAGGTTGAACATCAGAAGCCTGCAGGGTTGTTGACTCCGTTAGATGTACCTGAGTGGAAGTGGGATAGCATTTCTATGGATTTTGTGACGAGTTTACCGAATACTCCAAGAGGGCATGATGCCATTTGGGTCGTGGTCGACAGGTTGACTAAGTCGGCACACTTTATTCTGATCAATATCAGTTATCCGGTAGCTCAGTTGGCGGAGATTTACATTCGTGACATTGTGAAGTTGCATGGTGTTCCATCTAGTATTGTGTCGGATAGGGATCCGAGGTTCACTTCGAGGTTTTGGAAGAGTTTACAGGATGCATTGGGTTCGAAATTGAGGTTGAGTTCGGCTTATCATCCGCGGACAGATGGTCAGTCGGAGAGGACTATCCAATCCTTAGAGGATTTGTTGAGAGTGTGTGTACTCGAGCAAGGTGGAGCTTGGGACAGCCACTTACCGTTGATAGAGTTCACATATAACAATAGTTACCATTCGAGTATTGGTATGGCATCGTTCGAAGCTTTGTATGGTCGGAGGTGCAGAACTCCTTTGTGTTGGTTTGAGTCGGGAGAAAGTGTTGTGTTAGGACCTGAGTTAGTGCAGCAGACTACAGAAAAGGTCAAGATGATAAGAGAAAAGATGAAAGCATCGCAAGATCGTCAGAAGAGTTACCATGACAAGCGTAGAAAGGCCCTTGAGTTTCAGGAGGGCGATCATGTGTTTTTGAGGGTTACTCCTATGACGGGTGTAGGACGTGCATTGAAGTCTAAGAAGTTGACTCCAAAGTTCATTGGTCCTTATCAGATTTCAGAGAAAGTTGGAACCGTGGCATATCGGATTGGATTGCCACCACATCTATCGAACTTGCATGACGTGTTTCATGTGTCGCAGCTAAGGAAGTATGTAGCAGATCCTTCGCATGTTATTCCTAGAGATGATGTGCAAGTTAGGGATAACCTTACCGTTGAGACTTTACCTTTAAGGATTGATGATCGTAAGGTGAAGCAGCTGAGAGGCAAGGAAATACCTTTGGTGAAGGTTGTTTGGGGCGGTGTAACTGGTGAAAGTTTGACTTGGGAATTGGAGAGCAAGATGCAAGAATCCTATCCTGAGTTGTTTGTTGCTTGAGGTAAGATTTTGAGCACGAAATTCTCTAAGTTGGGGAGAGTTGTAACGCCCTAGTTGCTATTTATTTATTTTAGTTGATTTTTGTGTGTTTTATGTGCTTTAAAATTATTTATGTTGATTTATGTGAATTATTGGTGTTTGTTATTTTATTATATTTTATTATATGAGAATTAGTAATGATTTTTATTATTTAAGTGAAGTAGGAGAAATAATATTATTTTTGAATTAAGGAGAATAATAGTTATTTAGAATTATTAGAATTAAGGAGGGTTAATGAGGAATTAAAAGGAAATTAAGTGAGGGAGTAAAGAGAAAAAGGGGGTTATGCTTTGTTAGAAAGAAAAGAGAAAAACCAGTAAGGAAAGAAACATTTCACGTATCAGAGAAAAACAAAAGAAGAACATAGCTTTTTGAGAAAAACCAAGGGGGAGAACTAGGAAGGGAGAAGCTGCCATTTTTGCTGTAGAATTTGCTTAATTGAGGTAAGGGTGGGTTTACTTTTCAATTGTTAATATATATGTATATGCTTTCATGAAAATAGCTTGAAATTGGTGATTGTTGTTCTAGGTTTAAGAAATATGAAAAATGCCATTGTTGATGAATTATGTATGATTGATGTTGTTTATATGAGATGTTTCTGTTGTTTTGCTGTGTAGTGAACCCATAAACATTGTTCTAATTCATTTTGGGTGATTGGGGGATCAAAATTGGGTTTTTGGATGATTTAGGGCTTAGAAAATCGTAGTTTGAAATTCTGCCCAGATGAATTCTCGCTCAAGCGAGAGACACCCTTTCCGTGCCCAGTTCTGAATTTTGCCCGTTCGCTCAAGCGAGCGCCAAGCGAGCGCTAAGCGAACAAGAATCTGACTTTCGTCATTTGGTTCGCTCAAGCGAAATTCCCGTCGCTCAAGCGAAATCCGCCCAGAACCTGTAGTGTGTGAGCGTCGCTCAAGCGAACGCCAAGCGAGCCCCAAGCGAGGAACACCCAGACTTACGTGATTTGACTCGCTCAAGCGAGATTAGCTTCGCTCAAGTGAGATTGGTCCTGAACGACCATTTTGTGCAATTTTTCTAAGTGCTCCTAACCCAAACCTAAGTTTCCTAACTTGTTTATTGGATTTATTAAGAATTGTTTAGATGGTAAAACTATATTATGAAGATGATTAAGATGGAATTATGTATACTTATGTACAAATAATTATACTTTGCTAAGTTGAGTTGCCTTGATCGATGTTGAGTGGTATTGTCCAGTTGGGGAGGGTCTCTTAAGTTGTTGTTGTTGTTGGTTGCATGCTGATATGCTCCATTAAGATGTTGGGTTGTATGCAGATATACACCATAGAGTCATTCATACTCATATGCATTTGTTGGGGGCTTATTGCCCTGGAATGTTTATCATTCACCTGTTGGGGGCTTATTGCCCTGGAACGCTTTATCGTTCACCTGTTGGGGGCTTATTGCCCTGGGATGCTTTAACCATCCAAATTGTTGGGGGCTTATTGCCCTGGAATGCTTAGCATTCAACGCGCGTAGTTGGTACCACATTTGCATAATGCATTCGTTGTTGAGGTCTTGCATTAGTTGTCGTAGGTGTGAGTTGACAGTTGTGAGTTGTTGTTGGTGAGGTGTCGCCACAAGTGTTGTTGTTGATGTTAATCAAAGATGAATCAAAATGATAATGTTGGGATGATAATGTTGATAATGTTGCTGCTGATTGTTAATATTTGTTGTTGTTTTCAATTTATTTTGATGATTCATATATCTATATATTACTTTTGATTTGTGAACTCACCCCTTCTGCTGGAATTGCCGCCTTGTGGGCAAGTGCAGGTAATGAAGACTAGTGTTGTTGGCTCTTGCGTCTAGGGCTCTGATACATAGTAGGGATGGGGAAACGTTGTCCTTCTTATATTCCTTTATGTATCATTTCTTTTGTAGAACCTGTTGATTGGATGTTTAATTATTGGATGAAGTTTAATTGTTGAGGCCTTTGAGCCAAGGATTTTGTTGTAGATGTTTAACGATGATGACTTAAATTAAAGATTTTCCGCTGCAGAATTTTAATGTGATGAAATTGTTGATGCTTTTTAAATAGTTTTTATATTCTATTTAAATAATTTTGAAAAAGTAGTGTAATACTCCATTGTTTGTTGAATAACTCTGATTATGATTATTATTAATATTATTATTACGTCATATTGGAAAACGGGATGTTACAATTGGTATCAGAGCAGGTCGGTCTGTCAGACCATTAGTAGAGTCGTGTCGAGCCATGTAGTGTAGTGTGACAGGTTTAAATTGTCTTTGTAGTCCTAATTCTTGTTGTTATGTAGAATTATCAAGATGTCTGGAAGGAATGATGCTGCTCTTGCTGCTGCTTTGCAAGCAATGGCTCAAGTTGTTGGACAACAGCAAGGTGCTGGTGGAGCTGGTGAAGGTGTACGGATGCTTGAAACTTTCTTGAGGAATCATCCACCAACCTTCAAGGGAAGGTACAACCCTGATGGAGCACAGACCTGGCTGAAGGAGGTCGAAAGGATCTTCCGGGTGATGCAGTGTACCGATGCTCAGATGGTGCGGTTTGGCACACATATGTTGGCTGAAGAGGCTGATGATTGGTGGGTGAGTGTTCAACCGGTGTTAGAGACTGAAGGTGCTGCGATCACGTGGGCTGTGTTCAGAAGAGAATTTTTGAGAAGGTATTTTCCCGAAGATGTCCGTGGTAGAAAAGAAATAGAATTCCTTGAGCTGAAGCAAGGAGACATGTCTATTACGGAGTATGCTGCTAAGTTTGTGGAGCTTGCCAAGTTCTATCCACATTATGTTGCGGAGACTGCTGAGTTCTCCAAGTGTATTAAGTTTGAAAATGGTCTGCAAGCTGATATCAAGCGGGCCATTGGCTATCAGAAGATCAGAGACTTTTCTGAGTTGGTGAGCAGTTGTAGGATCTACGAAGAGGATACAAAGGCCCATTACAAAGTGATGAGTGACCGCATAGGAAAGGGGCAGCAGAGTCGCCTGAAGCCTTATAGTGCCCCAGCTGATAAGGGCAAACAGAGAATGCATGATGAGAGGAGGCCTGCACGTAGAGATGCTCCGGCTGATGTTGTTTGTTATAAGTGTGGTGTGAAGGGCCACAAGAGTAATGCCTGCAACTGAGATGAGAAGAAGTGTTTCCGATGCGGAAAGAAGGGTCATACTGTCACTGAATGCAAGCGTGGGGATATTGTTTGCTTCAACTGTAATGAGGAAGGTCACATTGGTTCTCAGTGTACTAAGCCTAAGAAGGCGCAGACCAGTGGTAGAGTTTTTGCTTTGACCGGTACCCAGACCGATAACGAAGATCGCCTTATCAGAGGTACTTGTTTCTTTAATGGTACTCATTTAATTGCTATTATAGATACTGGTGCTACGCATTGTTTCATTGCTATAGACTGTGCACAAAGATTGGGTTTGATTATGTCTGATATGAATGGGGAGATGGTTGTTGAAACTCCAGCCAAGGGTTCAGTAACTACTTCCCTTGTTTGTTTAAGTTGTTCGTTGTCTGTTTTTGGTAGAGATTTTGAAGTTGATCTCGTTTGTTTGCCGTTGGTGGGAATGGATGTAATATTGGGAATGAATTGGTTAGAGTACAATCATGTCCTGATTAATTGTTTTACCAAGACGGTGCGGTTTTCTTCTGCTGAGGAAGAGAGTGGAGCAGAATTCTTATCCACTAAGGAGATGAAGCGGTTAGAACAAGACGGCGTGTTGATGTTTTCTTTGTTGGCGTTCTTGTCGGTAGAAAACCAAGCTGTGATCGATGGTTTGCCTGTTGTGAAAGAGTTTCCTGAAGTTTTCCCTGCTGAGATTCCAGATGTGCCGCCAGAAAGGGAGGTCGAGTTTGCAATTGATCTTGTCCCGGGTACGAAGCCTGTGTCGATGGCTCCTTACCGTATGTCAGCTTCTGAGCTAGCTGAGTTGAAGAAGCAATTGGAGGACTTACTTGACAAGAAGTTTGTAAGACCGAGTGTTTCACCATGGGGAGCGCCGGTGTTGTTGGTAAAGAAGAAGGATGGTAGCATGCGGTTGTGTATTGATTACCATCAGTTGAACAAAGTGACGATCAAGAACAGGTATCCACTTCCGAGGATTGATGACTTGATGGATCAGTTAGTGGGTGCAAAGGTATTTAGCAAGATTGACTTGAGGTCAGGTTACCATCAGATTAAGGTGAAGGATGAAGATATGTAGAAGACGGCCTTTAGGACACGATATGGTCATTATGAATATAAGGTGATGCCTTTCGGTGTTACTAATGCGCCTGGTGTGTTTATGGAATATATGAACTGAATTTTTCATGAGTATCTGGATCAATTTGTTGTGGTTTTTATTAATGATATACTGATCTATTCTAAGACTGAAGCTGAGCATGCAGAACATTTGAAGATTGTATTGCAAGTGCTGAAAGAAAAGAAGTTGTATGCCAAGCTGTCCAAGTGTGAGTTCTGGCTGAATGAAGTAAGTTTTCTTGGCCACATCATTTCTGGTAATGGTATTGCTGTAGATCCTTCGAAGGTTGATGCTGTGTCGCAGTGGGAGACACCGAAGTCAGTTACCGAGGTTAGAAGTTTTCTTGGTTTGGCTGGCTATTATCGCAGGTTCATTGAAGGATTTTCAAAGCTGGCACTTCCTTTGACGCAGTTGACTTGTAAAGGTAAAGCATTTGTGTGGGATGCTCAATGTGAGAGTAGTTTCAACGAGTTGAAGCGAAGATTGACGACTGCTCCTATCTTGATTTTGCCGAAGCCAGAAGAACCTTTTGTTGTTTATTGTGATGCATCTAAGCTGGGTTTAGGTGGCGTGTTGATGCAAGATGGCAAGGTGGTAGCGTATGCTTCTAGGCAGTTGAGGATCCATGAGAAGAATTATCCTACGCATGATTTAGAGTTGGCAGCCGTGGTGTTTGTGTTGAAAATTTGGAGGCATTATTTGTATGGTTCCAGATTCGAGGTGTTTAGTGATCATAAAAGTTTAAAATATCTGTTTGATCAGAAGGAGTTGAACATGAGGCAGAGGAGGTGGCTTGAGTTGCTTAAGGATTATGATTTTGGCTTGAATTACCATCCCGGTAAAGCCAATGTGGTTGCGGATGCATTGAGTAGAAAGACATTGCATATGTCGGCTATGATGGTGAAAGAGTTCGAGCTGCTTGAACAGTTTAGGGACTTGAGTCTGGTTTGTGAAAGGTCGCCTCAGAGTGTGCGGTTGGGCATGTTGAAGATCAATAGTGACTTCTTGAATAGTATCAGAGAGGCGCAGAAGCTTGATGTTAAGTTTGTAGACTTGATGGCTGCTAATGATCAAAACGCGGATAGTGATTTCAAGGTTGATAACCAAGGTGTGTTGAGGTTTAGGGGAAGGATTTGTATTCCTGATGATGAGGGTTTGAGGAAGTTGATTTTAGAAGAAAGTCACAAGAGTAGTTTGAGTATTCATCCAGGAGCTACTAAAATGTATCACGACTTGAAGAAATTGTTTTGGTGGTCCGGTTTGAAAAGAGATGTTGCTCAGTTTGTGTATGCATGTTTGACTTGTCAAAAGTCTAAGGTTGAACATCAGAAGCCTGCAGGGTTGTTGACTCCGTTAGATGTACCTGAGTGGAAGTGGGATAGCATTTCTATGGATTTTGTGACGAGTTTACCGAATACTCCAAGAGGGCATGATGCCATTTGGGTCGTGGTCGACAGGTTGACTAAGTCGGCACACTTTATTCTGATCAATATCAGTTATCCGGTAGCTCAGTTGGCGGAGATTTACATTCGTGACATTGTGAAGTTGCATGGTGTTCCATCTAGTATTGTGTCGGATAGGGATCCGAGGTTCACTTCGAGGTTTTGGAAGAGTTTACAGGATGCATTGGGTTCGAAATTGAGGTTGAGTTCGGCTTATCATCCGCGGACAGATGGTCAGTCGGAGAGGACTATCCAATCCTTAGAGGATTTGTTGAGAGTGTGTGTACTCGAGCAAGGTGGAGCTTGGGACAGCCACTTACCGTTGATAGAGTTCACATATAACAATAGTTACCATTCGAGTATTGGTATGGCATCGTTCGAAGCTTTGTATGGTCGGAGGTGCAGAACTCCTTTGTGTTGGTTTGAGTCGGGAGAAAGTGTTGTGTTAGGACCTGAGTTAGTGCAGCAGACTACAGAAAAGGTCAAGATGATAAGAGAAAAGATGAAAGCATCGCAAGATCGTCAGAAGAGTTACCATGACAAGCGTAGAAAGGCCCTTGAGTTTCAGGAGGGCGATCATGTGTTTTTGAGGGTTACTCCTATGACGGGTGTAGGACGTGCATTGAAGTCTAAGAAGTTGACTCCAAAGTTCATTGGTCCTTATCAGATTTCAGAGAAAGTTGGAACCGTGGCATATCGGATTGGATTGCCACCACATCTATCGAACTTGCATGACGTGTTTCATGTGTCGCAGCTAAGGAAGTATGTAGCAGATCCTTCGCATGTTATTCCTAGAGATGATGTGCAAGTTAGGGATAACCTTACCGTTGAGACTTTACCTTTAAGGATTGATGATCGTAAGGTGAAGCAGCTGAGAGGCAAGGAAATACCTTTGGTGAAGGTTGTTTGGGGCGGTGTAACTGGTGAAAGTTTGACTTGGGAATTGGAGAGCAAGATGCAAGAATCCTATCCTGAGTTGTTTGTTGCTTGAGGTAAGATTTTGAGCACGAAATTCTCTAAGTTGGGGAGAGTTGTAACGCCCTAGTTGCTATTTATTTATTTTAGTTGATTTTTGTGTGTTTTATGTGCTTTAAAATTATTTATGTTGATTTATGTGAATTATTGGTGTTTGTTATTTTATTATATTTTATTATATGAGAATTAGTAATGATTTTTATTATTTAAGTGAAGTAGGAGAAATAATATTATTTTTGAATTAAGGAGAATAATAGTTATTTAGAATTATTAGAATTAAGGAGGGTTAATGAGGAATTAAAAGGAAATTAAGTGAGGGAGTAAAGAGAAAAAGGGGGTTATGCTTTGTTAGAAAGAAAAGAGAAAAACCAGTAAGGAAAGAAACATTTCACGTATCAGAGAAAAACAAAAGAAGAACATAGCTTTTTGAGAAAAACCAAGGGGGAGAACTAGGAAGGGAGAAGCTGCCATTTTTGCTGTAG
Source organism: Medicago lupulina (assembly GCA_958299785.1). Lineage (NCBI taxonomy): Eukaryota > Viridiplantae > Streptophyta > Magnoliopsida > Fabales > Fabaceae > Medicago > Medicago lupulina. Next base: position 76,374,750 of record OY283139.1, read on the forward strand.
AATTTGCTTAATTGAGGTAAGGGTGGGTTTACTTTTCAATTGTTAATATATATGTATATGCTTTCATGAAAATAGCTTGAAATTGGTGATTGTTGTTCTAGGTTTAAGAAATATGAAAAATGCCATTGTTGATGAATTATGTATGATTGATGTTGTTTATATGAGATGTTTCTGTTGTTTTGCTGTGTAGTGAACCCATAAACATTGTTCTAATTCATTTTGGGTGATTGGGGGATCAAAATTGGGTTTTTGGATGATTTAGGGCTTAGAAAATCGTAGTTTGAAATTCTGCCCAGATGAATTCTCGCTCAAGCGAGAGACACCCTTTCCGTGCCCAGTTCTGAATTTTGCCCGTTCGCTCAAGCGAGCGCCAAGCGAGCGCTAAGCGAACAAGAATCTGACTTTCGTCATTTGGTTCGCTCAAGCGAAATTCCCGTCGCTCAAGCGAAATCCGCCCAGAACCTGTAGTGTGTGAGCGTCGCTCAAGCGAACGCCAAGCGAGCCCCAAGCGAGGAACACCCAGACTTACGTGATTTGACTCGCTCAAGCGAGATTAGCTTCGCTCAAGTGAGATTGGTCCTGAACGACCATTTTGTGCAATTTTTCTAAGTGCTCCTAACCCAAACCTAAGTTTCCTAACTTGTTTATTGGATTTATTAAGAATTGTTTAGATGGTAAAACTATATTATGAAGATGATTAAGATGGAATTATGTATACTTATGTACAAATAATTATACTTTGCTAAGTTGAGTTGCCTTGATCGATGTTGAGTGGTATTGTCCAGTTGGGGAGGGTCTCTTAAGTTGTTGTTGTTGTTGGTTGCATGCTGATATGCTCCATTAAGATGTTGGGTTGTATGCAGATATACACCATAGAGTCATTCATACTCATATGCATTTGTTGGGGGCTTATTGCCCTGGAATGTTTATCATTCACCTGTTGGGGGCTTATTGCCCTGGAACGCTTTATCGTTCACCTGTTGGGGGCTTATTGCCCTGGGATGCTTTAACCATCCAAATTGTTGGGGGCTTATTGCCCTGGAATGCTTAGCATTCAACGCGCGTAGTTGGTACCACATTTGCATAATGCATTCGTTGTTGAGGTCTTGCATTAGTTGTCGTAGGTGTGAGTTGACAGTTGTGAGTTGTTGTTGGTGAGGTGTCGCCACAAGTGTTGTTGTTGATGTTAATCAAAGATGAATCAAAATGATAATGTTGGGATGATAATGTTGATAATGTTGCTGCTGATTGTTAATATTTGTTGTTGTTTTCAATTTATTTTGATGATTCATATATCTATATATTACTTTTGATTTGTGAACTCACCCCTTCTGCTGGAATTGCCGCCTTGTGGGCAAGTGCAGGTAATGAAGACTAGTGTTGTTGGCTCTTGCGTCTAGGGCTCTGATACATAGTAGGGATGGGGAAACGTTGTCCTTCTTATATTCCTTTATGTATCATTTCTTTTGTAGAACCTGTTGATTGGATGTTTAATTATTGGATGAAGTTTAATTGTTGAGGCCTTTGAGCCAAGGATTTTGTTGTAGATGTTTAACGATGATGACTTAAATTAAAGATTTTCCGCTGCAGAATTTTAATGTGATGAAATTGTTGATGCTTTTTAAATAGTTTTTATATTCTATTTAAATAATTTTGAAAAAGTAGTGTAATACTCCGTTGTTTGTTGAATAACTCTGATTATGATTATTATTAATATTATTATTACGTCATATTGGGAAACGGGGTGTTACAAGTGTCATGCTCCGTTTTGTTCATTTACTCTGATTTTATATTAATAATTAGTTGTTGGGATAACGGGGTGTTACAATGACGAGCTCCGACGACCATTGATTTTCCCTTCCTTTTTTATTTCTCTGTCTTCTTCCCCTTTGTTTTTCTTTCTTTTTTGATTTTTTTAATTTTCAATATAATAATACTAATTTAAAAACAATTATTTCATCTGAATTCTTTTTAATTATAATTTTTTTCTTGTGGGGTGCCACAAGGCATGATATAATTGGGCCACGTGACACTCTGTTATTTTTGATTTTTTTTTTTTAAACAATGAACTAAGAAAAGGACTAAAACCATTTTTTTTACAAACTGCATGGAACAAAACCAAACACAAAAAAAGTGTTAAGACCAATCCCAAAAAGTAAAAGTGCAAGGACCAAATACATATTTAAGTTAAAAATTAATTAATGTATTTAAAAATATCAAAGGAGTCTTATAAAAAGAGACAATTTTTTTCTCACTATGTTACTTTAGGTCTGATTTTTTCCAAACCAAAATCAGGTATCTACGGATCGAGCTCTGTATCAAGCAACACATTAGTTGCCTTGATGTCCCTTAGTCATGATTCTTCATGAAGGTATTCCAACTTCCAAGCCTCTTGCTATACCAACGTAGATCTTCTGCCTTGTTGACCAATCTAATCTTATTTGGTGTTCCTCGAGACCTTTAATTAAATAAAATTTTCATTTATTTAAACTGAATATATGAGATTAAATCAGATGGCAAGGTGTGAATTTTTTTCCAAAAGCTACTCATATCCATTTAACATTAAAGAGCTACGATTACCTTTAAATTGTATATTATATATTCCGGTGCTTAATATAAGAAAATTTTCAAAATTGTTTTTGGTTATTTTTATAAGGAAATTTCACAATTTTGGTGTAGTTATAGTTTAAAAGACTTTTCTATTTTTCATTTAGTGTTTGTTTTTTTGATATTAGTGGATGTATTTACTATATTTCATAACATTATATAAGAGTATATTTGTAAAAATGTTTAAAACGTTACAACAATTAATGATAGTATTGATTTTGACATTTTTTGCTTTTTCTTATTATAATAAGGACTATAGGGAGTATATAAATATCATAGTTTTTCTTTTCACACCCCATATATTTCTGGTTACACCCAAATTTTCTTAAAAGTTTTTTTATAATACAAAATTGTCCTTTTATATAAATTTTCTTAAAACCTTGATTTTATTCATTGTCACTGAGTTTCACCCTCTTTCACCCACTAACGATCAAACAATATGATGTTCAATCAATTTCTATGGAAAATTAAAGAGTGAATCCAAATATCTTTCATCCATACTCGATTGCATATAAGTAAATGAATTTCTTCTTCTTTTTCAATAATGTTAGTTTCAAAAAATTTCTTCTGTTTCAATTGTACTCATGTAAGACGATTTCAATTTACATTGTTGAGGTTAACTTAAATTGAGTTTAAGTATATATACTTAAACTCAGTTTACATGACTTACTTAAACTAAATTTACATGACCTACTTAAACTGAGTTTAAGAAAAAGGTGTAACCATGCATGAATATACATGACCAAGAAAGAAGGAATATGCTTTATAAAAATCAAATTTTATGAAAGGGTAATTTTGTCATTTTATAGTGTAACCATGAATTTACAGGGTGTAATTAGAAAAAAATCTAAATATAATACATATTAAATTTTCAGAATTTCCGACGTTTTACTTCCCACCGAGTTTTTCGTGCAAGTTTAATAGTAATTGAAAACCGAATTGATGACTTTCCAACCGGGCTAATATCATTCCCTGATCCAATATATGGCTCGGACCAGTCAGCTATCTCGTTTCCGGTTCTATCAAATCGATTATTATTATTATTATTTATTATTATTATTATTATTATTATTATTATTATTATTATTATTATTATTAGGGAACTTCTACGGTACACTCACAAATTAAGGTGTACCGATACTCTTACTTCAAAAATCTATAAATTAACTATCATTTATATGAAATAAAGAGGTATTTGTTGATATTTGTATTTTAGAAAATATCATTTTATAAGAAAAAACATCATTTCATTGTTTATAAAAATTATACTAATTTTTTTTACATTTTATTGTAAAAAATAATCAAAATTCTCTATTATAAGTACTAAAAATTCAAAAAAAATTAAATTTTATTTCGTCGACGTTTTTGATAAATAAGATTTAATTATTATAGTTATAGGTGATAAAAAACAATTTTTCTCTTAAAAAAATAACACATTTAACTATTAATTTATTGATTTGGTGTACCAATACACTCAAATCTTTTGGTGTATCATAGAATTTCCCTTATTATTATTTATTTAAAAACAATTGTTTTAAAATTAATTTTTAAAACAAATTTTAAAATAAATTCATTGTTTTCTTATTTAAAAAGTCAATGTTTTGGGCCGTCTTATTGCACTAAGAGCAATGTTATATGGACAATCAAATATATACAACTTTTTTCACACCGTAGCTCTTCCATGAAGAAATTTCAGACTGGCACGCATTTCAAAGCAGATGAAAATTATTAAAAAAATTGAATTATACTCTTAATTGTATGAAAATACGGTGGATGACAACTTTTGGTTGTCAATATATCATTTAATGCAATGTTTTCTCCGTGTAGGAAGGTATTTATAACATCTAGTTGGTGTAGGGACCACTTTGATGCAACAATAGCCGGTAAAGTCTTAATCTTCACAATTTAAAGTTAAATTTTTTTAGCAAAGCCTTGAATAGGACGAGGAATAATGGCCTACCTCATGCATTTTTTGCGAACTGGATATGGTTTGAATTTGGAGAGGATGTTTTTGAATTTATCACTTATCATTGGGACCATGAAGTTTCCTATTATTAAATTCCAGGAAAGAAGGACATAAGGAAAAATTGGAAAATTAAGACTATTTCAGTCAAAACAAGTAGGATTAATAAAAGACTCAATGAACAATGTTAACTAGTGGCCCCGAGACATTTGTTAAATACTAAATAAAGTAAGTTTTTATTAAAAAGTAATGTAATTATTACTTAATAAAAAGTGACAGTTTATATTTTCAAGACAAAAATTCTATTTATAGATTTCTTAACCAGTGCCCGGAGGCACCGGTTAACAAGACCCAAGACTTAATTATCCAGTTTTGATGCCTCTTTTGGATTTTTTAACTTAAAATATGGCGCATCATCACATCATCACATCGTTTACAATACTCTCTCAAATCACCTTTAAAAGCAAAAAAAAAAAAAAATTAGGTTAATTGAATAACTAATATGTATCTCATCTATATTATAGACCTTAAATATTATTTATTCAATAAATCTATTTCTTTTATATATTATAATAGACCAAAGAGAATATGACACATCATTGATTTTAAATGGAGGGACTAATGAGCTCAAGGCGAATTGATGAAGAACTAAATTGCTTGTTGAGTGGAACAATTTTTTACCAAACTTTCCTTACATTTTGACCCAAGTTCAAATTATAAAGTGTCCTTTCTCTCACAACCGGATGGTTATTAAATAATTAAGAAAATAGGATTATTTAGTACAAAAAGAACATAGCCTCCATACATGGTACCAAAGTTTTACAACTTGAGAGTTTACCTCAACTCGTTTTGCCTAGGTAAACTCGACTCGAGAACTCGTACAAGTTTACCTAAAATTAAAATTATATAAAATTTATTATATGCATAACATATATAAGTTAATATAATATTGTAATTAGATATATAGTGCAAAATATGACTTAATTACAAAGACAAATTATACCAAACTACCATAATAAAACGTTATGCTTAACTTAGCATCAAAATACAAAAATTGACGCACAAAATCATAAGTTTCATAAGTCTCTAAGTTTAAGCCATCCATAAACCATCCAAAAAAATTAAACTAGTTAATTTCTTCAAAAGGTCAACAAACACCACCACTGCAACCCTAACCAATGTCGCAATCACCAGCGTCAAAATCAGAATTTCGATTGTTGGAATCGCAACCCTAATTGGTATGTGCTCATCTGTTTATGGTTTGAGAGAGAAGAAAGAAAAAGAAACATTTCATTTCAGGTAACTAGCAACATGTTACTGAAAAGGAATCGAGTTTTGAAAAAAATTGGCCCAAAAAAATTGGCCAATGTTTTTTTTAGACGTATACTCGTAAAACTCGGTCGAGTTTACACGAGTTTACCGAGTGTTAACTCGGTCAAACTCGTCAAACTTTCCGATTTTACCAGAAACCGAGTTTACCTCAGAGTTAACACTATTTTGGTACCTAAAAATGTATCCTCGGTAAACTTGGCGAGTTAACACTCGATTTGCGGAACATTGCATGGTACGCTCAGAATGGAAAAACGCGAGCGGGAGAAGCATTGGGTGATGAATGAGCGGAGCTTGGTGGTGGTGGAGTCCTCGCAGCGATTTCCTATAGATATATATAGATGGCGGCTGTCAGGTCTTTCACAAGTTGCACCAACTGTTTTTGAACAATAATTGGTTACAGTATAGTTCATTGAACATGCAGAATTGTCTAAAGTTTGACTTGTAGTATTATTTATGCCTTTTCAAGTGTTTCCTATGTCATTTTCATCCTTTAAACATCACTGGCCGAAATACTTATGACTTCAATTTCTGGTTGATTCATCATTTAACTTTCTAAAACTGTTGCTGCTCTCATCTAATTAAAATGAGTTAAGAATACTCAATCACATTAATAGGTTTTTATATTGGGTCTAACTCTCATCCGTAAAATGAGAAGTGTCACTCTTACTGATAAGTCTGTTGACTTGCTCTCACCTCTTAAGTTTCAAATACATGCTATATATATTAAGACTCTCTACCTCTAAATTATTGATATATCCGAACTTCTCTTTTCCTTGTTTAATATTAAGATGAACACTTCCTCTCAGTTTCTCTTCCTTACACTCATTGCCATTTGGTTCATATCTCTAACAGCTTTTGGAGCTAATACTATTCACCCTGACGAAAGTATGATATCTTTTTATATATAGCTCCGATATAACAGAAATTTCTTCGATATTTTTTTTCCAGTTTTCTTTTTTATCTAAGATTTCATGTTAGTTTAAATAACATGTATTTTTTCTACGTAATTTCTATAGAAATACAGTGTGTGTGTGTGTTGTTTAGAATATTTTAGTACTTAGCTTATATATAGCTCTGAAATGTATGAATATACAGAGAAAGTTCTTGAAGTTATAGCCAAATCACTTGGTAAGAAGGATTGGAACTTTGACATTGATCCATGCAGCAATAAACCTAATTGGGTTACACCTCCCATAGGGAAAATTGTACAGAACAATGTCACCTGTGATTGCTCTGTTGCTGGTGACAACTTCTGCCATGTTGTTTCAATGTAAGTATATTTGCTAAACTAAGATTTGAAAGTAAGATCAATATTGTCAAAAGATATGTATTCTTTTACAAAAATTATGTTTGTCAAATAATAAAATCAGTTATAAAATTCTCTACAATAGAAGAGCTTGATACAATTTATTACTTACATTGCATATTGTTTAAGTTTAACTTTTTTATGTAAAAATGAACATACAGAATTATGTTTGGGCAAAACCTCCCCGGCACTCTTCCACCGGAACTGAACATGCTGCCTTACCTTCAAGTTATGTATGTAATTCCCCAACTTTCTGTTGTATACAATTTAACATTATTATTGAACTTATTTATATCTTCAATCACATGTATCTTATATTATTTTCCTTAGCAAAAACTTTCTCTTCCTCTATTACAGCGACCTCTCTCGCAATTACTTGAATGGCACAATACCGAAACAATGGGGCTCCATGATGAATATTAGTAAGATGTATGATTTGTCTCTTATTTTTCTTTTCTGGTTACAAATCATTGTTTGTTTGATATATTATATGATGTCAATCTTGATGTATGTGTCTTATTTTATAATTTTTTCGTGGATTTTGTTTGCATTCATCACAATAAGCTAACGACAATATGTTTCTTAATCGTCATAGTATGCTCACGGGAAATCGATTAACTGGTTCAATACCAGTGGAGATTGCAAACATTTCTACTCTCCAATACTTGTGAGTTTCTCATTAGCCACCATAGCAGAATATATCCATTTATAATTAACAGACGTGTATGCGTTTAATTCAACATGTTTTAAGTAGAACTTAAACTTGAAATGGATAGGGATTTATCGGAAAATCAAATGTCTGGAAATATTACTCCTGAGCTTGGGAATCTGAGACAGATTCAAACACTGTAAGTACTTTATTTTTTTCTCCTTAAAAGATATTCCATGGTTTTGAATCATAATTTAGTTTTGTGTTTTTCAATTATATATAGGCGATTTTCCTCTAACAAATTCACCGGAGAACTACCTGTGACGTTAGCCAAGCTCACTACATTGCAAGATTTGTAAGCTTCAATTTTTCTGGTGATAAATACTGATGAATAAATTCTAAAATATTTTTTATGATGCTTTAATGCAGCCGAATTGAGGACAACAAATTCTCTGGAAAGATTCCTGATTATATTCAATACTGGACAAATATCAAAACACTGTATGCATCTCCTTTTTAATTTTAATTTTACCTCAAATTTAATTTTTTTTGTATTGCTTAACTTTATATTAATGGTTACTTAATTTTTTCTGACAGAGTGATTCAAGGAAGTGGTTTAAGTGGGCCAATTCCTTCTGGAATTTCACTTCTGACAAACTTAATGGACCTGTATGTATGATATTTTTATTTATTTACTGATAAAGCAAGGGCTGAAGTTTAATCATCATATTAATTATGTGTACTTAGCTTTGATTCAAATGTGATATTCAGGAGAATTAGTGATTTGAATGGATCTGAATATGCACCTTTGCCGCAAATTAATAATAAGACATTGTTAACTAAATTGTGAGTTGATTCCTCTGCCTCTTTCAGAAATAGAAAAGAAAACGAAGCATGAAAGGTACTCATAATATATCGCTGTTTCTCTTATTATTTCACAGGATTATAAGGAATTGCAACATCAACGGAACACTGCCTACAAATCTTGGGAATATGAAAAAATTAAAACTCTTGTAATTGCATACTTGCTATACATTGTTTGACTATAGCTATCCATTAAAGTTTCTTTTGTTAAGTTTTGCATATTCTAACCTTTTCTATTTTTATTTTTATTTTTTCTTTTTAGATTCAGTCCCTGCGAATTCAAAATCTGTTGCTTTTAGTCTCTGGCATCATGTGTCTCCCAATAAAATCACACAACATGGCCCAATAAGATGATGTCAAAGACGAAAAGCAACTGTTTTCAAATTTGCAATTGAATCCAAAGAAAAAAAATTACAAGGAGTAAAATAAAATAATGCTATAGTTGCAAGCTTAGTTATTGGAATGTTTTTCAATGACAAATTTTCTCTGTAGCTTTTTAACTCGTCAATATGATATCACTTTCAGAGATCTCAGCTTTAACAAATTCAGTGGAACAATTCCGAGTACCTATGCTGATATAAACTCAACATTCATGTATGAAATTCGTCATAAATTCTCAGCACATTATTTTCAAGATGACTAACTTATTTCCATTAATGTCTATCTTTACAAATATTAAACTTTGCATACATTTAATATCTTGGTATTCTTTTATGGTAGATTTTTAACTGGAAATCTTCTCACTGGACTTGTGCCTGTTTGGAGAAAAAGGGTCACCACGTGAGTTATCTTTCTAATACTACTTGTATGGTTACTTGTATTATATTGAACAACGTACTTCATTTATGTGGCAAAAATACCAGAAACATATCGTCTGTGTTTTTTCTTACCTTTCGAAGTGTACTTGCTTTTTCTATTTGCAAGCTACCCTCCTTTCCCTCCTTCATTTTATGCTCTTGGAGCATGATTGTGCAATGGTTTACTATATTCGCTATATTTATATTGAAGGTTTCTTTCTAGTCACCAAATATTTCATTGAGTCTCTGATTGTTGTATTATCATCATATTCTGAATCAACGTTTTTGGCTTGTATATAGAGATCTTTCATACAATAACTTCAGCATCAGCGAAGTGAATCAGAAATGTCTCAACGAAAAAGTGTAAGAATCCTTGCCTTTGTGTGCATTTATTAGCAAACTTTAGAACCTTCCTAAGACACCATCTTCCCTAATATATCTCAGGAACTTGTTTTCAACCACATGGGCGCGCAATGACATGTAAGTTTGTTATTATAAATATTAAAACATGCGGTGTGTGTGTGTGTATCCTTGCCATTTGCCTCTTATCATATATACTAATCATGCTAACTTATTCTATTCCTTCGATCATTTTCTCAGACCAGCAGTTTTGTGTTTGAGCTTTGAATGTCACAAACGTGAGTTTCGTTATGGTGACTTTCCTAAAGAGAGCTAAGATCACACTTTTTTATATTTTTTAGAAAAATCATAAAGTACAGAAAAATAAAATTTCAAGAAACATATTTTTAATTATTATATTTTCTTAATTTCATTAATATTTCCGAAGTTACTCACGTGATTTTCTCAACCCAGCCTCATACTCGCTATATATAAATTGTGGTGGAAAGCAAACAAAAGTCAACGGAAAAAGTTATGATAGTGATTCAGATCCATCTGGACCAGCTAGATTCCACGCCAATCCCACAAGAAATTGGGCATTTAGCACCACTGGTATATTCATTGAAAGTGATCAACTTGGAGACACTTATTCCCCAGAAAATATCACTAAACTTCCTATGGTGGATGCTGAATTGTACACGAATGCACGCGTTTCTCCTATTTCTTTGACTTATTATGGGTTTTGCCTAGCAAATGGAAGCTACACAGTAAATCTACATTTTGCTGAAATAATGATTACGGATGATCAAACTTATGGTAGTCTTGGAAGGCGTGTATTCGATATCTACCTTCAGGTACATTGTTAAGCAATTTTCTTTCAGTTGTCAAGTGATCACTAGGTTCCTACAGGAACATTGTCGAATTATTTTTCAAATTAATTACAAATTCAAATTCTGCAATATTTTTAAAACAGAATGACAATTCATTAAGGATACGGTCCAAATGTTGCAGGGAAAGCCGGTGCAAAAGGACTTCAATATTGCAGAAGAAGCGGGAGGAGTTGGTAAGAAAGTCGTAAAACAATTCAAAATGTTGTTGTTACTAGCAATACCTTGGAGATCCGCTTACATTGGGCTGGAAAAGGGACACACTATCTCCCAAATCGATCAGTATACGGTCCTCTTATATCAGCTATATCAATCGAATCTGGTGGGTTATACTTTGCACGTTCCTAATCTTATGCTATGATCTCCATGTTATTCCTAATATTTTGAGTGTCTTGTATAATAATCATGCAGATTCTCCACCTGGAAGCATATCTTCAGGAGTTGTGATCGGAATTGTGGTCGGAGCAGCAATTATTATTATAGTGTTTGGTATACTTTGGTGTAAAGGATGCTTTGGAAAGAAAAACTCGTTAACAAGAGGTGATAAAAGAAATAAACTTGTGCATGTTGTGTAACTGTGTCAGCTTGAGTACATACTTTTATTAGTATATCATTTTATGGATCCTGAGACCTTTGATCTTTCTTTTATTTCAATTAACAGAGCTGAAGAATTTAGACCAGCAAACAGGTTTATTTACTTTAAGACAAATCAAAGCAGCAACAAAAAACTTTGACATTTCCAATAAGATTGGTGAAGGAGGATTTGGTCCTGTATACAAGGTGTTTTGCATAGTATAATAAATCCTCTTGAGTGTCATCCTTTTATTAAAATTTTACATTTAATTTTCAGAAAATTCTTTTTCAACTTTGACAGCTAATTCAATTTTAATGACAGAAAATTCATTAAAATGCAGGGATGTTTATCCAACGGGACAATGATAGCAGTGAAGCAACTTTCTTCTAAATCAAAGCAAGGGAATCGTGAGTTTTTAAACGAGATAGGCATGATTTCTGCTTTGCAACACCCTTATCTTGTTAAACTTTATGGTTGCTGTGTGGAGGGAAATCAGTTGTTGCTGGTATACGAATACTTGGAAAACAATAGTCTTGCCCGTGCTTTATTTGGTAATTTTTCCCATATCTACTTCTGGTTTCTATTTATGTGATATTTCACATTTTCTATCTTAGCATGCGACCATGTAGTATCATGATTCTTGTTCTATTCACAAATAAAGGTCCAGAGGAACACCAAATAAGATTAGATTGGTCAACAAGGCAGAAGATTTGTGTTGGGATTGCTAGAGGTTTGGCATTCCTCCATGAAGAATCAAGACTGAAGGTTGTTCACAGAGACATCAAGGCCACTAATGTGTTGCTTGATAAAGATCTTGAGCCAAAGATATCGGATTTTGGTTTGGCCAAGCTTGATGAGGAGGACAATACTCACATTAGTACTAGAATTGCCGGAACCTAGTGAGTAACAATAATTCTTTCCTTCCCCAAGTTTATTAAAAAGTACTGAAAAAAGTTATCAAATTCAATTCAAATTATATTTTTATAATATTCTGATATCAAATTGTTTCAATAATATTTTTCAATTATGCAGTGGATACATGGCTCCTGAATATGCATTGCATGGTTATTTGACAGACAAAGCGGATGTTTATAGTTTCGGAATTGTTGCTTTGGAAATCGTTAGTGGAAGGAGCAACATCATTTATCGGTCGCTGGATGAAACATTTTATCTTCTTAACTGGGTAACTTTATGATGCTCTCCATTTCTCACGTAAATTTATTTATCCATGGTCCTATTCTAAGACATTTTCTTATTCCTGTCCTCGTCCCAACCAAAAAGAAGACATCAACCTAGCAATAATACTAATTGGCAAATAAGATTTAAAACTCTAATTTTGAGGAGTTTTTTTTTTGTTAAAGTATTGCATTTCACTGGAAGGACTGAAAGGGATCCGAGAAGGATGTAACTTTAATCTCTCTTGAAAAGTTACAAAACATTTCAGAGTTACTGTCAAAATCTAAAATCTTAATATCATGAATCATCTAAGTTACATGCTAGTGACATCATTCTTTTAAATGGTTTAGGTTTGAAATCAAAATATTCTTAGTTTTATTCTTTGAACAGGCACATTTGTTGAAAGAGAGAGGTGACCTAATGGAACTAGTTGATAGAAGATTAGGTCCAGATTTCAACAAAAAGGAAGCCATGGTTATGATCAATGTGGCTCTCCTATGCACCAATGTCACTTCAAACCTTAGGCCCTCCATGTCGTCGGTGGTAAGTATGCTTGACGGACGTACCGTGGTTTCAGAATTTGTTTCAGATTCAAATGAAGTAATGGATGAAAAGAAGTTGGAAGTAATGAGGCAACATTGCTATGAGATGGAAGCAAATAGGATAAGTGAGTCACAAACACAAAGTCAGAGTTTTTTAAGTGATTGCCAATGTACTGCTTCATCAGCTTCAAATATTTATCCTATCCAAAGTGATTCTTCCTATTGGGAGGAAACAAAGTAACAGTGTTTGTTGAAACATAATGGTATCTTCCAGTTTGATGTCCTGCCACTCTGTCTTGTGATGAAACTGCAGTTTATATCGTAGAATCATAGGGATGAAGATCATAGATGTAAGCAAGATATAGCAAGCATATGTGTATTCATAAGAAGAACACTCATAGAAATTCATAGTTGAATGAATAGATTGAATAAAAGATACTAAATGACTGGTAACTAACTATATTAACTAACCCTGATTAACCAACTAAATCCTAACAATCTTAAAAGCCTATGCTACCCTTTACAAAATTTGAGGTGAGGCCCATTAACTAAATCAAACATGGATTATATATTTTACAGATTTTACATATAATTTTTGTTATTTGCATCCTTACCTCACATTCAATTAACGTGTTTTTATGTTTCCAATCAAAAACCACAATTGGCACTTTTCTCTACTTAATGTTTCTAATGTTTAATTATAAAGAGAAGTCACACTAGCTATAAGATTTCAGTGTTATGATAATAAATGATGTCTCATCGGTGTAATTTAGGATGAAATTTGAGAGTGGACTATTGAATCACAAGTGGAGAAAATATAAGGGAACGGAATTGCTCCAAAAAAAAAAAAAAGAAGTGGAAGACCAAAATCACACAATCACGATATTTGGATGGACAAAAGTGCAAGCCTTCAAAAGTGCATGGAACTATTTCAGATCAATTATGTAGCTAAAGTGATTGAAAATACAATTTTTTCATAACACGACTACAAAGAACATCAAATAGGCAGAATTTCCATATTCTCCAGTTTGGCAAAACAAATTTGAATCCATACGGTCGATTGTAATTCAGACCATGAAAGTATAATGTGGACTGAAATTCATCACATGAAAGTATAACAAACTATAATGGAAATGGCTCTAATGATTTGCATATTTTAATCTCACAAGTTAACTCACCTTAGATAATATATGGTGGATAGAGTTAACTCACTACAAAATAATTCAAATACTATCTTTGTCTCGGACTATAAGCCCCTTTAAAAGGAAAAAAAAAGTGCCCCTAAATATATGCTTCATTGCAAATTACTAGATATGTTTAATATTATTTTTCCAAATTTATCTGTTATTAATTAATACTACTAATTTTGCTTAGCACATGAAAATTCAAAATCAAACACATCTATTACACCAACGACAGATTAGTAATAGTCTTACACAAATCATACACATTGATTATACTACTGTTACATGTCTTATAAATATGGACTGTGGTAGTACTCAGTTTTGATGATATGCATCAAGTTTTGATCACAGGACATGATCAAGCTATCAGATGTAATTATGTTTCAACAAACGCTCTTAATTTCTTTCCTCCCAATAGGAAGAATCACTTTGGATAGGATAAAGGTCTGAAGCTGATGAAGATGAAGCAGTCCGTCCATCGCTTAATAAACTCTGACTCTGTGTTTGTGACTTGCTTATCGTATTTTCTTCGATTTGATAGTAATACTGTCTCATTACTTCCATCTTCTGTTCATCCATTACTTCACTTGAATCTGAAACAAATTCTGGAACCACAGTTTTTCCTTGAAGCATACTTACCACTGACGACATAGAGGGCCTAAGGTTTGAAGTGTGATTGGTGCATAGGAGAGCCACATTGATCATCACCATGGCTTCCTTTTTGTTAAAATCTGAATCTAATCTTCTATCAACTAGCTCCATTAAGTTACCTTTCTCTTTCAACATCTGTGCCTGTCGAAAGAAAAACAAAAGCAGTTTCATTTGATCCCTTCATTGTGCTTCTAGTGAAATGTAATACTTCAACAAAAAAATATGTATCTTTTTAAAATTAGCATCCTGTTTCACATTGGATGAAAAATGAACAATATATGTAAAGACACAAAAAACAATGTAAGTAGATAGTACCATGAAAAATGAAATTTTCATGACCAAGGGAGAAAATCAAGAAGTTACCCAATCAAGAAGATAGAATGCTTCCTCCTTTGACCAATACATAGTGTTGCTCTTTCCGCTAGCGATTTCAAAGGCAACAATTCCAAAACTATAAACGTCTGCTTTGTCTGTCAAATAGCCATGCATTGCATATTCAGGAGCCATGTATCCACTGCATAATTCAAAAAAATTGATATCAGTATACAACATGATACAATACTTTTATATCTAAAAAGTTCAGATTAAATTGAATTTGATAACATTTTGCAGTACTTTATAACATACTAAGCGATGGCCAGAATTGTAGTTACTCACTAAGTCCCAGCAATTCTAGTGCTAATGTGAGTATTATCCTCCTCATCGAGCTTGGCCAAACCAAAATCAGATATCTTTGGTTCAAAGTTCGTATCAAGCAACACATTAGTGGCCTTGATGTCCCTGTGAACTACTTTCAGTCTCGATTCTTCATGGAGGAATGCCAAACCTCTAGCAATACCAACACAAATCTTCTGCCTTTTTGACCAATCTAATCTTATTTGGTGTTCCTCGGGACCTTTACATGTGAATGTAATGAAAATAAGAACACGATACACTACAACATAATTGACATCTAGTAACAATTGAAAATTGTTACTAAATCAAGAAAAATGCTACTGATTAAATTTAGTAACATTTGAACAAATGTTAGGTAAAACCCATGTTACTAAAGAGCTCTAGTTACATTTTATTGTATTATTTGTAACATTCAAAAGTGTCGCAAAATGTTACATTATTGTAACACTTTTTGTATGACAAGTAACACTAAAAAAATGTTACATTTATAATTTTTGAGAATTTGTAAAAAAATGTCGCAAGATTTTCTAGACTAAAATTTTTTGAACCAACCAAAAAAGTTAGACAATTGTATAGACCATCAAATAAATAGCAACCAGAAGTAGATATGAGAAAAATTACCGAATAAAGCATGAGCAAGACTATTGTTTTCCAAGTATTCGTATACCAGCAACAACTGATCTCCCTCCACACAAAAACCATAAAGTTTAACTAGATAAGGGTGTTGCAAAGCAGAAATCATGCCTATCTCATTTAAAAACTCACGATTCCCTTGCTTTGATTTAGAAGAAAGTTGCTTCACTGCTATCAATGTCCCGTTGGATAAACAACCCTTCATTTTGAGGACTGATGTGCTGTTAGATGTTGAAAAATAAATTTCTGAAAAATACATATACTATCATAATAAAAGCATGACTCTCAAAAGGATTTGTTATATTATGGAAATTACCTTGTACACGGGACCAAATCCTCCTTCTCCAATCTTATTGGATATGTCAAAGTTATTTGTTGCTGCTTTGATTTGTCTTAAGGTAAACAAACCCGTTTGTAGGTCTAAATTTTTCAGTTCTGTTAATTGAGTTAAAAGAAATATTAATGGTCTGTTAAACTCGTTTGTAGATCTTAAACTAATAAAAGTCTATTTTTCATCAGTCGAATAAAAGACGTGTTAGCAAAATTTTTGATAATAATAGCAATAAATTAAATTTATATTTGAACACCTCTGGCTAATGAGTTTTTCTTTCCAAAACATCCTTTCCACCAAATTACACCAAATACAAGAATGATAATAACTATTGCTGCAATCACAATTCCAACCACAGCTCCAGCAGATATGCTTCCAGGTGGAGAATCTGCTTGATTGTTATAAAACACATTTTAATATTAGATCATATAACGGAGATCATAGCACAAGATCAGGAACGAACAAAACATAACCCACCAGATTCCACAGATATAGCTGATATAAGAGGACCATATACTGATCTATTTGGGAGATACTGTGTCCCTTTTCCAGCCCAATATAAGCGTATCTCCAAGGTATTGCTAGTAACGGCAACATCTGTGAACAATTTTATGACTTTCTTACCAACTCCTCCTGCTTCTTCGGCAATATTGAAGTCCTTTTGCACCCGATTTCCCTGAAGCATTTCATTAACAACCTTAATTCTTCAAGATAATTAACCTACATATATTTTAATCATCATTCTGTTATACAAATATTTTTTAAGTTTGTGATATATTCTCCATATTTTAATTTGAAAAATAGTTTGACAAACTCCATACAGGAACCTAGTCATCCCTTGGCTCTTGACTATTATAAGAAAAACTCATGTACCTGACAAAAGAAAATTGCTAAAGCATGTACCTGAAGGTAGATATCAAATACACGCCTTCCAAGACTACCATACGTTTGATCATCTGGGAACATTATTTCAGCAAAATGTAGATTTACGGTGTAGTTTCCATTTACCAGGCAAAACCCATAATAAGTCAAAGAACTAGGAGAAACACGAGCGTTCATGTACAATTCAGTATCCACCATAGTAAGTTTAACGATATTTTGCGGGAAGTAGGTGTCTCCAAGTTGATTACTTTCAACGAATATACCAGTGGTACTAAATGCCCAATTTTGTGTTGGACTGAGATGGAACTTAGCTGGTCCAGATGAATCTGAATCATCATCATAACTTGTTTTGCTTACTGTTTCTTGCTTTCCACCGCAATTTATGTAAAGAGAATATGAGGCTGGGTGGAGCAGATCATGTGAGAAACTTTAAAAGTATTAAGGAAACTAAGTAAATCAAATAAAGAAAAATATGTTCGTTGAAATTTTATTTTTATATACTCATTCTCCCAAACAAAGATGAAAGGAAAAAACTCACATTTGGGACATTCAAATCTCGAGCATGAAACTGTTCCTCTAGGAGAACGATGGCAGGAATATAATAACTTAGCATGATTAGTATAATAGGAGGGAAATGAAAAAGCTTTATATATGTGCAAATTATCGTTTTAGTAGTTATAATACCAAACTTACATGTTATTTCGTACCTGTGAGGTAGAAAATAAGTTCCTGTGATACATAAGAGAAGGTGGGGTGTCTCGTCAAGGTTCTTTAGTATACAAACAAATGTGCACAAATAACAGGATTCTTACACATTTTCATCTTGACATATCTGACTCCCTTCGCTGATGCTGAAGTTATTGTATGAAAGATCTCTATGTACAAGTCATAAAAATTTGATTCAGATTATGATAATAATACAACAATCAGAGACTTAATGAAAAATTTGGTGACTACAAAAAAACTTTCAATATAAATACATTTAATATAGTAACCAAAATGACATATTAGAGATATAATATTAAGCAAACCAAAGACATGAAACAAAAGTTATTCGCAATCAGCCCAAACATTAATTCCGAGCAACAGGCTGCAGCTGTATAAAAGTCTTAATAGTCTCATATGAAGATAAGTTTATTAGTGGGGGTAGTCCCCCACCTTACGATTCGGTTTTGTAAGGTTGAGTTAGATCCAATCCAAATTCTAAGACGGCATCAGGGCCTATCCAAGACCTGTTGCATCGCCACCTGCTCTCAGGTTACCACTATTAAGCCACTCGGTCACGCTCCAAATGGGGGTGTTTAAGAGTCCCAATTGGATGAGATATTTCCTAAACATGTGTTTAGAAGTAGGAGTAGTCTTCACCTGACAAGCTGGTTTTGTAAGGTTAAGTTAGGCCAAACCTAAATTCTAAGGGAAAGTATATTATACACTTCAGAGATAGGTGAAATTAAAGGCGTAATGAACTTATGCTGCGAGGGAAACTAAACTAATGATTATGGACCTAACACTAGAGTTCATTAGGAGGAGAAAATTAACATAAAGGATTTAAGTTAAATTGTAGTACTTTTGAAAAAAGCTTTAATGCTTTAGATATTATTTGCAAATCATTATTTAGAATCTTTATTTGGTGATAAACAATTTAACAAACAAGTAGTATTAGAATGATAACTCACACGTAGATTTTCGGTCTCGTTCTCCAAAGTGGCATTGGTCCAGTGAGAAGGTTTCCAGTTAAAAATCTACCATAAAAGAATATCAAGATATTAATATGCAAATCTTAATATTTGTAATGGTGGACATCTGGAAAACAAGCTAGTCATTTTTAATCATTCATATCTATCTCTTCTTCTCTATTAAGGAACAAATTGATTTAGGTAACTGTTTTGAGGGACCCTTCTGTACAGAAAAGTGTTCTTTTATGGTAGATTTTTTTATGATAGAAAAAACACTAAACCTATCACTTTGATGTCTCTCATTATAGCACTTCATATACTGTAACTTTCTTTCTCATAGATTTTTTTCCTTTTCAGACAGCAAGGGCATGTGATCCTTTTGACAAAAAAAAGTTACATCAGAAAGGTGCAAATACATTTTCCTGAACTTTTGAAATGAAATCCAATGACAGATGTTTTTGTAGTCTTATACACACAAAAAATATAATTGGCAGAAATATTCCTAGCACTATTGCAACATATAGTTAATCAAATTCCATCATGACTCGTCCTTTAGTATAACAATTGAAACTTGGTCCGTACAACTTGAGCTCCATTAGGTTGACATATATAGGTTGAAACTAGAGTTTTAGGTGCAAAGGAGCCAATTTACATGTGACTAAAAATACATGCCAAAACAATGTGCTAAGAATTTATGAGAAACTTCATACATGTATGTCAAATTTATGTCAGCATAGGTCCTCGGAATAGTTCCACTTAATTTGTTAAAGCTGAGGTCTCTGAAAGATATATATTGAGAAAGAGTTAGCAAGAGACAAATATATTTTGTCATAGAAAAACATTCCAATGACATAATTAGATAGATAGCTATATAAATGTAATATCTATCAAACGCAAATTACGACACACAAAAACAGAGAAGGTTATAGCATACGCAAAACTTAACAAAAGAAACTTAAATGGTTAGCTATAGTAAAAAAAAATGTAACAAGTATGCAATTACAAGTAATTTAATGTTGTCATATTCCCAAGATTTTCAGGTAGCGTTCCATTGATGTTGCAGTTCCTCAAAATCCTGCGAAACAATAAGATAGACAACGATATATTATGAGTGACTTTCTTGCTCCTTTTTCCTTCTTTTCTATTTCTGAAAGAGACCGTGGAATCAACTCACAATTTGTTCAGCAATGTCATATTATAAAGTTGCGGAAAAGGTGCATATTCAGATCCATTTAAATCACTAACTCTCCTGAATAACACATTTGAATCAAAGATTAGTAAATATAATTATGATGAAAGTTAAACTTCAGCTCTTTCTTTAACCATATATTAAATTATCATACATACAAGTCAATTAAGTTTGTCAAAAGTGAAATTCCAGAAGGAATCGGCCCACTTAATCCACTTCCTTGAATCACACTGTCAAGAGTAAAGTCAAGCGATACAAAAACAATTAACTTTGAGGAAAAATTAAAATAAAAAAGGAGAGTGCATGCATACAGTGTTTTGATACTTGTCCAGTTCTGAATATAATCAGGTATCTTTCCAGAGAATTGGTTATCCTGAATTCGGCTGTATTGAGAGAGTGCATGAAAATTTGAAGCATCATACAAACTATTTTTTAAATTAGTCATCACTACAAATCACCATAAAATTTTGAAGCTTACAAATCCTGCAATGTAGCGAGCTTGGCCAATGTAGCAGGTAGCTCTCCAGTAAAATTGTTAGAGGAAAGTCCCCTATATATAATTGTAAGAGAAAACTTCAAATTATGATTCTAAGCAATATAAATCAAAGTCGGTTTTAAACATTGAGCTTTCATATTTTCGGGAAAATGAGATGCTTACAGTTTTTGAATTTTGGTTAGATTCCCAAGCTCAGGCGGAAGATTTCCAGACAATTGATTGTTCCTTAACACCCTATCCATTTCAAGTAAAATTTCTACTGAAACTCTTTAAATTGAACACGTACGTATTTAAGTACTTATAAATAGATTTTTCTTTCTTTCTGTAAGGCGGGTAATGAGAAACTCACAGGTCTTGGAGAGTAGGTATGTTTGCAATCTCTGCTGGTATTGAACCCGTTAACCGATTTCCGGAGAGAGCACTATGATAATTAATAAAAATGTTGTCATCAGCATATTGTGTTGCAAGTAATTACAAAAGTCTACACGAAAATGAATGCAAAGTCTTAAAACTTATGTATGATAAGAGCCATATGTCAAGTACTCAAAATCGACCTCGTATAATATCTACCAAATAATGAATGATTAAAAAAAGTACAAAATCGAAATAAAAGAAAAATCATACATTTTACTAATATTGATCATGGAGCCCCATTGTTTCGGAATTGTATCATTCAAATAATTGCGAGAGAGGTCACTGTAATAGAGGGAGAGAAAGTGTTTCTAAAGCAAAATAATATATAGATACATGTCATTGAAGATATTAAACAAGTTAAATAATATTGTTAATTTGGATATGTGGGAAAGTTTAGGAGTTACATACATAACTTGAAGGTAATGCAACCTGGTCAGTTCCGGTGACAGAGTGCCTGGGAGATTTTGTCCTTTCAAAGTTCTGTATGTACAATTTACCATAAAAAGTTAAGTTTATTACATAAATTCATGTATACACACATATTAGAGAGGATGATAGCAAAGGCTCACATCCATGGAGAAGATACTTACATTGAAACCACATGGCAGAAGTTGTCACCAGCCATAGAGCAGTTACAGGTGACATTGTTTTCTTCATTTGTAACCCAATTAGGTTCGTTGCTGCATGGATCTACGTCGAAGTTCCAATCCTTCTTACCAAGTGATTTAGCTATATCTTCAAGAGCTTTCTCTATATATACATACAATTCAGACCTATCAGCTAAGTACAAAAAAATTATCTAATCTACAGACACATGTCATCAAATTCAAATATATACACATAATTTCTATATGAGCAAAAAAATACATGATATTTAAGCAAACATGATAAAAAAAAAAACTAGAAAAGAAATATCAGATCAAAGAAATTTCTATAAATTTGTATTATACTTTCGTCGGGGTGAATAGTATTAGCTCCAAAAGCTGTTAGAGATATGAACCAATTGAGAATGAGTGAAAAGAAGAAAAAATGAGAGGAAGTATTCATCTTAAAATTATTAACAAGGAAAAGAGAAGAAGTACAGATATATATAATTGTCAATAATTTATAGGTAGAGAGTCTGAACATATATATTGTGTATTTGAAATTTTAGAGGCAAGGAAAGTTCTTAATGCATGTAAACGCAATTATGAGAGTATTGTTGGGTGGTGTCAATTTATTACTTCAAATTATTAATACACCAAAATACAAAAACCTTCAATCATACACCTGTCTTGGGTCAAAATACCAAGATGTTTAATTAATTTCAGACAAAAAACTGAGAGTATTAAAAATTTGATCCTTATTAGTCAAAAAAAAGAAAAAATAATTTGAACCAGCGAGAAATTAAAGTCAATTATTTGAGTCAAAGATGTTTAATTCACATTGATGATTGACAAAATGATGAGACATTTTTAACGATTCAGAGGAATTCTGAAAATGTATGCACAAGTCAACATTTAGACGAGAAATTTCATTGTTATGTCAAACTCTTTTTATCACACGCTGTTTCTATTGTGGACTATCTTCATTCTTGAGATTCACATAATTCAGAACCTAAGCAGTATACAGGAAGAAGTCAACTGCACATGAAACATGAAAATGCTTTATCCTCATAAAATGGCACTTATGAAGCACGGAAACGGACACGTACACCGGACACGACACGCCGACACCACTAATAATTTGAGAAAATCACATAATTCAGTGTAATTATATGTGTCGGTGTCGGACACAATACGTATCCGACACCGGAACACATATAATTCAAGAAGTGTCCGTGCTTCATGGTTATGGCAGTCTATCTCTAAGATGCGTTATTTTCTCATGAAAAACTGGATTGGCTGCAACGTGTAATGCGTTTTGATTGTCTACAATTATGATTATCGTTTGAGAGTCATGCATAAATCGTAATGCCTCACCTCCTCTATTACCATCACTTTCACATATAACTTTTTCCCTTTCTTCTCCTTCGTTCCACTTTTTCTATACCCTTCCTCTTTTCCATTATTTTCTTTCTCAAAACCATCAAATTTCCATCACTTTTCATCTTCCTTTTAACTTTTTCTTTAGTTTTCATTCCATTTTCTTCATCAATTGTGGATTCCATTTTCTTCATCAATTGTGAATCCAAATGAACATTTTTTCTCTTGTTAATATTATGTTTGAAGTCATCAATATTAATATATGGTCTCTATTTAGATTTATCTGATTTATTGAGCAAATTATTTGAAAGTGAGATTGGTCGCATGTACTATGGCATAATTTTTTAGATGTTGAGAAATATAGTTTTGATTTTTTTATTTTATTAATATGCACTCCATTTGGATTTGAATTTACCTATGGGTTGTTGTTGGTTGATTCCGCTCTGAAAATTGTTTCAAAGATTGTTATGTATGCTTTCAAAATGTTCAAGTATTTCATATCATGAGGGATCATCCTTGGCCTCTAAGATACAACTATCATCTAGCCATCATGCATTAACACCAGTAGCTTTAGTATATATTTTGAAATGATTTTGAGTATGAATTGGTTGTCCTTCCGTTATGACACTTCAGACTATTATAACAGTGTAGAAAGTTGCGATATTGGGTAATCACTTTTCCCGTTTGAGAAAAAATGTCGTTGGTACTATATAATTTAACCTCGGGTGTAGTATCTACAAGTTATTGAGAAGTTTTAATCAAGGATAATTGGTTTTAATTATGGATATACACAAAGGTGAAGAAGAATTATAAAAAGTTTCAAAATGGTATGAGTTTCCTAATGTTTTTCGTGAAGAATTTTCTGGATTGCCAGCTTAGAGTGAGATTGAATTCTCTATAGTCTTGGTTCCTAACACTGGAACCACATCCATACTTCTTTATCGAATGGCCTAGCAAAACATTAGGTGTTAAGAGAGCAACTATAATATTTTGTCAGCAAGAGTTTGTTTGCCCATATGTGTGTTTTATAGACATTATAGAAGGTAGTAGTAAAGAGTAACAATCGTTTACCCTGCACTAACGAATTGTTTGGCTGACTTCAAGATTGATTTGAGGTAGGGTATCACCAATTGATAAATTAAGAGTAAACATATACGAAAGAAAACTTTTTGCACATGCTTCGAGAATTGTAAAATTTTGATTATACCTTTTGGGCTTACTAATTTTCCCTATATTTTTTTTTGGATTTGGTGGATTGGCTTTTTCAGCCAATTAGTGATATTGTTTATTGGTTACATTCTTGTTTATTCCAAGAGTAAATAAAAGTATGATCCAAACTATACTGCGCATGATTTGAATATGACAATAGTGAATTTTTTTTATATTTTTTTTTATTTTCAGATTTGGAGGTATCATCTCTATGGCAAGACTTATGAGAGTTATACTGACCAAGGAGGTCTTAAGTACTACACCGAGCATCTCATACCACTCGACGTGGGACTTGCACACCCCATATTACCCAAGTACCAATCATAGCTCCGCCCCAGAGATTCAACGTTCCAACGGGCGGCACGTTATGATGCTTTACTTGGTCATTCTAGTTTGCCCCTCCATAGGTAACCTTTTCCAAGTCACCGACAACCAACTCTGACACTAGTTGTTAGAAACCGGTAATCATAACAACAAAACCTAAATTGAAATGCATACTTTTATTGAATAATTCTTGTTAATGTGTCCAGAATCCGGATTACAAATTGACAACAGGAAATGTAGTTTACAAAATTGCAAGAAACTACAGGTTTTCCTTCAGTTTCCTTATTTGTTCAATAATTGCCTAATAACATAACTGCCTGCCTAAATACATAATTCCCTATTTGGTAATTTTTCATCCCATGAGAAAGAATCAAGGTGGACATGAAACAGTACATTGCTCGTCAATTGATAAACTCCGACTGTGTGACTTACTTACCTTATTTTCTTCCATTTGAGAGTAATACTGCCTCATTACTTCCAACTTCTGTTCATCAACTACTTCACGTGAATCTGAAACAATTTCTGAAACCACAGTCCTTCCTTCAAGCATACTTACCACAGACGACATAGGGGGCCTAAGGTTTGAAGTGACATTGGTGCATAGGAGAGCCACATTTATCATCACCATAGCTTCTTTTTTTTTGAAATCAGAACCTAATCGTCCATCAACTAGCTCCAATAGGTCACCTCTCTCTTTCAACAAATGTGCCTGTTAAAAGAAAACACCAGAATAGTTTGATTTGAAATCCAAGTCATTTTCAATAGGCACATTCTGCAAGGTACAAAACTGGTTATATTTTGAAATGTATTTTAGAGATTACTATTACATCCGTTTCTGATCCCCTTCTCTGTCCTTCTAGTGAAGTCTGAAACTTCAACAAAGAAATTTTCTATGACTTTTCAAGAGGGACGGGTGATTTTATTCTCTTGTAGTGTTGAATTATTAGATGAAAATAAACAATAATATATGTACTGACACAAAGTGATGTGTGTAGAAAGTGCCATAGATAATTAAATTTACATGATCAATGGAGAACATAGAATAGTTACCCATTCCAGAAGATAGAATGCTTCCTCCTCTGACCGATACATGGTGTTGCTCCTTCCACTAACAATTTCCAAAGCAACAATTCCAAAACTATAAACATCTGCTTTGTCTGTCAAATAACCATGCATTGCATATTCAGGAGCCATGTATCCACTGCATAATTCAAACATATCATTGAAACAACATGATATTAAACTATTATGAAAATATCAATAAACTCGAAGAAGGCAAGAATTATAGCTACTCACTAGGTCCCAGCAATTTTAGTACTAATGTGAGTTTTGTCCTCCTCATTAAGCTTGGCCAAACCAAAATCTGATATCTTTGGTTCGAGATTCGTATCAAGCAAAACATTAGTGGCCTTTATGTCCCGGTGAACAACCTTCAGTCTTGATTCTTCATGGAGGAATGCCAAACCTTTAGCAATACCAACACATATCTTCTTCCTTGTTGACCAATCTAATTTTATTTGGTGCTCCTCTCGACCTTAATTTATGAATGTTACAAATATCAGACAACAATACCACAAAGTTATGAGTTAAGTTAGAAAATATGGAATCACACATAAATAGCAACCAAAGTAGACCATATAGGAAAAATTACCAAATAAAGCACGAGCAAGACTATTGTTTTCCAAGTATTCATATATCAGCAACAGTTGATCTCCCTCCACACAACAACCATAGAGTTTAACAAGATAAGGGTGTTTTAAAGCAGAAATGATGCCTATCTCATTTAAAAACTCGCGATTCCCTTGACTTGAATTAGATGAAAGTTGTTTGACTGCTATCAATGTCCCATTGGGTAAACATCCCTGCATTTTGAGGAATGTTATTTTCTGAAAAATACATCTAAAATTATAATAAAAGCAAGACACTCGAAGATTTTTTATATTATGCAAAAATACCTTGTACACAGGACCAAATCCTCCTTCTCCAATCTTATTGGAAAAATCAAAGTTATTTGTAGCTGCTTTGATTTGTCTTAAGGTAAATAAACCCGTCTCTAGGTCCAAACTATTTAGCTCTGTTAATTGAAGTAAAGAAAAGATTAAAGATCTGATATACTAAGAAAAGTATGTTCTCAAAGTTGAATAGTTCATGTATTTCAGCAAAAAGTTTGACGGTAATGACAACAAAAGTAGTTTCTTTGTGATTACCTGTTGCTAAAGAATTTTTCTTTCCAAAACATCCTTTCCACCAAAGTATACCAAATACTAGAATGATAATAATTAATGCTGCAACTCCAATTCCAACCACAGCTCCTGCAGATATGCTTTTAGGTGGAGAGTCTGCTTGATTATTATACAAAAGTTTTAAATATTAGATTGTAACACGGAGATCATACATAAAAATTGGGAATGTACAAAGAATAACCCACCAGATTTCACTGATATAGCCGATATAAGAGGACCATATACTGATTTATTTGGGATAGCCTGCGTCCCCTTTCCAGCCCAATACAATCGGATCTCCAAGGTATTACTAGTAACAACTACATCATTGAATTGTTTTACGACTTTCTTACCAACCCCTCCTGCTTCTTCTGCAATATTGAAGTTCTTTTGCACCAGCTTTCCCTGCATCATTTCAATCACATCCTTAATGCTTCATGATGATTAAAACCTACAACTATTTTAATCATCACTCTGAATTAGAAATACTATAGAATTTGATTTTATAAACAATGTCAAATCAATGGATTGCTAATCAGAAAATTGTTAAACCTTATACCTGAAGGTAGATATCAAATACACGCCTTCCAAGACTACGGTAAGTTTGATCGTCTGTGAACATTATTTCAGCAAAATGTAGATTTACTGTGTAGCTTCCATTTGCCAAGCAAAACCCATAATAAGTCAATGAAATAGGAGAAACGCGTGTATTCATGTACAATTCAGCATCCACCATAGTAAGTTCAGTGATATTTGGCGGGGAATAAAATTTTCCAAGCTGATTACTTTCCATGAATATACCAGTGGTGCTAAATGCCCAATTTCCTTTAGGACTGGCATGGAATTTAGCTGGTCCAGATGAATCTGTATCACCATAATATCTTGTTTCGTCGACTATTGCTTCCTTTCCACCACAATTTATATAAAGGGAGTATGAGGCTGTGTTGAGTAGATCATTTGAGCAACATTCGAAATATTAATGATACTAAGAAAATCAAATGAGAAAAATAAGTTCCTTGAAATTTTATTTTTATATGCTCTCTCTCTCTGCGCGCGCATGCGCTCACGTTGTTATCATTTTTTTTTTCCCATCACAAACAAAGATGAAAATAGGTAATCATGATTTATTGTGGCTAAAATTTTTTATATACAAAAACTGAAAAACTGGATTGTCTTCTGTCCTCTCTCCTGTTGTCTTGCTGATATACAAAAACTGTAAAACAGTATCTTAACTATAAAAGATACTCACGTTTGGGACATTGAAAGCTCAAACACGAATCTGTTCTTCTGAAAGAATGATGAAATTAAGAAATATAAGAATCATCACATAATAAAAGGGAAATAGAAAGGATATACACAAACACACATGCATGATTTAGTATTTATAATAGAAAACTTACATGTCATTGCGTGCCCATGAGGTAGAAAACAAGTTCCTGAGATATATTAGAAAAGATGGTGTCTCAGGAAGGTTCTAAAGTTTGCAAACAAATGAACACAAATGTAAGGATGTTCTTACACATTTTCATCTTTACATATCTGACTTCCGTGGCTGATGCTTAAGTTATTGTATGAAAGATCTCTATACACAAGTCATAAAATTTGATTTAGAATATAATAATAATAATGCGACAATCATAGATTTGATGAAACATTTGAAGACTGCAAAGAAAACTTCAATATAAATATCTTTAATATAGTAAACAATTGCACAATCATACTCCAAGAGCATAAAAGTTTTGAAATTATTTCCTAACTGAGAAGTAGGTTAGAAATATGCTCCTCATCAGTTGGTTCTTAATGCAAACAAAAATCAACCTATACAGCTTAAATAACAATTCTTAAATAAAGTGAAAGGGAAAGTGCAGGGAAGCAAGCAAAAAGATAATGCAAAGTCCACATAGAAAGGTCAAGAGAAACCAATATGTTTCTAATTTTTTTTTGCCACGTATAAGAACGATAACTCACACGTCAACATCTGTGTTCCAAAGAGGCACTGGTCCAGTGAGAAGGTTTCCAGTCAAAAATCTACCACAATAATATCAAAATATAAATATAGAGGAAAATATTAATCACACTCAAATATATAACTAAGATCAATGAAATATCTCACTGTGACTTTATACACTAAAAGTAATGCAATCATACAACTATCAAATTCCAATATGATATCCTACTTAAGACTAAAAGTTGAAACTAGAGTTGTAGGCGTAAAGAAGCCAACATATATGTGACTAAAAGAGATATCATACATGTAATCCGAATCGTTCATGGCAGCATAAGTACTTGGAATTGTTCCACTTAATTTGTTAAAGCTGAGGTCTCTGAAAGAGATATCATATTGAGAATGAGTTAAAATGTTACGGAGAATAATAAAAATAAAAATGATGTATTTCACTATTATATGCAAAGGTTGCAGAATAAGCTAAGCTGATCAACAAAAGAAACTTTAGTGGTTAGTGTCAGAAAATGTGTTAATATGCAGAAATTTAATTCTAGAATGTATTTATTGTAGAATGTATTTAGGAATATATTGTATTTATTTCTCATTAGTACAGGATTAACATAATAGGAAGCATACCATTAATGTAGGGATCTGTCTAAATGCTTCAGTTATTTCATTTTCTAAATTAGCTTAGCCTGTTTATTTTAAATTGCTTAATTGCTAAAAGGGAGATGGTATTCTAATGTAGTGAAAAATTGTGATACGGATGGAAAGTAATTTAGGAAGAATGTACTTTTAGAAACAATGAAAACGACCAATTTGTTCTAAAAAATTGTAAAATAAATTGGTGAGGAGGATATTTGATCTATATTT
The DNA here is from genome assembly GCA_958299785.1 of Medicago lupulina. NCBI lineage: Eukaryota > Viridiplantae > Streptophyta > Magnoliopsida > Fabales > Fabaceae > Medicago > Medicago lupulina. Next base: position 76,404,454 of record OY283139.1, read on the forward strand.
TCTTGTTTTTATTGGTTGAAGTGAAAATGAAAACAAACATAGAAAGTTAACATTCCCTAATATATTTCACTATTAAGCAATGAAATCAAATTATTAAAAATGATGCAACAAACAAAATGTAGCAAGTATGAAATTACAAGTGTTTTAATGTTGGTATAGTCCCAAGATATTTAGGTAGTGTTCCGTTGAGATTGCAGTTCCGCAGAATCCTGTGAAACAATACGATGGACAACGATATATTATTAATGCCTCTCTTGCTGCATTTTTTCTTTTCTATTTCTGAAAGAGGCAGAGGAATCAACTCACAGTGTTTTCAACGATGTCATATTTTTAAGTTGTGGCAAAGGTTCAAATTCAGATCCATTCAAATCAGTAATTCTCCTGAATATCACAGTTGCATCAAAGCTATGTAAGCATAATTAAAATAAAAGTGAAATTTCAGCTCTTGCTTTATCAGTATATAAATATCACACATACAAGTCAGTTAAGTGCCTCAAAAGTGAAATTCCTGAAGGAATCGGCCCGCTTAATCCACTTCCTTGAATCATTCTATCAAGATTAAAGTAAACATTGGTAATTCTTTTAAAAAGTCAAGCAATACAAAACCAAATAAATTTGAGGAAAATAAAAATGAAGTGCATACAGTTTTTTGATACTTGTCCAGTTCTGGATATAATCAGGTATTTTTCCAGAGAATTGGTTGTCCTCAATTCGGCTGCATTGAAGCATCATAAAAACAATTTTAGAATTTATTCATCAGTATACATCACCATAAAATTTTGAAGCTTACAAATCTTGCAATGTAGTGAGCTTTGCCAATGTTGCAGGTAGTTCTCCAGTAAAATTGTTAGACGAAAGTCGCCTATATATAATTGAAAAATATAACAGTAAATTATGATTCTTCGTCATGGAAATCAAAGTGAATTAAAGAAAAAATAAATAAAGTGCATACAGTTTTTGAATTTGGGTAAGATTCCCAAGCTCGGGCGGAAGAATTCCAGACATTTGATTGATCCATAACTCCCTATCCATTTAAAGTTAAAGTTAAGTTCTACACAAACTCTTCGATACCAACACATACAAGTTTATGTAGTTATAAATGGATTTTTTTTCCTAATAAGCTGGTTAATGAGAAACTTACAACTCTTGGAGAGTAGTTATGTTTGCAATCTCCACTGGTATTGAACCCGTTAATCGATTTCCAACAAGAGAACTATGATGATAAAGAAACGTTGTCATTAGCTTATTGTTGCATGTAATTGCTACAAGAAAATTAAAGCAAGGTCTTATAAATAATTTAAAACAAGATCCATATGTCAAGATGGTATAATATATCAAACAATCAATGATTAAAATTAAGATGAAAAAAAAAAGAGAAAACATACATTTTTCTAATATTCATCATGGAGCCCCATTCATTAGGAATTGTACCATTCAAGTAATTTAGAGAGAGGTCACTGTAATAGACAGCAGGGAGAGAGAGAGAGAGAGAGAGAGAGAGAGAGAAGGTTTGTCAAGCAAACTAATACATAACTTGAAGATTGAAAAACAATTTCAATAGTATTTTTAATTTGGATGCAAGGGAAAGTTTGGGAATTACATACATAACTTGAAGGTAAGGCAACCTGGTTAGTTCTGGTGGGAGAGTGCCGGGGAGATTTTGCCCTTTCAAAATTCTGGATGTACATTTTACCATAAAAAAGGTAAACTTAAAGAATAAGCAAAATAAAGTAATTAAGTCTGATATATTTCTAAACAAAAGATTTCAGAGAAAAAATTGCAACAAGATCTTATTTAGAAGTACTGATAGAACAAACTTACATTTCAACAACATGGCAGAAGTTGTCACCAGCAACACTGCAGTTGCATGTGACATTGTTTTCTTCGATATACAGTCTCGTAGTGGGAGTAGGCTTCGGTGTAGTCCAGTTAGGATGGTTGCTGCACGGATCAATGTCGAAGTCCCAATCCTTCTTACCAAGTGATTTAGCTATATCTTCAAGAGCTTTCTCTAAATATACAAACAATTCAGACCTATCAGCTAAGTACTGAAAATTTTTCTAATCTACAAACATAGCTCATTAAATATATATACAGAAGAATTTCTATATCAGCAAAAAAAAATTACATGATGTTTAAACTAACATGAAGCTTTACATAAAAAAAAAACTAGAAAAGAAGCAGATCAAAGTGAAGTCTTTATTATTTGGGAGCTATGGTAGAAATAGATATCATACTTTCGTCAGGGTGAATAGTATTAACTCCAAATGCTGTTAGAGATACGAACCAAATAACAATGAGTGAAAGGAAGAGAAATTGAGATGAAGTGTTCATCTTAATATTAACAAGGAAAGCAGAAGTTTAGACATATCAATAATTTAGAGGTTGAGATTCTGAATATACATATACACAGTGTGATCTGGAATGTAACAGGCTAGAGTTTGAACAGTTTTTTTTTTTTTTTGTAACAAATGTCTGAACAGAATCACAGATATAGCGCATATTTGGAATTTACTACCTGTGTCCCTACATATAAGATATTTTTTCAAAATTTTGTTGTCTCTGTTCATAAGACCCTTTTGAAATTCAAGGTGCATTAATGAACATATCACAAAAATACCCTAATTAAATGAGGATATTTAAAAGATCAACTACTTATCTATCTAAATAATAGAAGGATACTTTTCCAAAGAGAATGTATATTATTGACAAAATTTACGGAAATTTCTTGACACATCTAAATGCAGTTATGAGAGTAAATCATCAATTTAGTCCTTGAAATTGTAGGGTTTTGTCATTTTATTCCTTACAGTTATTATTATTCCAAATTACAATGACCAGGAATAACTAATGCGATTGAGACCTCAGAAGAAAAAAAAACTAATGTGATTGAGAAATTCGTTTTTAAAATCTAATCCCTAAAACAGTAAATTAATTTTTAAAATTTCATTGACATCCAAGGAGATCCTACCATTTTTCCTTGTCACACAATCAGCTTCAAAATAACCATACAATGCCTATCCTTGAATTCCATTTTATATAGTACATTGATTGATGAACCACTACACAGAAACAAAACAAAAGAAATGAAAGTACATTATTTGGGTGAATAGTGTTCAATTTACAATGATGAAACATAAGCAATTATTTTACAACATTGAGACAATTCTGCATGTACTATACCCCACATGTAAACAACATAAACAATTATTCTTTCAAAAAGAGAAAGGTGACAGAATGCATGTGATGTTGTTGTAAGTGTCAAAATATATCAAACATATATTAACTCACTTTTCATACCTAGCATCGTTCTTAGCTGCAATCTTTGAACGAAGTAACAGCCGTTAGCAAGATCCGCTGCTCACCACCGTAAACTTGTCCCGCACGTTTCTCCCATCATGAGCTCTCAAAGTATCTTAACCTTTTCACTCTCTTTTATTAAGAAAGGAACGGAACCAACTTGAATATAATTTAGAACTGGACTTGATAATTAACTTGTTGAACTTGTTTTATAAAAAAGGGACAAATGATTAATTTCAGGTGTTGTGACAATTAAATAAATTTTTAATCCAAGGGACTTATCAATTCCACCTTCATATGCATCATTCTTTCTCAATGATATTTGAACAACCAAAATCTGCAGACAATTTCTCGAAAATCAAATACACACAAAATATGTGTTAGTTTAAAGATATTATTAACTTTTTTTAATGAAAAATATTAGTAATTAATTGCTATGTTAATATATAATCATTTGTCCAATTTAAACCAAAACCTCCAACTCCTTATCCCTTGACTTCAATCACTTGAACTATCCAACCCTAATGGTGTTATTAACATTGATGATTGCAAACATATATTTAAAGGAGGAAAGTGAAATAAGAAAGACTCAGAGAAGTAAGCATATATATACTACAAGTCAATCTTTATACTGTATCATCCAGGAACTATAACAAACACATAAATGAAATTAATCTCAAATCTCTTCCACAAATAACAGTATGCTTCTTTGCTTATTGCTTACAAGTTACACCCCGTTCTTCTTTGTAATTATAAACCGAGTAGTGTTTGACCTATAAAGCACGGACACTCCTCGGATTAGGCATGTCACGCATTGGTGTCCGATACCGACATCTATGATTACACTGAATTATGTAATTTTCTTAATTTATCATTGGTGTCGGTATGTTGGTGTCTGTCTGTGCTTCATAGTGATTGATTCATTATTCCTTGTCTTGAAGGGTCTAAATTATAATGTCCAAATGTGGTGCTTGGAAGATCAAACCCCTCCTACCATTACCCTTTTTGTCACCATTATCACTTTGATTGGTGAATAGGGAACGAGTATTGACAATGGGGTTGTCCTAAGTTTGACCGATTGTCAGACTTAATTTAATCAATTAAGTAAATTATTCAGATACTTGGTAAGTGAGGATCAAGTAGGTTAAAATATGAAATGAGCACAGTGGAGCTGTAGCACTCTAGAAAACTTCAGCATTATTCATTAAGGCATGTTCTTGTCAGTTACAGTTACCCTTGGGTAAATTATCAGTAGATTTCAATAAATCCCGACAAATCGGTAAAACTCAAAAGAAATTATATTCTTTTTCATACTCCAAATAAGAAAATGCAGCTGAATATGTCATCTCAGTAAAAGTGGCACCAACAAACTCAAGCATTGGTAAGCGTTATATGTTGGTTTAATATGTTGAATCCATCCCCAACATAAATGGAAATGCATTTAAACAGTTTGACGGAATCGAATGGACCCAAAAAAATATCTTGGAAAATTAAAGAATCGTTAACCATTCCAAATATATATACATATTTATCATCAAGCAACAATTTCATCAGATGTTGCATTCTTGATCTTGGATCCCCTATAGCCAGCTTGTTATATTTGTGATGTGTATTATAAATATGATTGATAATACACTTTTTGTTGGGTTTTCTTTCTTGAAAATCCATAACAATATTTTTTGGAAGACTGTTTCTGTCATCTACATAACTAATGGTCTCGTCACAGTTAAACAACCTACATAAGGATGACCTTTAAAGCTACGTTTTTGTCATGTCATGATTGTGTTTTCCACGCACTATCGTAACTTTCTATACATAGTACAACAGATAACCCCTCAATCTGAATGGACACTCACATTTTATGGATCATGTGTTTTTGCATTTCAACCACTTCTTGTATTCTTTATATACATCACTTATTTCACATCTCAATTCAAGTACCTACCATAGCACCCCATAATACCCAAATACCTATTATAGCTCCACCCCTAAGAGTCGACGTCCCAACGGGTGGCACTCTATGACACTTTTCTTGGTAATTTTAGTTTGCCTCTCCGTATATAACCCTTTCCAAGTCACCGACAACCAGCTCCGACTAGTTGTTTGAAATTGGTAATCATAACTACAAAACTAAATTGAAATACTAACTTCTATTGAATAATTCTTGTTAATGTGAGCAGAAACTGGATTACAAATTTACAAGAGGAAATATAGTTACAAAATTACAAGAGAGGAAACAGATGGAAACAACATGTTTTCTTTCAGTTTCCCTATTTGTTCAATAAATGCCTTATAACAAAACTTCCTGCCTAATGCATAACTGTTTCCTAACAACATAATACTAGTCTCTTTGGACCTCTAGGCCTCCAGTAATGATGTTTATTAATATGAAGTCTAACACTCTCTTAATGTTTTTCATCCCGTGAGGAAGAATCAAGTGGACATGAACCGGTACATTGATCATCAATTGATAAACTCCGACTTTGTGACCTACTTACCTTGCTGTTTTCATCTATTTGAGAGTAATACTGATTCATTTCTTCCAACTTCTGTTTATCCATTACTTCACTTGATTCTGAAACAAATTCTGGAACCACAGTCCTTCCTTCAAGCATACCTACCACTGACGACATAGACGGCCTAAGGTTTGAAGTGTCATTGGTGCATAGGAGACCCACATTGATCATCACCATGGCTTCCTTTTTGTTGAAATCTGAACCTAATCTTTTATCAACTAGTTCCAGTAGGTCACCTCTCTCATGTAATAATTGTGCCTGTTGGAAGAAAAAAACGTAATAGTTTGATTTGAATCCCAAGTCAGTTACAATAGGTAGATTCTTCTACTTCTGAAAATTCTCTAAAGTACGAAATTGGTTGTATTTATATTAAATATCTAAAAACCAAAATGATGACACTAGTATGTTGCTTGGATGGTTCATGATATTAAGATTTTAGAAATGGACAGGATCTATGAAATGTTTTGTACAATTACTCTTCAAGAGAGATTATAATTCCATCCTTTTCCGATCCCCTTCACCATCCTTCTTGTGAAGTGTAAAACTTCAACAAAAAATGTTTCCACTAATTATAAAAAGGGACGTTTGATTTTATTCTCTTCTAGAATTATTACATGAAAAAGAGTAACAATGTATGTATGACACATAATGTAGTGTAAGTAGATAGTACCATGGATAATTTAGATAATCAATGGAGAGCATAAAAATGTTACCCATTCTAGAAGATAGAACGCTTCCTCCTTTGCCCGATACATGGTGTTGCTCTTTCCACTAACGATTTCCAAGGCAACAATTCCAAAACTATAAACATCTGCTTTGTCTGTCAAATAACCATGCATTGCATATTCAGGAGCCATGTATCCACTGCATAATTGCAACTTATCATTGAAACAACTTGATACCAGTATACAACATGATATTAATCTATTGTAAAAATATCATTTGAATTGAATTTGATAACTTTTTGGAGTACTTTTTAATAAACTCGGAGAACACAAGAATACAGTTACTCACTAGGTGCCAACAATTCTAGTGCTAATGTGAGTATTGTCCTCCTCATCAAGCTTGGCCAAACCAAAATCCGATATCTTTGGGTCGAGATTTGCATCAAGCAAAACATTAGTGGCCTTGATGTCCCTGTGAACAACCTTCAGTCTTGATTCTTCGTGAAGGTATGCTAAACCTTTAGCAATACCAACACAGATCTTCTGCCTTCTTGACCAATCTAATTTTATTTGGTGTTCCTCTGGACCTTTAGTTGTGAATGTAATAAAAATCAGAGTTATGTGTTAAGTTAGAGAATATGGAAGAGCACATAAATAGGAACCAAAGAAGGGATTTAGATTGACAGTAGTCGCTAAAAGCGTGCAGTCACTGCGGTCAAAGTACATCAACCGTTCAATCCATCCAACCTTCAACACGACTGTCTTCGGGTGGTAAAAGCGTGTAGTGATTCAATGTTGCTAAAACGCCCTTAAGACATAAGAGCTTACAAAGCCTTCATTTTCACACAATGTTAAGTTTTCAAATGAAAACGCCTATATATTTTTTTTTTTTTTTTGACAAAATGAAAACGCCTATATTATGAACCCCTACATGGATGTATTAAAGGGTACTGAAAAACACACAATGGTGGTGATAACTGTCAGAGCGAAAGAAATATATGAAACTGCGATGAAGGGTGTTGCTTCCATTGCCAGGGGTTGAAAAGATCAGGGCCTCACAGAGAAGACAAAATGACAAATTGGGGATGATATCATTACGTGGCTGTTTGTTGATGGTTGGATGAATCAAACGATTAATAAGTTATGACTGCACTCTTTTACCGACTGCAATCAATCTTAAATCCCAAAGCAGACTATATAGGAAAAATTACCAAATAAAGCACGAGCGAGACTATTGTTTTCCAAGTATTCATATACCAGCAACAGCTGATCTCCCTCCACACAACAACCGTGGAGTTTAACAAGATAAGGATGTTGCAAAGCAGAAATCATGCCTATCTCATTTAAAAACTCACGATTCCCTTGCTTTGATTTAGATGAAAGTTGCTTCACTGCTATCAATGTCCCGTTGGGTAAACATCCATGCATTGTGAGGAATGGTATGCTGTTAGAAGTTGAAAAGGAGTTATGAAAAGTACATGTAAATTATAATAAAAGCATGACACTCGAGAGGATTTTTTATATTATGCAAAATACCTTGTACACAGGACCAAATCCTCCTTCTCCGATCTTATTGGAAACATCGAAGTTATTTGTTGCTGCTTTGATTTGTCTTAAGGTAAATATACCCGTCTGTAGGTCCAAACTATTTAGCTCTGTTAAATGAAGTAAATGAAAGATTAAAGATCTCTTATACTCAGAAAATTTTAATGGACACTCTGCATCGACAGTTGATAGCATGTATGCTTGCAACTTTCTTCTTATCATGAAAATGAATTATTCTCAGGCCCCATTACATAATATAATGACAACAAAAGTAGTTCCTTTGTACTCACCTTTTGCTAAAGAATTTTTCTTTTTAAAACATCCTTTCCACCAAAGTATACCAAATACTAGAATGATAATAACTAATGCTGCAACTACAGTTCCAGCCACAGCTCCTGCTGACATGCTTCCAGGTGGAGAGTCTGTTTGATTATAATACAAGAGTTTCAAATGTTAGAACATTAAATGAAGATCATATTATAAGATTAAGAACGTATAAATCATAACCCACCAGATACCACTGATATAGCTGATATTAGAGGACCATATACTGATCTATTTGGGAGAGACTGTGTCCCTTTTCCCGCCCAATACAAGCGGATCTCCAAGGTATTACTAGTAACGGCGACATCTTTGAATAGTTTTACGACTTTCTTACCAACTCCTCCTGCTTCTTCTGCAATATTGAAGTCCTTTTGCACTGGCTCTCCCTGCAGCATTCAATCACAGCCTTAATGATTCTTGATAATTACAAACTACAATTGTTTTAATTATCAGTTTGTTTTAGAAATATTATAGAATTTTGGACCATCATATTATATATAGCTCTATACCCCCATCCCAAATAAGTGATTGAAATAATATTCGGCCCTAAGCAAATAGCACCGACCTTTCAGATTATTTAACATGGGTTGCCCTTACAAGCCAAGTCGCCCATTATGCTCCGACCCGTCGAAACAACTCTAACTCCCGGTAACTTCCCTAAACTTCCAAGTACATTTCTATAAAAGGGAAGGAAGGCTTTGAGAAAAAGGGGACTTTTCACGTAACACGAAAACATCACCGCCCTTACTGGAACAACACCAGTGGGTATGGGAATGATCGTACTTCTTGCAAGTCCAAATTTGATTTTATAAATAATGCCAAACAAGTGAACTGCTGATTAGAAATTGATATTCTTCGTATTTTAATTAAAAAAAATTTGACAATGTCCCCATAGGAACCCAGTGATCACTTGACTAAAGGACTTAATTTCTTTTTTTTTTTGAAACACCGAGTCACTACGTAAGTAAAATTGTTAAAGCATATACCTGAAGGTAGATATCAAATACACGCCTTCCAAGACTAGCATAAGTTTGATCGTCAGTGAACATTATTTCAGCAAAATGTAGATTTACTGTGTAGCCTCCATTTGCCAGGCAAAACGCATAATAAGTCAAAGAAATAGGAGAACCACGTGCAGACATGTACAATTCAGTATCCTCCATAGTAAGTGTTGTGATATTTCGTGGGAAATAAGTTTCTCCAAGTTGATCACTATCAATGAATATACCAGTTGTGCTAAATGCCCAATTCCCTGTTGGACTGACATGGAATTTAGCTGCTCCAGAAGAATCGGAATCATCATCATAACTTCTTTTTTTGACTATTGCATGCTTTCCACCACAATTTATATAAAGGGAGTACAAGGCTGGGTTCAAAAGAGCATGTGAGCAATTTTGGAAATATTAAGGAAACTAAGAAAATCAAATAAAGAAAAACATATTCATTGAAATTTTATGTTCCTATACTAATTCTCTCTTTCTAACTATCATGTTTCTAGTATGCTACTGATATTTTTCAAACACAGCATGATTATAGTTTACACAGCATGATTTATATAACTAGCCATTTGTCATTTTTTACCAACAAATTCCTGGCTGTGCCGAAAAATCTACAATATCATTCTTGTACTGTTGTAAAGTAATTTTGGGTAACCTAGAAACTGATGTAGCAAGACAAGATATAACTCCTATTTTGCAAACACAGTGAGACCTTAGCTGTCTATGAAAGTCACCATGAAAAAACTCACGTTTGGGGCAATCGCGCAAACACGAAACTGTTCCTCTGAAAGGAATGGAATAAGTAAGCATGATTAGTATAGTAAGATTCAAACATAATAAGAGGGAAATGGAAAGGGTATATATACATGTTTTAGTATTTACAAGACTAAACTTACATGTCATTGTGTGCCAATGAGGGAGAAAACAAGTTCCTACGACATATTAGAAAAGGTGTTCTCACAGAAAGGTTGTTAAGTTTGCAAAAACAAATGCACAAAAATGCAAGGATTCTTACAGTTTATCACTTTGACATATCTGACTCCCTTCGCTGATGCTTAAGTTATTGTATGAAATATCTCTATATACAAGTCATAAAAATTTGATTCAGATTATGATAATAATACAACAATCACAGACTTAATGAAACATTTGGTGATTACAAAGAACCCTATGAATATTAACATCTTAAGTAAACAATTGCACAATCATACTCCAAGAACATAAAAGATTCAAAATGATTTCCTTGCATATATGTGGGTAAGAAATAAGCTCTTCATCAATTGGTCCAATAAAGCTAACTAAACCTTCAATTGAAGGGAAGAGAAAACCGTTCCAAAAATAGAAGACAACAGAATGCAAATGGGAGTAAGAAAAAAAAATGATCGCCTAATTGAAACTTGAGAATGGAATTTTGGAGATATAATATTGAGTAAAACAAAGACATGAAACAAAAGTTATATGCAATCAGCCACAGTCATTGACTCGGAGCAACATATAACAAAGGATTAAACATAGCCCTTCAGCTTTAGGTGCGTATATTGTACAGTTAAGATAGATGAGAGATTAAGGGTGTTACGAACTTAGTATCTAAGGGAAAACTAAACTCATGATTATGGACCTAGCACTAGAGATCAAATTCTTAAATGATTTAGATATTATTTGCATATCATTATTCAGAATCTTTAATTTGGAAATAAATAATTATTGCTGTATAGATGAAGTATGTTGTTCAATCGAAGGAATCATACAAGTAGTAGAAAAATAACTTACACGTCGACATTCTTTTTCCACATAGGCACCATTCCAGTGAGAAGGTTCCCAGTTAAAAATCTATCATAAGAGTATATCATGATATGAATATGTAAAGCTTAATATTTATTGTGGTGAACATTAATAGAAATAAGCTAATCACACCCATTTTTCTCTTCCTCTCTATGAAGGATGGAATTGATTTAGGTAACTGTCTTGAGTGACCCTTCTATACAGATTTGTTTTCCAATTCTTAGACACCGACAAAGACAATGAAATAACAAAAAATCCTAAACTTATCACTTTGACGCTCATTATCACATTTAATATATCGACATTTTCTTTCTCTTTGATTTTTTTCCCTTCTCAGATGGAAAGGGCACGTGATCCTTTTGACAGAGAATAGTTGCTTCAAAAAGTTGCAAATACATTTGCCTGAACTTTTGAAATGAAATCCTATGGCAGATTTTTGTGTACCCTTCATTAACACAAAAAATATAATTAGCAGAAACATTCTTGGAACTTAATGTATTGGATACTTGGTCTCCATTAGGTTGAGTTTAATCCTCATGAATCTAAGTTGGATTATTCAGATATCCTACTTAAGACTGAAAGTTGAAACTAAAGTTGTTGGTGTAAAGTAGCCAACAGATATGTGATTAAAAATATATGCCAGAAGATAAATTGCAATAAGAAACTACGATGAATTTCATACATGAATTTCACATCACTGATGTCATCAAAGGTACTCGGAATTGTTCCACTTATGTTGTTGAAGCTGAGGTCTCTGAAAGATATATCATATTGAGAATGAGTTAAGAATCTACAAAGAAAAATTGTCATAGAAAAATATTCCTGAAACAAAAGCGCTAATTATAAAACATAAAAATACCAAAGTTTATAGAATGATAAACTTAACAAAAGATACTTTAAAGGTTAGCAATTACAAGCGTTTTAATGTTGGTATAGTCCCAAGATATTTAGGTAGTGTTCCGTTGATATTGCAGTTCCTCAGTATCCTGTGAAACAAAAAGATAGACAACGATATATTACGCATCACTTACTGTTTTTGTCTTTTCTATTTCTGAAAAAGCAGAGGATTCAACTCACAGATTTTTTAACAGTGGCATATTATCAAGTCGTGGCAAAGGTGCATATTCAGATCCATTCAAATCACTAATTCTCCTGAACATCACATTTACATCAAAGATAAGTAAATGTAACTAAAATAAAAGTTAAATTTCAGTCCTTACTTTATTAGTATATAAAATACAGCACATACAATTCACTTAAGTTTCTCAAAAGTGAAATTTCAGAAGGAATTGGCCCATTTAATCCACTCCCTTGAATGATTCTGTCAAAAGTAAAGTAACCATTGATAATTCTTATAAAATTAAGCATTACAAAAACAGTTAAACTTCAAGAAAAATAAAAGTATAAAAAAGGAGAGTGCATACAGTGTATCGATATTCGTCCAGTTCTTAATAAAATCAGGTATCTTTCCAGAGAACTGGTTGTCCGAAATTTCGCTGCATTGAGAGAGGATATGAAAATTTCACATAAAAATAAGATTTTAATTTATTCGTCACAGAACATCATAAAAGTTTGAAGCTTACAAATCTCGCAATGTAGTGAGCTTCGCCAATGTGGCAGGTAGTTCTCCAGTAAAATAGTTAGAGGAAATTTTCCTATATATGCAATTGAAAAACAAAACAGCAAATTATGATTCTATATATGCCATAGAAATCAAGCTGGACTTTAAACATAGGGCTTCTATATTTTGAGGGATAACATCAATTATGGAAAAAATAAAATAAAAAATACTTACAGCGTTCGAATCTGGGCTAGATTTCCAAGCTCACGAGGAATATTTCCAGACATTTGATTGGCCGTTATATCCCTATCCATTTCAAGTTAAAGTTAAGTTCTACTTAAACTCTTTGCATTGAACACGTATGAAATAGATTTTTTTTGCTAAGTGGGATAGTGAGAAACTCACAACTGTATCAGAGTAGATATATTTGCGAACTCCACTGGTATTGAACCAGTTAGTCGATTGCTGGGAAGACTACTGTGATAATTAAGAAACATGTTGTCGTTAGCTTATTGTTCATGTAATTACTATTAGTCCACAAAAAACTGAACGCAAAGTCTTATAAAGAATGTAAAATAATCCTGATATGTCAAGACTCAAGATCATATAAAATATAGAAAAATTGATGACTAAGAACCAGAAAAAGAAAAGTAAGAGACAAATATACATGTTACGGATATTCATCATGGAGCCCCATTCTTTAGGAATTGTACCGTTCAAGTAATTGCGAGAGAAGTCACTGTAATAGAGAGAAGGAGAGAAAGAGTTTGTCATGCATGTGATTGAAAAACCAAAACATGTTCTGTTACTGTTAATTTAAATTTGAGGATAGGTTCAAGAACTACGTACATAATTTGAAGGTATCGCAACTTGTTCAGTTCTGGTGGGAGAGTGCCGGGGAGATTTTGCCCTTTCAAAGTTCTGTATGTACATTTTTCCATAAAAATGTTAAACATAAACAATTAGCAAAATAAAGTAATTAAGTCTGATAAATTCAGCTCAGGTTAACATGTCCCAGCACACTATTGTATCCATAAGCAGAAGGATATAGAACTTCAGAAGGATCTAACCAACTCTGAAGCTAGGCCAAACAGTGATTCTGATGTTGTAATTCAGCAGAACTGTCAAAAAAACTAACAGAGAAGAGGACTGTATTGTCGCTAGACTCTTCTGAGTTTGTATATGAATATGTTTCAGTTAATAGGGAGGTCTTGCTAGAAGATAGAGACGGTAAAATTCTCACATCTGATTTGAGCTTATCAATTAATGGGGAACACTCTACTGTTCCAGAGGTACCTACTTGTGCAGCTCTGCCTAATAAGGTTGTTCAAGGCCAGCAGAGTGAAGGGCCCTCTGACAACATTATCTAGGTAACTAAGAAGGAGGTGAGGGTGGACCCTGGGAGGGAGGCAGTCAGTCATTCCTGAAGGGCACCTCTCAAACCACTGAACAGAGTGACGCAACTGGGAGGCGGTCATTCTCTAGGGTCTCTCCTGTGTCTTCTAACACGATTGTGGATCCAAAGGTTATTCAAAAGTGGGCTAACTCTCCGCTGCTCACTCCGATGGCTATGCCGGTTACAGTGATGGAGGAAACTCAGCCATGACAAGAGACCTGTGGACTATACAGTTTGTGATCCTAATGATGCCATAAACCAAAGTGTGAAAATTCTACAGACCTTATGGGGCGATAGAATGGAAGAGGACAATGCTGAAGCCATCTTATCAGACTTTGAGTAGCACTATCCAAGCCTATCTGAGAGCACTAAGGCAGAGAAAAAGAAGAAGAAGCATGTGAAAAAGTGAAGCCGGCTAGCTTTAACTCAGCCGGAATGAGGACCCGTGCCCAGAAGGGTACCTCCAAAATTGTCTTGGCAGCTACGGAACAGTTGGTTCATTTGCAAAAGAATAGCTAGGAAAATCAATTCTTCTTGTAGCAGTTGTTATGGCCAACAAAGATCAAAATCTGCCTAGCTTTTCCGTACAATGGTGGACTAAGCCACCTCTTTTCTTAGGACCTTTCCTTTCTAAGGATAGATCTGAATTTTCTTTTCGCAGGTTCTCCACTATGTGATTCTGTTGTATTGGTTCAGGCATCTCTTGTCTTTAATATTTTAGTGCTTTGATAAAATAAAATAAAAAAGTCTGATATATTTCTTAACAATACATTTAAGAGAAAAAATTGCAACAAGCTCTACGACTACAGAGAGTTCTAAAACTGATTTTTGACATCTTTTCAGTAAAAATACATGTCTGAGAATATTGATTTACTTTCAAATCTTATTGACTAAAAGGAATAGCAGTTCTATCGATGGTATTAACCGATCTAACACGTATACTCCTACCTATATACCAAGGTAAATACGTCATTACTACCGTAAATGAAGATAATATCAAATCAGCTTCCTTAGAAGTACTTATAGAACAGGATAAATTCGACGGCAAATAGACTTACATTTCAACAACATGGCAGAAGTTATCACCAGCAACACTGCAGTTGCAAGTGACATTGTTCTCTACGATATTCAATCTGGGACTCGGATGTGCAGGCTTCGGTGTAGCCCAGTTGGGTTGGTTGCTACATGGATCATTGTCGAAGTTCCAATCCTTCTTACCAAGTGATTTAGCTATATCTTCAAGAGTTTTCTCTATATATACATACAATTCAGACCTATCAGCTAAGTACTCAAACTTCTAAACTACACACACATGTCATCAAGTATATATACAGAATTTCTATATCAGCAAAAAAAATACATGATATTTAGACTAACAGGAAGCCTTAGATAAAAACAAAAAACAAACTAAAAAAGAAATATCATATCAAAGATAATCTATGGTAGAAATAAATATCATACTTTCATCAGGGTGAATAGTAGTAGCTCCAAAAGCTGTTAAAGATATGAACCAAATGAGAATGAGTGAAAGGAAGAAAAATTGAGTGGATGTGCCCATCTTATCTTAAATTATTAACAAGGAAAAGAGAAGTATATATATGTCAATAATTTATAGGTAAAGAATCTGACCATATTTGGAATTTAAGAGGCAAGGAAAGTTCTTACTGCATGTACACTCAATTATGAGAGTAAAATACAAAAGTGACGTGACATGGTAAAATAGTGTGGATTTTTAGTGTAAAACTGTTTTACACAGACAATGCATACTCTTTAATTCCATTTTATAAAGTAAATTGATTGGTTCAATAATGTTTATTTTTCAACATTTAGACAATTGTGCAACTACTATGTACTATGTATGGCCCAGTGAGTAACGATAGGAAACACGTACGTAAACGACATAAACGATTAGTATGTTTGAAAAAACAGAAACGTGTCTGAATTGATGCATGTGAGGTTGTAAGTGTAAAAATAACTACATTTTAACTCATTTTTCATACAAAAATGATGAGATGTGATATTTCAACAACATAACTTTTGGGACAACCATTAGTTTAGAAAGAAAAGTATGTATTGACACGAACATCAAGGCAAAAAAGAGAGAAAGTAAAAAAACATGATGCGATTACGAGGGAGAAAGTTGTCATAAAAGTTGTCAAAAAATTGATTTTATAAATATCATTTCTTAGAAATAATATATGAATATCTATTCTTGCAACAACTATTTTGACAACCAGGTGTCAAATAAGCTGGCCCGGTCTGTCCCGAGAAGCCCAACTACCTAAATGGACCAGACTGGCCAAACCCATTTGTAATTGGGCCACGTATTCTAGAGTCTCGTCCGATCCATGTGAGTCATGGTCCAGCTAGGCCCGATCCGTTTTAGTTTTCATTTTTTAATTTATTCACTCTTTTGTTTGTATCTTTGATATATTAGTTGCTCACTTCTATCTTTTAGCTAAAATAGGATTAGATGGACATATAGAACTGTAGATAATTTTTACATTAACATTGAATATTAATTAAACTCTAATTTTTTTTTAGGGAATTAAACTCTAAATTTATTTATTCAATTGAATCAAATTAATAATTTACCAATTTTAACATTGTGTTTTGAAACTTTTTTTTTCTTTTCCTTTTATGAAAATATCCATATTTACATAGGATTTTCAAAATAGTTGATGTCATACGGCAGTTATGTTTTCATACCTATTGAGCTATTTTCGTTCAAAACTGCAACTTGTGGACGAGCAACCAACCACCATCTAAATGAGAGCGAAAACACCACGTCGGTGACTCCACCACCGTAAGCCTCGCATGGCCGCGCGTTTATTCCTTCATAAGCTCTCAATGCATCCTAACTTTTCCTTCTCTTTTATTGAGATAATCACCTATTTAATTAAAAGGTTTTAAAAAGAGAATTCTATGATCTTATTAAAAGGAAGGTTTTAGTCCTCGTGAGCTTAGCTAGGGACAATGCATAATATACATGTAAGGTCTGAGGTTTGATCCCCTATCACCACAAAATAAAAATAAAAAAAGGAAGGTTTTAGAAGAAATGATCTTATGAAAATTACACTAATGTCTATAGATTAGCGTATAAATTTGGAACAATAATTTTTTGAAATTTTGATTTCGGTTAAAATTATTTGATTTTGATTAATAGTATATGTATCAATAATTTTACACTTTTATACTGTAGCAAACTATACTTTTTTTAAAAAAATAATATAGATTTTATATAAGTATATATGTTGTATCTCTTTTATAAGTGAGAAACTGAAGGGTAGGGTAGGGAAGTCGAAGCTTCCACAATATAATTCTAGTCCAACTAAATTACTAGAATAATAGAAATGGAGAGTTATAGGGAGAGTAACATAACAATAGAGGGGAGAAAGGTACAAAAAAGAGTGAGTCTCTGTAACAGAGGAACATCACAGTCAATGGCTTAATTCATGAAATAGTTTGAGAATGTGAAATCAAATACGAGGGAGGGGTGTGGATTAAGTCTTATTGTTGGGTTGTTTTCGACAAAAGAAATGATGACTAATTTTTTTAACAATTTTTTCTCTCATACTCATATATATATATATTTTTTTTATCTCTCTATTGTTATGGTTTTCATGCATTTACCTATTTTTTCTTTGTAAATTATGGTTGTCAAATAAGTTGCCAACCAAATTGATTGTTCAATTAACATTCTTCTTTCGGCAAATAAGGATGGAATGGAAAGAACAAAATTTTGTGTTCATACGGAAATTCCGATCCACCGACATCAATTTTGACCCCATTTCTCAGTATCTTATAAAATTTGGGAGTAAAAATAATGGTAAGTTATTAATTATAATTTTTTTTATTAACATACCCTATTTACTACTCCAATAACAAGTCCTATATTATTACTTTGTCAAAAAAAAAAGTCCTATATTATTACTTTAATTTTCTTTTCTAATTCATTCTTTGATTCTTTTATCAAATAATAATTTGAAACACTACTTACTTGAAATACTATATTTTTGTTGGATACTTTTTGGAATTTGAATATTATTGCAGTTTGAACTGTTTTTGGGAAATTTTTATGAGAACACTAAAGCTATAATTTTTTTTTTAATCAGCAAATATTATTCCGCATAAGAAACACAAGACTAGCTAAAAAAACAACAAAATACAAAACCAGGAGAAAGAGGGGTGTTCGGTATATATGCGGAAAACAACCCCCAAATCCCTCAAATCAAACAACAAACAACTCCTCAGGTAGTTAACTAGAAGAAATCGATAAAAAAATCGGCTGTTGTTAACTATCACTAGAGTGTTTTAGTCAATTTCATGTATTTTTAAGCAAGTTCTAATGTGGGAAAAGCAATTTTCAAACTAAAAACTGCTAACAAAAACAGCCCAATTTAAATAGCCAAAAACATGGGCCTCTAAAGAACTGCCCAACTAAAAACGATATGCTGATTGCACCTCACAGCAGCCAAACAAGTAAGAAATCAAAACACAAGCTCACAGACGCACCAACTAAGAAACAATGCAACAAAAACCAGCAGCAGTCTAGTTGACTGAGTACACATATCTTTTCTTTAAACTCCAAACACTTCCTAAGATTCGCAAGTGCCTTATCCCTTCTCTCCCTTGTGGTGTCAACATGGACTAATCCAAGTTCCATAACATGAAGCACATACATAACATCCTTAAACAAAGGTTCAATAGCAACAAAAACCATATGCACATGAGTCTAAACTCTTGTTGGCAATTTCCTCTTGCAACAACTCGAGAATTTATGCATACGACTCTTGGATTTCTCGTGTGTATTCAGCCATACGCGAATTGTGTTGTCGGCTCGATTCAGCCATGGAAGACATGCGGTGAGATGAAAGCCGTGGTGTCGGAGTTTTTTCAATTGAGTTTGAACACCATGGGAAGAGCTTCTAGAGAAGTAATGGCGTCGCAGATCCATTTTAGCTTTAATTCGATCCATGATAGTGTAACCTGGTCCGTCCAAATACACCATCTGTGCCCATCGAGCATTATGCTCGTCTTCCATTTCCGCCCATTGATCTTCTCTTGCTGAATCCCGTCTATACTTGGTGACAATGAAATCACAAATGTAATGATACTAGAATTTTATAGGAAAATTAGGATTGTAAAGAAGATAAGAAAGGACATAGAAGAAGAATCTCAAAAAGAAGAGAATTGATCCCACATATTTTACACCTCATTCTAAGAAAGCATTCATGTGTGAAGTGGCAGTTCATTGCACCATACCGGAAGATGCAATTACTTATCAATAAACGCGCTTAATTTCGTTCCTCCCATTAAGAAGAATCAAGGTGGAAAGGATAAATATCTACAGCTGATGAAGATGTAGCAGTCCATGGCCCATCAACTGTTACACTCTGACTTTCTGTTTGTGACGTACTTGTATTATTTTCTTCCATCTGATTATAATACTGCCTCATTTCTTGTAGTAATGTTATTTGATCTAACATAATTAAGTTGTCTAATCTTGTTTTCTCAAAATACTGATGCAAATATGATGGAACTGTTTTGTTTTCCCATGCTTTGATAGAACCGAAATGGCTAGCTCGATTTTTCATACAATTCTCGTTAAACTGAAGACACAAACATAACATAAAGAGACTATGAGGGTGATGGTGGCTAACTGATACACACCATGACTATATATGAAACTTAATAAACACTTTTGTCACATTCTTTTGCTAATAAATTGATTTCCTCTAATTAAGAGATTTGGTATTGTCATTGTAACACTACCATCTTTGATTCAATTTATTATTTACCATAAGGTAGGAAGCTTAATCTAAAATTTGATCGAGTTCCAGTAATAATTTACTATGTTTTTGCCTTAGATTTTCATGTAAAGAAAAAAATGTCATGGGATGATAATTCATCCAATAAAAACATTCATTTATAGTTATTTGCAAACTAATTGATTGAAAAATAAACACAGATGAATATTGTTTGGAAATTTTTTCTTTTGATTCCGCAGAGTACACCTTCATTCACTACTTGACTACTCAGATTGCATTCTTCACTTTTCCGGCTGCTTCCAAAATTGCATATCCCTGAAAACCTTTAAACAACTGTGTCATTGGAATCCTGAAGTTGTTCCAATGATCTCACCACCTTATGCATGTTTGGCCTAAATTCCGATCCTGCATATACGCATTGAATTACAATGCGAGCTACTTTCATTGCTTCAACCAATGAGTATTGGCCTTCTATATCTGAATCCATGACTTGAGAGATCTTGTTTATGTCGACGAGGAATGGCTTGGCCCATTCATCTAAACGCTCCTCGTATGTCTCATCTACATAATGTTCAGGCTTACCCGACATAATTTCTAGGAGAACAAAACCATAACTATACACATCACACTTTTTGGTTAAAGAACCTTCACAACAAAGACGATGGAAAATAACGTCAGGAGTAATATAGAATGTCAATATTACCATTACATTTTGTAGTGGTAAGATGCAAGAATTGTTGCTTTCATAAATAGTTAACAAAATGAAAATGCAGTACAAATAAGATTTTGATTACAAACTATTTTGATTTCGGCATATAATTAATTAACTTCTATGTCCAAATGCTCATGAACAATGTGCAAGCACGATGATACGGTGAAATAGGTGGTGTGAAACATGAACATGCCAGTTTGAAAAAGATTAAGATACGTCCTAATAAAAACTCAAGTGCTACGTAACTTTGGAAGCCCATTGGAATGTTGAACTTGTGCCAATCACTATTTCGTTCTAATTCAGCTTTGTCACCCCAAAAAAGGATAGTTTTGCATTGTAGTTCTGTCATTCACATGAAAATTTTTATAAATCCATATTAGTTAATTAAACTTTCCAAATATTTCTAAGATTATAAGATCAATAAATCCACTTACTGAATCAATCAAGATCTTAGAAGAGTTTAATTCTCCATGTATCATATTCACTTCATCTCTCAAGAAATGCAAGACCCTTAGCAGCATCAAGAGCTATCTTCATTCGGATTTTCCAAGAGAGTGGCTGAAAGTTAGAAGCCCCTTCACCTTTAAACAGCAGGACCGTGTGATTATACACCAAATGGGTTGTCTAACCAAAAAGTGTGATGTATAATTATGAATAACAAATACTTTCATGTTGATCAATGAGTTTCTAGATGTGAGGACTACTTATAGTCAATCCCACCCCTATGTTCATGGAAGAAATATATTAGGAATTAATTATCAACAAGAGATAAGCAGAACTAGAAAACATTTGTTAACATTTCCTAGTTGATTAACCTAAAATTAATTCCCAAATTTCCCATTGTGCATGAAGTCGATTCATATTCAAAAGGTAATTAAAAATAATAATTTGACAACAATAGATGGAGTAAATTTAATGACATACTTCTAAACAAATGGTTGTCCAAACTTCCCTTGGTCAAAAATTCATATACCAAAAGTGGCCGGTGCACATCCTCGAAGCAGTAGCCAATCAGTTTCACAAGATTAGGATGACGCAGCTGGTCCAGGTTACTGATTTTTCCTTTATTTTTCCTTTATATGAAACATGCATGACTTATTCAAAATTCAACTAGCTAGTTCTCAAGCTCTGAGCCAAATATGTTTTTGAATGACACTCACCGGCCAGTCACTCTTTCCAAGGTAACCCGCTTTGTCACTCCACTTCACAGAAATTGCCAAACCAGTACCTGGTTTAGTGGGGGCTAATGTGTGCTAGCTCATCGATCCACCCCTTAAGTACGCAACCTTCACTCACCTGACTATCTCGACCAAAGTTCTTTGTCGCCTTTTTTATTTCTTCTAACGTGAAACACTTCAACAAGTTGAACTCATCATCAGTCCTAGAATTTAGATGCACGTATGAAGAGGAGCAGAACGAGGCCTTAGTGCTTAATCCACTCAATATATCATCAATCTTTGAATTCAAATCTGCCCATTTCAAAATAAAAACATGAATTAACTCCTAATGTTTAAGTCATACATTGTTTCTCCAAACTACTCTCCTACATGAAAAGCTAAACTGCTTACATTCTAATGAAATAACAATATTTTTTTAAAAAGAAATTATTCATAATATCAATGCAAGCTACCTTGTAGACAAATCAGTTTTTTGAAAATGCAAAATCAAGTTACAAAAGAAAACTTTATGAACTATAATCATCACATAATAACATATACTATTGACTTCTTCTCCTTCCCCTTTCTCCAAGTCCAAAATTTATTCTCTTAAGAATTTAGAATATTCATAAGAGAAAATGTCAATAACAATATTATTACCTTGATGTGAAGGCCTTTGCCTTTCAGTTTTGTAGCCTGCATTAATCCCTCCACCCATGATTGCAAATGAATAATAGAAGAAAAACAACGGAGACTAAAATGAAGAAGAAAACAGAGGGAGATCGATATAAGAACGAAGATGGAGTTAAAAAAAATAAAGAGATTTGAAAAAAAATGTCACAATGTGTGTGGATAAAGAGGGTTTGCTTAAAATAAAATGAACATAAATCTAATGGAGTAAGGAGTTTTTGGAGCTAGGTAGATAAGCTACTGCTGCATTTGCATATTCATACCATTTTCTCCTTTTTGTGTACAAGCTATGCTATTGTCACATTTGTATATTCATTCCATTTTCTACTTCTTGTGCAAAAGATGGTGTATGCCAGTACTAATATATGCATTGCAAAGTCAAACCTTTACTAACTATGTAGCTAAATATTTCACCCCAAAAATAAAAACTAGCAGCTAAGAATTAAATGTGATGGGTGCTTCACCAAAGTGTCTTGAGAGTGAAAGGTAAGAGATAAAGGTTTCAAGGCACTATGTTACAGAGAGAAAATTGTTGAATCTTTGAGATAGTGAAAGAAATAATGGGAAAGCATGTAAGCACGTGAAGAAATTAAATAGCATGTACTTGCATTTTCCTAAGATCAGAAAAGATAAAAATAAATTAAGAGTGTGACTGATTACCAGATTGTCATTCTCTAATCATATCAAAATTTAATATTTAATTACTATAGTTCCTTCAAAAAAAATATATTTAATTACTATAGTTGTTTCTAGACTCTAGCTAGCATTCTATGATGGACATATGCATTAACTTCCGTCGGACACTGTAATTTGGGTTTGAATCCAGAATTTTCTACTTGTGTAAGGTTTTAAGTGGTTATTTACAACTTAAATGACCTATTTGAAGCTTAAAAGTTTTACAGCAGTAACATGGTATTTTAGTCAAATTTAAAGGACCAAAAGATGTATTTGACCTATTTATTAAACACAACATAACATATTTCTTTTGTTTTTATTTAAGTCACATTAATAAGAGAGTATAATTGTTACCATTGAGTAACAAACTGTAATATAATACTCCCTCCATCACAAAATAACCGACATTTTTGCAAAAATATTTGTCGTAAAATAACAGACTTTTTCAATTTTCAATACAACATTAATCACCAATGTGTGTACTTAAAGCAGGATGTCGTCATCATTATCACCAATTCAATATTTTATCGCATTATTGTTTTCAACAATTCTTCAAAATCATTCCCTGCCCAAAAGTATGCTATATAAAGAATGTAAGAAGAAGCCATCACTGCCTTAGAGAAAAAGCAATCCATTGAAAGTGGTGGTGCTTTGTTACACCAAACACACATTTAATGTAGGGCTTATAAGAAACTCGGTAGTAGTTTTCATGAAAATAGTTCAGCTGGCAGGGAGATTGCAATATGCAGGGGCCAAGATTTGAACCCTGAATTTCCCACATATTCACCTAAAAAGGGTAAATTTCTAGCCACTAAACTAAGAAGAAATAAACTCAATAGTAGGAATTTCTAGCCACGAAAATATTTAGCCCCAATTAAATTAATTTCCATGGTTATAATATGACTCTCTCTTAGAAAAAGAATCCTAGTTCGATTCTTGAAATCATCTATTTGAAAGATAGTTCAAATATGGTAAAAAGCAATCTAATGTCTCATTGTCCACTTGAGATTTATTAGTCTCATAATGAATACATCAGACCTAAGTCTTGAGAGTACTTTGGAGCACATAATGAGGGTCAGAGATCATAAACTTTGTAAATCTTCCAAACGGTACTCTCGGAGATTGAGTTAGCCATATATGAACTAAAACTTTCACACCTTTTGGCTATACCTTTTCAGAACCTCGCAAACAAAAAAAAAACCAATGGTTTGAAAATATACAACAGAACAATCAATTTCATTTCACTGAATGGTTGAAATTCAATTTTCTCAGCTTGGGAACAACAAATATGAATCCATCCTTTCAATTGAAATTGAGAACATGATAATACAACATAATGTAAACTGCTAAAAACATACCCTCTAAGACACTTTCGAAACACACATTTTTTATTGATTAAAATTCATA
Organism: Medicago lupulina; assembly: GCA_958299785.1. Taxonomy (NCBI): domain Eukaryota; kingdom Viridiplantae; phylum Streptophyta; class Magnoliopsida; order Fabales; family Fabaceae; genus Medicago; species Medicago lupulina. The sequence continues at coordinate 76,428,953 of OY283139.1, forward strand.
CAAATACCTAAATTTATGTGATACCAACTGATTTGTTGGATACAATTTAAAATCGTGGGAACCATTTAAATTTTAACCAATAATAATTTGTTAGAAAGAGTGCATTAGAGAGCACGCATAATTATTGGTTAAAATTCAAATGGATGGAGATAGTACTCAGCTTTAAAGTTATACATCATGGCTGCATCACAAAACACAGTGGCAAGACATCAAGCCGGCAGATGCAATTGTTTATCAAAAAACGCGCTTAATTTCTTTCCTCCCAATAGGAAGAATCAAGGTGGACAGGATAAAGATCTACAGCTGAGGAAGATGTAGCAGTCCATGGCCCATAGGTTAATAAACTCTGACTTTGTGTTTGTGACTTACTTGTACTATTTTCGTCCATCTGATAGTAATACTGCCTCAATACTTCCATCTTCTTTTCATCCATTACTTCACTTGAATCTGGTACAGATTCTGGAACCACAGTCCTTCCTTCAAGCATACTTACGACTGACGACATAGGAGGCCTAAGGTTTGAAGTGACGTTAGTGCATAGGAGAGCCACATTGATCATCACCATAGCTTCCTTTTTGTCGAAATCTAAACCTACTCGTCTATCAACTAGCTCCATCAAGTCACCTCTCTCTTTCAACAAATGAGCCTGTTGAAATAATAAAAACAAACAATAGTTTAATTTGAAACCAAGTCATTTGAAATAGGTACATTCAATTTTTGAAAATTATTCAAAGTATTAAACTAGTAATATTTCTATTTAACAAGTAAATACCAAAATGGTGTCGGTAGTATGTCACTTAGACACTTCATTTCATTATATTAAGATTTTAGAAATTGACAGTAACTATTAAATCAATGTAATACTTCAACAACAAAATTTTCTATATATTTTCTTAATCAGCATGCTGTTTCTTAATTATTATTCTTTTTGCTAAGTTGTTGTGTTCTACCGACAAGGAAAGGGATAACAGATTAGAGTTGAATTATACAATGAAAAATGTATAACAATACATGCATGTAGATAGTATATTGGATAATCAGATTTGCATGACCAATTGAGAATATAAAAAAGTTACCCAATCAAGAAGATAGAATGCTTGCTCCTTTGACCGATACATGGTGTTGCTCTTTCCACTAACGATTTCTAAGGCAACAATTCCAAAACTATAAACATCTGCTTTGTCCGTCAAATAACCATGCATTGCATATTCAGGAGCCATATATCCACTGCATAATTGGAATATATCATTGAAATAATTGATTTAAGTATAGAACATGATATCAGACTTAACTATTTAAAATTTCAATTTAAATTGAATTTTATAACTTTTTGCAGTACTTTTTAATAAACAAAGAGAAGCCAAGAATTATAGTTACTCACTAGGTCCCAGCAATTTTAGTGCTAATGTGAGTATTGTCCTCCTCATCAAGTTTCGCCAAACCAAAATCCGATATCTTTGGCTCAAGATTTTTATCAAGCAACACATTAGTGGCCTTGATGTCTCTGTGAACAACCTTCAGTCTTGATTCTTCATGAAGGTATGCCAAACCTCTAGCAATACCAATACAAATCTTCTGCCTTATTGACCATTCTAATTTTATTTGGTGTTCCGCTGGACCTTTATTTGTGAGTATAATAAAAACCAGAAAAAGATACCACGCAGTCACGTTCTAAGTGAAGAAAACGTGGAGAGTTCACAGAAATAGCAACTAAAGTAGAACATATAGGAAAAATTACCAAATAAAGCACGAGCAAGACTGTTGTTTTCCAAGTATTCATATATCAGCAACAATTGATTTCCCTCCACACAACAACCGTGTAGTTTAACAAGATAAGGATGTTGCAAAGCAGAAATCATGCCTATCTCGTTTAAAAACTCACGATTCCCTTGCTTTGATTTAGAAGAAAGTTGCTTCACTGCTACCAATATCCCATTGGGTAAACATCCCTACATTTTGTGGAATGCTATTTTGTTAGAAGTTAAAAGAAAATTTTCTGATAAATATATGTAACATTATTGTAAAAGCTTGACACTCGAGGATATGTTATATTATGCAAAATACCTTGTACACGGAGCCAAATCCTCCTTCTCCAATCTTATTGGAAATATCAAAGTTATTTGTTGCAGCTTTGATTTGTCTTAAGGTAAAAATACCCGTCTGTAGGTCTAAACTATTTAGCTCTGTTAATTGAAGTAAAAGAAAGATTAAAGATCTCTTGTACTAATAAAAATTAAAATTACACATGTACGGACATTCTAAATCGACGACCCAATTGCTGTAACCTTGCAACTTTTTTCTTATCAAGATAATTAACTAGGCTCAGGCCCCATCAGATGATATACTAACAAAAGTATGCATTCAAACTTAATATATTAAAAAATGTGCATAATTTATTTTTATCACTTGAATAATCCATGTGTTTGAGGAAAAAGTTCCATCGTAACGACAAGAAAAGCAGTTTGTTTGTAATCACCTCTTGCTAAATAATTTTTCTTTCCAAAACATCCTTTCCACCAAAGTATACCAAATACTAGAATGATAACAATTGTTGCTGCAAACACAATTCCAACCACAGCTCCTGCAGTTATGCTTCCAGATGGAGAGCCTGCTTGATTATTATACAAAAGTTTTAAATATTAGATCATACTATGGATATCATAGCATAAGATTAGGAACGTACAAAGTATTACCCACCAGATTCTACAGATATAGCTGATATAAGAGGACCATATACTGATCTATTTGGGAGAGACTTTGTCCCTTTTCCAGCCCAATACAAACGGATCTCCAACGTATTGCTAGTAACAACGACATCATTGAACGGTTTTATGATTTTCTTACCAACCCCTCCTGCTTCTTCTGCAATATTGAAGTCTTTTTGAACAGGATTTCCCTGCAACATTCAATCACAGCCTTAATGATTCATGATAATTACAGACAACAAGTGTTTTAATTGTCAGTGTGTTTTAGAAATATTATAGAATTTGATTTTATAAGTAATGCCAAACAAGTGAACTGCGCTGATCAGAAAACGAATCAGTTGTTGGGTGAGGAATTGAATAAGGCTTAAATGCAGTTTCCCTCCTTATGTTTCAAAACGTTGCGATTTTGGCCCTCTAATAAAAAAATACAAATTTTGCTCTCTAACTTTATGGAAATATGCTCTTTTGCCCCTCTATCTTTAGAGAAATAAGATCTTTTGGACATTTATCTTAACAAAAAGTTTTGATTTTCCCACTGTGTTTGGGACACGTGGCGTCTTCTTAGCAGCTTTGCAATGTTTTGTAAAATTAAGGGGTAAAATTGCTTTTTTTTTGTTAGAGGGCCGAAATCGCAACTTTTTAAAAGTTAAGGGGTCACAAATGAATTTAAGCCATTGAAAAAAAAAAGTATTAATGATAATTTTCCTATAGGAATCTAGTGATCACTTCACTGGTTACCTATCTTTTTTGAAACATTTAGTGACTATTGGAAGAATATTGTTAAACCATGTACCTGAAGGTAAATATCAAATACACGCCTTCCAAGACTACCATAAGTTTGATCGTTCATGAACATTATTTCAGCAAAATGTAGTTTTACTGTGTAGATTCCATTTGCAAGGCAAAACCCGTAATAAGTCAAAGAATTAGGAGAAACGCGTGCAGTCATGTACAAATCAGCATCGACCATGTTAAGTGTAGAGATATGTCGGGTAGAATAAGTTTTTCCAAGTTGATCACTATCGATGAATATACCAGTGCTGCTGGAAGCCCAATTTCCTGATGAACTGGCTTGGAATCTAGCTGGCCCAGATGAATCACCATCATACGTCCTTCTGTTGACTGTTGCTTTATTTCCACCACAATTTATATAAAGAGATTTTGAGGCTGGGTTAAGCAGATCATGTGAGAAACTTTGGCAATACTAATGAAACTAAGAAAATCAAATAAAAAAAAAGATATAGTTCTTGAAATTTTATTTTTGTATTTTCATAATTCTTCTCTCTCTTTCTCACTATCAAGTTTCTATTATGGTGGTTATATAACTCTAGCTAGTCAAACAAAAGTCACAATTTATTTCTGCTTATACTTTTCATACACGGCCATTCGACATTTTAAAGAAATAAAAAATGAGCATGGTTGTCTTTCGTCCCCTTTTTCCTTGTATCTCTAAGTGTTTTTCCTTTTAAAAAACAAAAAGAAAAAACATTGATATCTTAGCTGTTTATAGGAAAGTCACCATGAAGAAACTCACGTTTAGGACATTCAAAGTGCAAACACGAAACTGTTGGTCTGAGAGAATGATGGAAGAATAGAACAAGTTAGCATGATTAGTATAATAAGATTCATCACAGGATAAAAGGGAAATGCCAAAGGCTATGTATGTATGTATGTAGGTATGGCTTTGGTGAGAACACTTTATTAATATAAGAAATGATGACAACTCATTAAGAAATGAGTGGTTGTAAATTAGCAAACCCATATATGTGTGTGTATGCACATGTTTTAGTATATATAATACGAAACTTACTTTCCGTTGTGTGCCCATGCGGTAGAAAACAAGTTCCTGTGACATATTAGAGTATGTAGTGTCTCAAAGCATATTCTTAAGCTTGCTAACAAATGCACATAAATTCACGGATTCTTACATTTTTTCAATTTCATCTTGACATTTCTGATTCACTTCGTTGATGCTGAAATTATTGTATGAAAGATCTCTATATACAAGTCATAAACTTGGATTAAGATTATGATAATAATATTAAAATCAGAGACTTAATGAAGCATTTGGTGACTACAAAGAATCTAAGTATATGAATATCTTTAATATAATAAACAACTGCACATTCATGCTCAGAGATTATAGAAGTTTCAAACCGATTTACTTACTGGGAAGTAAATGAGAAATAAGCTCCTCATCAATTGGTTCATTAAAGCAAATAAACCAGTCAATTTAAGTGAAGAGAAAACCTTTCCATAAAAAATGATGATAGAATGCAAATGGATTGAGAAGATATATATATTTTTTTTTAAGGAAGTTGAGAAGAATATTTTTTATTTAAATCCGAACTGAAATTTGAGAATGGCATATTGGAGATAGCATATTAAACCATACAAGTATACTACAACATAATTGAGCTTTAGTAACATTTGAAAAGTATTACTAAATCACAAAAAATGTTACTAATTATATCTAGCAACAGTTAAACAATTGTTAGGTAAAGCTTGTGTTACTAAAAAGTAACACTAACAATTTTTAGCATTATTAGAAACAATACAAGTAGTAATCAAAAGATAACTTACACGTCGGCTTTTGGTCTCCAGGAAGGCACCGATCCAGTGAGAAGGTTACCAGTTAAAAATCTATCATAAAGGGATATCAAGATATTAGTATGCAAAGCTTAATATTTATAGAGGTTAACATTAAGGGAAATAAGCTAGTCATCTTTAATCGCTCCCATTTATCTGTTCTTCTCTAAGAAGGAATGGATTGCTTTAGGCAAAATTATGTTGAGAGAAGGACCTTTCTATACAGAAAAGCGTTCTAAATCTTAGTCACTGACTAAGATCGATGAAATAACAAAAACGTCTAAACTACTCTCATCATCGCATTTCATTATATATTGTCACCTTCTTTCTCTTACGACTTTTTTCTTTTCAGATAAAAGGGGCATGTGATCCTTTTGACACAAAAAAGATGCTTCAGAAATGTGCAAATATATTTGCCTGAACTTTTGAATTGAAATCCAATGACAGGTGTTTGAGTAGTCTTTATACACACAAAAAATGTAATTAGCAGAAATTTTCAAACCACTGTATTGTAACCATATGATTAATCAAATTCCAACATGATCATCCCTTACTATAATGTAACAATTGAAACATGGTCTGGAATACTTGAGCTCCATTAGTTGATATTTAATCATGTATTTAAGTTTAGTTCAATCCTCATGAATCTAAGTAGGATTATTCAGCTATCCTACTTCAGGCTGAAAGTTGAAACTATAGATTTATAGATGTAAAGAAACCAACAGATATGTGATTAAAAATATATGCTTAAAACAAACGTGCTAAGAATTTACGATGAATTTCATACATGTATGTAAAGTTTATGTCAGCATAGGTCCTCGGAATCATTCCACTTAATTTGTTAAAGCTGAGGTCTCTGAAAGAGATACATTGAGAACAAGTTAACAAGGTAGAGATAAACTTTGTAATAGAAAAACATTCCAATGACATAATTAAGTAGATAGCTATATAAATGTAATATCTACCAAATTAATTACGACACACAAAAATAGAGAAGGTTATAGAATATGCTAAACTTAACAAAAGAAACTTAATGGTAAACTATACAAACAAAATGTTGCAAGTATGCAGTTACAAGTATTCTAATGCTGTCATATTCCCAAGATTTTCAGGTAGCATTCCATTGATGTTGCAATTCCTCAGAATCCTATATATGAAACAATAAGATAGACAACGATATATTATGATTGCCTTTTCTTGCTCATTTTTTCTGTTCTATTTATGAAAGAGACGGGAATCAACTCACAGATTTTTAAACGATGTCGTATCATTAAATTGTGGCAACGGTGCATATTCAGATCCATTCAAATCACTAATTCTCCTGAATATTACATTTGAATCAAAGGTAAGTAAACATAATTAAAGTTAAAGTAAAAGTTCAACCATTAGTATAAAATGGCATACATACAAGTCAGTTAACTTTGTCAAAAATGAAATTCCAGAAGGAATCGGCCCACTTAATCCACTTCCTTGAATCATTCTGCCAAGAGAAAATAACCATTGATAATTCTTTTGAGAAGTAAATCATTACAGAAACAATCAAATTTGAGGATACATAAAAAATAAAGAAGAAAGTCCATACAGTTTAGTAATATTTGTCCAGTTCTGAATATAATCAGGTATCTTTCCAGAGAATTGGTTGTCCTCAATTCGGCTGCATTGAGAGAGGGCATGAAAATATGAAGCATAAAAAAAAAACTACTGTTTAATTTAGTCATCAGTAAACATTACTATAAAATTTTATGCTTACAAATCTTCCAATGTAGTGAGCTTAGCTAATGTCACAGGTAGTTCTCCAGTAAAATAGTTCGAGGAAAATCGCCTATATATCATTGAAAACAAAACAGTACCTTATGATTCTAAGTCATGGAAATCAAAGTGGATTGAATTTTTTAACATTTAGCTTCCAAATTTGAAGTGAAAACATCAATTGAGGGAAAGAAAGTATTACAATGTTTGAATCTGGGTTAGATTCCCAAGCTCCGGCGTAATATTTCCAGACATTTGATTTTCCGATAACTCCCTATCCATTTCAAGTTAAAGTTAAGTTCTAAAAAACATTTTGAATTCAACACATAAATGTTTGTATACATATAAATGGATATTTTCTTCTAAGGTGGGTAATGAGAAACTCACAAGATTTGGAGAGTAGATATGTTAGCAATCTCCACTGGTATTGAGCCTGTTAATCGATTTCCGGACAGAGCACTATGTCAATTAAGAAACATGTCTTCATTAGCTTATTGTGTTGCAAAGTCTTATATAATAAGATCCATATGTCAAAGATCGACATCGTATAATATATCGAACAATCCATGATTAAAAACCAGAACAGAAAAATGAGACAATAAATCATACATTTTATTAATATTCATCATGGAGCCCCATTGTTTCGGAATTGTACCATTCAAGTAATTGCGAGAGAGGTCACTGTAATAGAGGAAGAGAAAGTAATTGTCAAGCAAAATAATATATAGATGGATGTGATTGAAAATAGAAAACAAGTTCAATAATATTGTTAATTTGGATGCGAGGGAAAGTTTGGGAATTACATACATAACTTGAAGGTAATGCAATCTGGTCAGTTCTGGTGGCAGAGTCCCGGGGAGATTTTGTCCTTTCAAAGTTCTGTATGTACATTATACCATAAAAAAGTTAACATAAGTAAAAATAACTAATTAATTCTAATATACTCCTTCGCCAATAGATTTTAGAGAGAAAAAATGCGACAAGCTCTTTTACTCCATGGAGTTTTAAAATTGACTTCACAATTTGTCAAACAATATAGATTTTACTTTCATAGATGCATAATGATGACAAATTTTTATTTAATGGTAAGGTATAACTATAAGTACACCAGGTCAGATTACTACACGGTGTTAACCGATCTAATCTAACTAATACATATACATATATACAATGTCAATTCCTACCTACATATCAATGTAATGACTTCATTTATACTGTAAATGAAGAAAAAAATACACGGAAAATAGACTTACATTTCAACAACATGGCAGAAGTCGTCACCAGCAATACTGCAGTTACAAGAAACAATGTTCACTACGATTTGCAATCTATGACTCGAAGGCATAGGTGTAGCCCAGTTAGAATTGTTGCTGCAAGGATCTTTGTCGAAGTTCCAGTCCATCTTACCAAGTGATTTAGCTATATCTTTAAGAGCTATCACTAAATATACAATTTAGAGCTATCAGCTAAGTACTAAAAAATCTTCTAAACTACACACAAATGCATATGTCATCAAATATATATACAGTATTTCTATAGAAATTATGAGGAAAGAATACATGATATTTAAACTAACATGAAACCTTAGATAAAAAGAAAACTGGAAAAGAAAGATCAAAGAAATTTCTTTGTTATTCTGAGCTATATATAAATAGATATCATATGTCATACTTTCATCAGGGTGAATAGTAGTAGCTCCAAAAGCTGTTATAGATATAAACCAAATGGCAATGAGTGAAAGAAAGCAAAATTGAGAGGAAGTTTTCATCTTAAAATTATTAACAAGTTTAGATATATCAATAATTTGAAGGAAGAGAGTCTGATATAGTGTGTATGTGGAATTTCAGAGGCAAGAACAAGTCCACAATGCAAGTAAACGCGTGTATCATTGTAAATCACCAATTTGGGCTCTGTTTGAATAATTATGTATAAGCTTTTTCTATAATAAAGTAAACAAAATTCATATAAAGTGTTTATGCAAGTAAATAAGCTCAAATAAGTGAATCAAGTAAATTTAAGGATAATATTTTAAATTTGATTGATTTCAGAGAGTTAAATGAGAGCAGCAACAGTTTAATCAAGTAAATTGATGGATATCCACCAACAAACAAAAGAAATTATAGTCAAACATATAAGTGAATGATGTTTAATTCTCATTTATGATTGCTACAATGGGGAGACATGTATTTAAAGCAGGAAAATATACGGCATATAGATATTAGATGCATATACAACTCAACACTTAGACTATTCTTCACCTACTAAGGATGTATGCCATATGCAATTATTTTTCAAAATATTTAACTACTTTGAATAATTCCCTTCAAAAAAAATTACTTTGAGTAATTAAAATTTAACAATCCAAAAATTCTACCATCAGTTTCAACATTAATAAAGAGCAAATGACATTTTGGTCTGTGAATGTGTCAAACACTGATATTGTAAATAAGATAAAAAAAGTCAATAACACGAATTATGCGTGTTTCAGCGTCGGAAACACGCCATGACACCAACGCATATAATTAGATTGAATAAAGTACTTTCTCAAATTATTATTAGTGTCTGTGTGTCACTTTCCGATGTATGTGCCCGTATTCATGCTTCAAAACCGACGCGGTTGCCTTAGTTGTGACTAAGGGTGGCAGCCTCTCTCTCTACCTCTCTCTCAACATATTTTTTCAAGATATAATTCTCCCACCGCATTTTTATGTTTTTATTTTTATTTTGGTCACATTAAAAGGAGAGTTTAGTTGTTATTGAGCAACAAACCGTTCCAAAATAACAGACATTTTTGCACAAAAATTTTGTTCCAAAATAACCTACTTTTTCAATTTTCAATACAACATTAATCATCAATGTGTGTACATGATCACCAATGCAATTATCACTTTATTGTTTTTCAACAATGTCTTCAAATTCATTGCCAGTCCAAAATTATGCCATATAAGGAATGTACGAAAAAGCTATCACCTAGAGAAAAATCCATGCGTTGAAAGTGGTGACACACATTTAATCTAGGTCTTATAACGCGGTAGTAAGACATGACCCTTATTTTTCCATGGTTATAACATGACTCTCTCCTATAAAAAGAATCTTAGTTCAAATCTTAAAATCGTCTATTAGAGAGATAGTTCAGCCATGGTAAAAAAATAACCAAATGTCTCGTTGTAGGTCGAGAATTAGTCTCATAATGAATCCAAGGGACCTAAGTCATGAGAATACTTTGGAGTGCATATTGAGTGTCGGAGATCATAAACTTTGTAAATCATCCAAACCTTACTGTTGAAGATTGCTTCAGCCATATACCAACTTCAACAATTTCATACCTTTTACTGTTGAAGATTGCACCTTAATTACTTCTCGTTACACCTCAAATTAGCAAAAATACTCTTAATTACCTTTTTCAACCACGAACATTTATCTTCTTCTTCGCTGTCTTCCTTTCCCTTTTGTTTTCCACTTTGTTGTCTCCCTCTCACTCTCATTTTCAGAATAAAAATCATTACTCTAATGACCACATCTAAGTTAGGATGATAGTAGTTACTTTCTCTTAAGTTTTGTTTGCGAGTTTGGAGGGGAAGGAATGAGAGAGGTTTGTAAAAAGAGGAAGGAGCAAGTAGAAGAAATATATTGCAGTGAGAGAGGAATGATTTGGATTTCATTTTTCTTCATAATACACAACTCTTCTCATTTGTGGAAACTCAAAAATTGTATTGGAAGAGAATTTTGGAGGGTTTACATTAATTTTTCAAATTTAAACTAAGTAGCTATAATATTATTAAAATTAAAAGTATATTAATCATAAACATTAATTTATCATTCTCTAAAAAATTTACTCTTTCAAAAAATGTGAAAAAATTTACAATTTTCCCTATATTTCTATCCCTCTAAATTCTTCCCTTCCTCTCCCTTAGAAGTGGATTAAGTGTAGTTATAGCTAAATTACAATAGAAGTCTTTTAAATTATTTAATTGTAACAAGTGGGTCACTTAAGTTTTTTCCGTATCACTTATATTTTTAAGTTATTCAATTGTATCAAATTGGACTTATATTTTTAAGCTATTCAATTGTATCAAATTGGACAAGTTTGTTTCGTATCACTTAGGTCCTTTTAGTTATTTAACTCTAACATTATGAGAAATTTCAAATCTTAAAAATGTAAGTTATTTTGTGTTTAAAAGTTACAAAAAGGACAAGAGGTAAAAAAAAAAACTTAAAACTAACTTGTTACAATTAAATAATTGTAACGCCCACCCTAAACTTATCTAGAAAGTTTAGCATGTGCATTATCTTTAGTAATGGATACATTAAAATTTACAATATAAATGCTTCGAATGAATATTTTATACGACAATATGCGTTCGTACAATCAACAATACACTACTACTAGTACAAAACGTAGAAAATACATCCTCGAAGAAATCCAAACATCCTGCAACATGTACGAACGAACACTTGTTGCTCATCCATCCGGCTTCAGCTTGCTAACTCTTGCTAAATCAACCTGTTGATCTAAAACAAATAAGGATTGGGATGAGACATAATGTCTAAGTGAGTTCTACCTAATCCTAGGCTATAGGTAACCTCGGGGAAATCTACGGTCACCACGTGTCTACAATACAACCTGACGGTTGATTATACGTGTGTGGGGACTTGCATACTTAGACGGTCGTGCATGCTAGGGCCGTCATAAGGTTATTCATGCTATAACTTAAAGGTCTTGCCTCACATCATACGCGTCATGGCAGTCAAGGGAAACTAAAACCGCTATGTCAAGATATGCTTAACGCATCGAGACCTAAACATAAGCCATTCATGACACGTTCCCTCATCGAACGATTGGAGAGTTCCTAAATCGTCTACGATGTAACATCTTAGCCTTAACTTGATACATAAACTATACATGTCGTATACTATGCCATAACATATCATGCCGTAATCATAATCATATTCGTACTCATATCATAAGCATAATCATATCATAATCATGTTCATTCATTTATTATGTTAGGGGTTAGCGTTGAACAAACATAGTTATCTTGGTTCATTTTACGGAATAATCCCGAGTGGAGTAACCCCGGAATATATTCCCATACATGACCGATGAAAACCTAGCTAAGGTACATCGGACTCCCTCAGTGTCGTGCGGGCCTACCTTGTGGAGCGTGTCCCGTCCCCCTGGCGTGAACCTCTTGTATCCCCCTGACATGGATAGCGAGAGACACGACACCTACAACTTGCTTAAAGTTTTATCATTCATGGAAGCTTAAACTTAACTTATGTGAATGGTCACCACGAGTCTGTAATCTACTCGTTTAGCGGTGAGCCACCACTTGCGTATCTTCACATTCATAGCTTAACATACTATTTCTCAACAATCTACGTCGAGGTTCTATGGTTTTCCCATTGCTTAAGGGTTAGAATACTACCCGAGCATAACGTATACTTAATCTTACTCTCATGTTAATATGATGACAATGACGTATGTTAACACTTGGTTAACTTTTATTAAGCTTTCTGAGATTTCAAAATGGACACTAGGCAGAAAATATTCATTCTTTAAGAAAATGGTGAATTTTGTTGTCACCCTGGCTTAGCCACCATCTGGCTCGCTTAGCCACCATGACAGAACAGCAGATTGTGAATTTTGCTGTCACCGTGGCTTAGCCACCATCTGGCTCGCTTAGCCATCATGACAGAACATCAAAAACTCAATAAAATCATGTTTTGAGCATCTGTGAGATGCCCAATCGCCCAGGATCATTCTAACAATTTCAGTAAGCCTATTTGTGTGAAATAATAAAGTTTTAAACCAAGAATAACAAGTTTTGTCAAGCATTAACAGTTGGGCAACTAATCTCTTAATTTCATAAATCTTAAATAACAAGTTATGTCACATGGTAAAACTCATAATACCAATGGTGGGAACTAACTAAGGAACTCACTTTATAGATTTCTAATAACTTCTTAACCACAAGCTCAAGCAACCAGACCTCGCCATAATCCATAGAAGCATCCTTCACACCAACATGAAAACAATGACTTCAGCTCAAAGCCTACATCAGTCCCCAAACTTCAAAATCGTCTACAGAATTCAATGCTGGACCATAATCAGCGAAACTGGTACCAAAATGTTCGAAATTTCGTTATCTAACCATAGCATTAAAAATCACTTGATTCCAAGTTACAGAGAGAAAGTTCTTACCATTTTAGTGAAGCTCTGTCACAAAACCCGTAAACAAAATCCCTGCAGGAATTACCAAACTTCAAATGCGTTTTCCGAATTCGTTTCCGATCTGAATCATACGGAATTTATGTTTAAACTGAAAGGAATTGAATGAGGAATCCAATACTTCAAAAATAATTCAATTCCAAGCTACACAGAAAGAGATACGAACCAGAAAGCAGAAACTGCGCCTGCCACTATTTCATGAAATTCAACCATGATTCCACAATTCAAAATATGCATTTTCAGTACTAAAATTACACAAGCAGAAGCTTCTCATTCCTTCTTTATAACAGAACCAAACATACAAGCAATAGCCCATACCTTTCCTCTATGCTCAAATTCAATTTCTTGCCAAGCACCAAGCTTTTGCCTCAAAACCACCCACACACAATAAACTACCAATTCAAATCACATGTTTCAGCTACATACATATGCAAGGCTTTTCTTCAAGATTTGAAAGCAATTTTCCAAACTGATATCTTAGGGGAGAGGCTCGGCCATGGGCTATAAGGATGGAGGAGGGATTTCTTAAGTTTACAACATGCTTAACTTTGTATAATGATTAAAGAAATGGCATTGCATGTTAATTTGGCTACAAAGATGAAATGGGTAATGGTGGGAGGGAGGAGAGGGACACGTGAGGGAGGAGAAAGAGAGAAGAGGAAGGTGCTGATTTTCTGGTGATAGCAAAGCCAGAGAAAAGTGAAGGAAAAGAGGATTTTAACATATATATAGCCTTTTCGCACAATTACCAATCTGCCCTTTCTTAAAGAATTATATCAAACACCCTATTCTAATACATATGACTGATGGATTTAAGCGGGATATTACTATAACTTAATGGACGTAAGTGATAAAAAAACTTAAATGACCAACTTGTTATAACTAAATAACTTAAATAACCTCTAGTGTACTTTAACCTTTTAATATTAGTGGGTTTAGTTAATGTTTCACAACTTTCTATAGAGTGATACCAGAAATGAAATAGTAATAGAATACTTGGCGGGTCAATAATATCATACAAGATATTTAAATGAAAAAATAAAATATCGTACTGTGATTCGAAATATAGTTCTAAATCATTGTATTACTGAATTATTACTGTACTATATAAAATTAATTGAAACAAAATCTTTCATAATTTGATTTTGAATTATCAACTTATACTTTTTTCGTTCCTTTTTTCTTCTTCGCTTCGAATCTTAAAATATAAGGTTGTATTTGTAAAAATATTTAAAAAGTTACAACAATTAATAGTTGCATTAATTTTAATGTTTTTTTCTTCTTATAATAAGGATTAAATTACAAAGATAAGTCAAAATAGGATATTGTGTCAAAAAAGAAATCAAGATAGGATTAAAAAATAGTTCATTTTATCCTTTCTTTTTGGTGCATTAAACGCTGAGATTTAAACAGAATGAGATAAATTTATCGTATTCTATCTCCCTATCATTGCCATTAAATTTTTTATGAGAAGTTGTGAAGAGGATCGCTTATTTTTCTTCCCTCATTCCTTCATCGGTTGAGGTATCAACTTGTTTTACATGTTGATGATATTGTAATTATTGCATTGTTTGTGTTTCCTTATTTGTACATGTCACTTGATTATAAATATACAATTTTATGTGTGATCTCACTTGATTTAATTATCAGTTAATTATATAACCAAAAAAAAATTCACTTAATTAGTACAATATTTAATTATCACTTACTTACATTTCATTTTCTTTTTTGACACAAACACGCAGGCTATAAAATGTGTTGACATAAAATGTTTAAAGATACACAAAATTTTCACATATATTCTCACTATTACCATCTTTTTTATCGTAGTTTTTACACATGTCAATATAATTTAAAATGCTAACAAACACATTCTAAAACACACTATTCTACTGATTCAAATTTATATAGATCCCACAAAATTTATGTGAGACCAATATGATTTGTGGAATCCATTTAGAAAATAGTGAGATTCATTCGAATTTCGAGCAATAGTAAATATCGTGTTAGGAAGAGTACATATGTTGCTAGCACTCCTGTTTACATGGTATCTTCATCGTTTTGTCCAAAATAGATGATGCTGTGGAACTATCGAATTTTAATTTGTAGTCTGCATTCTACACTTAGAATGGAAGGAAGCTCTCAAAACATTACACTGCCTAATGCATAACTGCTGCTTAACAATAACAACATTCTACTAGTAATTTCGATCGTTAATGCCTCCTCCTATCATGATGTTTATTAATAAGAGGACTAACACACTCTTAAATTTTTTTCACCCTTCCGAAGAATCAATTGTGACGGGATGAAGGTCTACAGCTGATGAAGATGAAGCAGTACATTGGTCATCAACTGATAAACTCCGACTTTGTGATTTAGTTACCTTATTTTCTTCCATTTGAGAGTAATACCGCCTCATTACTTCAAGCTTCTGTTCATCCATTACTTCACTTGAATCTGAAACAAATTCTGGAACCACAATCCTTCCTTCAAGCATACTTACCACTGACGACATAGACGGCCTAAGGTTTGAAGTGTCATTGGTGCATAGGAGAGCCACATTGATCATCGCCATGGCTTCCTTTTTGTTGAAATCTGAACCTAGTCTGCTATCAACTAGCTCCATTAGGTCACCTCTCTCTTTCAACAACTGTGCCTGTTAAGAAAAAAAACAGAATAGTTTGATTTGAAACCCATGTCGTTTGCAATAGGCAAAGTACGAATTAGGTCATATTTATATTAAATAACTAAAAAACAAAATGTAGTCACTAGAATGTCACTTAGATTCTGCGTGCATGATGTTAGAAATTTAAGGTATGAAATGTATTGAAAAATTACTCTTCAAGAGAGATTACAATTACATCCTTTTAAAATTTCAAGTGAGTGTCATGGATAATCAAATTTAGATGATCAATGGAGAACATAAAAAAGTTACCCATTCCAGAAGATAGAATCCTTCGTCCTTTGACCGATACATGGTGTTCCTCCTTCCACTAACAATTTCCAAAGCAACAATTCCGAAACTATAAACATCTGCTTTGTCTGTCAAATAACCACGCATTGCATATTCAGGAGCTATATATCCACTGCATAATCGAAACGACATGCTATTAAACTATTATAAAAATATCAATAAACTCGAAGAAGGCAGGAATTAAAGTTACTCACTAGGTTCCAGCAATTCTAGTACTAATGTGAGTTTTGTCCTCCTCATCAAGTTTGGCCAAACCAAAATCAGATATCTTTGGATCGAGATCTTTATCAAGCAACACATTAGTGGCCTTGATGTCTCTGTGAACAACCTTCAGTCTTGATTCTTCATGAAGGTATGCCAAACCTCTTGCTATACCAACACAGATCTTCTTCCTAGTTGACCAATCTAATTTTATTTGGTGTTCCTCAAGACCTTTATTTGTGAATGTAATAAAAATCAGAGAATGATACCACAGAGTTATGTCTTAAGTTAGAAAATATGGAGTAGCATATAATTAGCGACCAAAGTAGACCATATAGGAAAAATTACCAAATAAAGCACGAGCAAGACTATTGTTTTCCAAGTATTCATATATCAGCAACAACTGATCTCCCTCCACACAACAACCATAAAGTTTAACAAGATAAGGGTGTTGCAAAGCAGAAATCATTCCTATCTCGTTTAAAAACTCGCGATTCCCTTGCTTTGATTTAGAAGAAAGTTGCTTCACTGCTATCATTGTCCCATTGGGTAAACATCCCTGCATTTTGAGGTATGTTATTTTCTGAGAAGTTGGAAAAGAACTTTCTGAAAAAATACATGTAAAATTCATAAAAGCATGACACTCAAGAGGATTTGTTATATTATACAAAATACCTTGTACACGGGACCAAATCCACCTTCGCCAATCTTATTGGAAATATCAAAGTTATTTGTCGCTTCTTTGATTTGTCTCAAGGTAAATAAGCCCGTCTGTAGGTCCAAACTATTTAGCTCTGCTAATTGAAGTAAATGAAAGATTAAAGATCTTTTATACTAAGAAAATTACACATGAACACTCTGCATCGACAATCCATTGGATGTAAGCTTGCAACTCTCTTCTTAATTATCAAGATAATTCCTTATTCTCAGGCTACATAACATGATATACTAATAAAAGTATATACTCAAATCTACTCTATTAAACGATGTGAACATGTTTATTTTTATCGCTTGAGTAATTCATGTATTTCATAAGAACGTTTAACAGTAATGACAACAAAAGTAGTTTTTTGTGATTACCACTTGTTAAAGAGTTTTTCTTTCCAAAACATCCTTTCCACCAAAGTATACCAAATACTAGAATGATTATAACTATTGCTGCTATCACAATTCCAACCACCGCTCCTGCAGATATGCTTCCAGGTGGAGATTCTGTTTGATTACAATATAAGAGGACCGTATACTGATCTATTTGGGAGATATTATACAAGAGTTTTAAATGTTAGATCATATTATAACATCAGGATCATACAAAGAAGAATCACTCACCAGATTCCACTGATATAGCTGATATAAGAGGACCGTATACTGATCTATTTGGGAGATACTGTGTTCCTTTACCCGCCCAATACAAGCGGATCTCCAAGGTATTACTAGTAACAGCAACATCTTTGAATAGTTTTACGACTTTCTTACCAACCCCTCCTGCTTCTTCTGCAATATTGAAGTCCTTTTGCACCAGATTTCCCTGCAATATTTGAATCACAGCCTTAATGCTCCATGATGATATTGTATAAATTGATTTTATAAATAATGCCAAATGAGTTAGCTACTGATCAGAAAAAGATTCAGCTGTTAGGGAGATATTCTACGTATTTTAAATAAAAAAATTCTTACAACGTCCCTACAGGAACCTAGTGATCACTTGACTAAAATCAGTTTCTTTTTTTTTTTCAAAGACCAAGTGACTATTGAAATGAAATTGTTAAAGCATGTACCTGAAGGTAGATATCAAATACACGCCTTCCAAGACTACCATAAGTTTGATCATCAGTGAACATTATTTCAGCAAAATATAGATTTACGGTGTAGTTTCCATTTGCCAGGCAAAAGCCAAAATAAGTCAAAGAAATAGGAGAACCACGTGCAATCATGTACAATTCAGCATCCGTCATAGTAAGTTTGGTGATATTTTGCGGGGGATAAGTTTCTCCAAGATGATTATGATCAATGAATATACCAGTGGTGATAAATGCCCAATTTCCTGTTGGACTGAGATGAAATTTAGTTGGTCCCGATGAACCTGAATCGTCATCATAAGTTCTTTTGTTGATTGTTACTCTCCTTCCACCACAATTTATATAAAGGGAGTATGAGGCTGGGTAGAGAAGATCATGTGAGTGAATTTGGAAATATTAAGGAAACTAAGAAAATCAGTTAAACAAAATTATATTCCTTGAAAATTTATTTTTCTCTACTCTTTCTCTCTAACTATCTGTTGTATACAAACAGCCTGGTAGTTTCTAAAGAAAATTTACGGAACAAAAGACGGCTAGAATATGTCATTTTCAACCATCAAATTTCTGGTAGTGCTGAAAAATATACAGTATCATGCTTGAACTATTGTAAATTTTGGGAACCCAGAAACTAAAAGAAAACCCTTTGGGCTGCACCTATGCCTCTAATATAAAACATTTTCTTGAAATCAAGATTATTTTTCTAACCTAGGTAATTTGATAAAGTATCAATAGAAAGAAAGAAAAAATTAAAGTTTAAATTGTTTCTATTATATGCAATTTAGAATATTAGAAGTTTAGAACATGATTTAAGTTTTTTTTTTTTAAAATGAAAAAACATAGTAAGATCTTAGCTGTCAATAGGAAAGTAACCATGAAAAAACTCACGTTTTTGACATTCCTTCAAACATGAAACTGTTCCTCTGATAGAATGATGAAAGGAATAGAATAAGTTAGCATGATTGGATGGAAATGGAAAAAGTATATGTACGCGTGCACTTGTGTTTTAGTATTTTATAAGAGCAAACTTACATGTCTTTGTGTGCCCATGAGGTAGAAAACAAATTCCTGCAACAAATTAGAAAAGGTGGTTTCTCAGAAAGGTTGGTAAGTTTGCAGACAAATGCAAGGATTCTTACACTTTTTCGTCGTGACATATCTGACTCCCTTGGCTGATGCTTAAATTATTGTATGAAAGATCTCTATATACAAGTCATATAGTTTGATTCAGTATAATGATGATGATGATGATGATGATACAATCAGAGAATTGATGATACATTTTTCAATTCAAGGAATCATACGAGTAGTATTTGAAAGGTAACCTACACGTTAACGTTCTTTCTCCATTTAGGCACCTGTCCTGTAAGGTTGTTTCCAGTTAAAAATCTACCATAAAAGAATTTCAAGATATTAATATGCAAAGCTTAATATTTATTTAGGTCATCATTTAGGGAATAATTGATTTAGGTAACGGTCTCGAGGG
Source organism: Medicago lupulina (assembly GCA_958299785.1). Classification (NCBI taxonomy): domain Eukaryota; kingdom Viridiplantae; phylum Streptophyta; class Magnoliopsida; order Fabales; family Fabaceae; genus Medicago; species Medicago lupulina. The sequence goes on from OY283139.1 coordinate 76,448,685, forward strand.
ACCCTCCTATACAGAAAAGTGTTTTATGAAGATGTTTGTGTAGTCTATATACACACAAAATATATGTGATTAAAAATATACGCCCAAACAAATTACGCTAAGAAACTACGATAAATTCTGTACATGTATCGCAGACTGTTATTGGTAGCGTAGATGCTCGGAATTGTTCCACTTATGTTGTTAAAGCTGAGGTCTCTGAAAAGATATCATATTGTGAATGAGTAAAAAAGCCACAGAGAAAAAACTTCATAGAAAAACATCCCTGCAACATAATAGGATGGAGAGCTAGTATGCAATTACAAGCGAGTTAATGTTGTCATATTCCCAAGATATTTAGGTAGCGTTCCGTTGATATTGCAATTCCTCAGAACCCTGTGAAACAATAAGACAGACGGCGATTTATTATGAGTGCCTCTCGTCCTTTTTTTCTTCTTTTCTATTACTGAGAAAGATAGAGGAATCAACTCACAGAGTTCTTAACAATGTCATATTATTAAGTTGTGGCAAAGGTGCATATTCAGATCCATTCAAATCAGTAATTATCCTGAATATCAAACGTAAGTAAACATAAGTAGTATGAAAGCTAAATTTCAACCCTTTCTTTATCAGTATATAAAATATCATACATACAAGTCAGTTAAGTTTCTCAAACGTGAAATTCCAGAAGGAATCGGCCCACTTAATCCACTTCCATGAATCATTCTGTCGAAAGTAATCATTGAGAATTCTTTTTAAAAGTCAAGCAATCCAAAAACAAATTAATTTGAGGAAAAATTAATATAAGTAGGGAAAGCATACAGTGTATGGATATTTGTCCAGTTCTGAATAAAATCAGGTATCTTTCCAGAGAATTGGTTGTCCTCAATTCGGCTGCATTGAAAGAGGGCATAAAAATTCATAGCATAATTAAATCTATGTTTTAATTTAGTCATCGCTAGACATCAACATAAAAATTTGAAGCTTACAAATCTTGCAATGCAGTGAGCTTGGCCAATGTCGCAGGCAGTTCTCCAGTAAAATTGTTAGAGGAAATTCGACTATATATAATTGAAAAACAACACAGTAAATTATGATTGGGCTTTCATATTTCACGGAGAACATCAATTATGCAAAAACTTAAATCAAGTACTTACAATGTTCGAATTTGGGTTAGATTCCCAAGCTCGGGAGGAAGATTTCCAGACATTCGATTGTTCCATAACTCCCTATTCATTATAAGTTATACCAAAACTCTTAAAATTGAGCACATACCTATTTATGTAATTATAAAAGGATTTTGTCTGCAAGTGTTTTAGGAAACTCACAACTGTTTTAGAGTTGATATGTTTGCAATCTCCACTGGTATTGAACCCGTTAACCGATTTCCGACGAGAGAACTATGACAATTAGGAAACATGTTTTCATTACGTTATTGTTGCATGTAATTACTACAAGTCTTATAAAGGATGTAAAATAAGACACATATGTCAAGATGGTATAATATATCAATCAATCAATAATTAAAAACCAGAAATGAAAAATAAGAGACAGATCATAAATTTTATTAATTTTCATCATGGAGCCCCATTCTTTAGGAATTGTACCGTTCAAGTAATTGCGAGAGAGGTCACTGTAATAGAGAGAGGGAGAGAAAGAGTTTGTCAAGACAAATAATATACAGATACATGTGATTGAAGATGTAAAAATAGTTAACTAACATTGTTAATTTAAATGTGAGAGAAAGTTTGGGAATTACATACATAGTTTGAAGGTAACTCAGCCTGTTAAATTCCGGTGGGAGAGTGCCGGCGAGATTTTGCCCTTTCAAACTTCTGCATATTCATTTTTCCGTGAAAAAGTTAAACTTAAACAATCAGCAAAATAAAGTTATTAATTCCGTGAGAGTTTAAAACTAATTTTAGTATTTGTCAAACATAATTTTTGAAGAAATACATATCTTCGACAATATTGGTTTTACTTTCAAATCTTAGTTTGACTATAATACAAAAGGGAAACAATTTTATAGATGTATAATAATAAGAACTTTGAAGTATACCAGGTAAGTTTGTTGCATAATAGTAAGTTAGTAACCAATCTAACTCATGTATACATATACACTTATACAATGTCAATACCTACCTCTATATCAATGTAAATACTTGATTGCCATGAAAATGAAAAAATAAAATAAAAATAAAATTGATTATAAGCGATATAGCACAGAGCCACTTCCACAGAAAAGACACTTACATTTGAAAAACATGGCAGAAGTTGTCACCGGCTACAGAGCAGTTACAGGTCACTTTGTTCGCGGCATTTATAGACCAGTTAGGTTTGTTGCTGCATGGATCAATGTTGAAGTTCCAATCCTTCTTCCCAAGTGATTTGGCTATATCTTCAAGAGCTTTCTCTAAATATAAAATTGAGAGCTATCAGCTATTAAGTACTGAAAAATCTTCCAGAAAAAAAAGATCAGATCAATGATAAGCTATGGTAGAAATAGATGTCATACTTTCGTTGGGGTGAATAGTATTAGCTCCAAAAGCTGTTAGAGATATAAACCAAACGACACTGACCGAAAGGAAGATAAATTGAGAGGAAGTTCTCATCTTAATATTAATAAGAAGAGAAGTTCAGATATATATCAATAACTTAGAGGTAGACTATCTCAATATATATAGCATGTGTTTGGAATTTAAGAGACCGGGAAAGTAAAGAAGCTAAAGTAGCCCACCCAAATTAGCACCAAAGATAATCGAACATGAGACCTTGAGGAAGAGCACACTTTCAGGTCCTATGTCAATACCACCACGCTAATCCAAGGCCGGGGAAGTCCTTAATGCATGTAAAAGCAAATCACAATCCAAAACCTTAGTCTTGGTGATTCCCCGAGACACGACTAGGGAGTAGGGATGACATAAATAGTAATATCTGCGTACTCTTTCGTTGGATAAAAATGATATTCATATCCGTCCCATACCCTTCTGGATTTTTGCAACACAGGTGTTTAGCAGATTTTGAGGTATCCGCGAGAATTTGAAGATATCCACAAGTATCAATGTTAATTTTAAATGCACTAAAAGGAAAAAAAAAAAAACTTTGTCAACGAGATTGCACTAAAAGAAAGTATTAAAGCGTAAAATTAAGTATGAATTAGGATAGGTTTAATTCCACGTTTAGTCCGTAATGTTTATTTTAAATTTTAAGTTGGTCCTTTATGTTTTAAATGTTTCAAGTTGATAATTTATGTTTTAAAAGTTTTAAGTTTGTCTAAAACATTACTCACATTAAAATAAGTTAGCCTTTTCGTCACTTGATCGTTTAAAGATATAATTTAAGAATATGTCTGTCGTGTTTGAACTTATGTATAAAATCAATTTTAAAATATTTTTTAATATTTTATTGTTTTATTAAACTCAATATTATGTGATTGAAGACACTAACTTCTTCAACTATAAGTAATGTTTTTGACTGACTTAAAATTTTTAAAAGATCACTTAAAGTTTAAAATAAACAACATAAGCATTAGAAAAATACGATAGCATTTCTTTCACGTCGTGATGTGTTTTATACTTCAGTATTAAGCCCTATTGGTAATTTTACTTATTACCAACAGATACAGATACCATTACATTCGCCTACTAATCCATTAATTGACAAGTAACTAAAATATTCGTTTATTTTACTTATAGGTTTAGGGATGTAAATGAATATCCATGGGTGCAGATAGTATGATATCCGTGTGGATATCCGTTTAGCGGGTAATCCGCAGATTTTGAAATATCCGCGAGTTTATACAGATATCCATGAATAACATTTATAAAAAAGATTAAAAAAAATTGTTTATTTTTTTTTTAGCTAAAATTTATAAACAAAGGTTAATCAAATGCATTTTCTTTTCTTTTTAGCAAAACATAATATCCATACATTACAGTAACAACAAATAACATTGACTAAACAAAAACATAAATAAAACATCTTACATTTAATAAAAATAAAGTTCTTTGATTTAACAAAAGTATAAGTAACAAAGAAGATAGGTGGCATTGGAATTTGAAAACTTCTCATGTTTATTCTGTCCATAGTGCATATAAGCGGCTTACTACTCAACCTCCGAGTGTTAGTGTGGTGTCTACTTCCTCTCTCTGGAATAAACATGTCCCACTTAAGGTTGTTTTGTTTGCGTGGCGACTGTTTTATGACAGGTTACCAACGAAGAATAATCTTATTCGTCGTGGTGTGATTACTTATAAGGCTCGTTTGTGTACTGCTGGTTGTGGGTCTGATGAGACTTCGGATCACGTATTTTTGCATGGTAATATTTATGGTACGATTTGGCACAATATTTACAGGTGGCTGAATGTTTCGACAGTCTTTCCCTTGTCTGTGGGGGATCATTTTATTCAGTTTACTGCTCTTGGTGGTCTTGCAAGGGTGCGTCAATCCATTTTACAGGTTCTTTGGTTTGCAACATCGTTGGAAATATAAAAAGAAAGAAACAATAGGCTCTTCAATGGCAAACAATGCTCAATTTTACAGGTGGTGGATAAAATTAAGTCGTTGTCCTTTGTATGGTTGAAGACGAAGTTTCCTTCTCTTCACCTAAACTATCATGGATGGTGGCTCTCACCTTTCACTATTTTAGGCATTGGTTAATGGTTTCTTGTCTATTATGCTTTTGGTCGCTGTTTTCAGTTGTAATTATTGTATATACTTTGTTCTTCCTGGCATGTCTTATGCTAGGATGAACCTTTTGTTGGAGTAATATAATTCATTTTAGCTTCTTCAAAAAAAACAAAAGTATAAGTAAAGCTCATCATATTCAACAAAAACAAAGCTTATTGCTTCAACAATCCCGACCACTTTCAATTCCTTTTAAATGAGCGTAATAACTAATAACACTCACAATATCGAGAGTTTTTGCTTAGGAAATTGAAAGTTATTAAAATTATATATGTAATTTACTTGGTTTAATAGCGGGTATGGATATCCGCGGGTGCAAATATTATTAAACCCACATCCGTACCCATCAATTAACGGGTAGTTAAAATATCCGTTTATTTTATCCATAGATGTCCATTAAAGTATCCGTTTTGTGTCCGTGACGGATTTTATTCGCGGATATCCACATGTGCAGATTTTTTTTCCATTCCTATATATATAGGTTCCTATTAAGCAGCATGTCTCATATTCGTTAAAGTAAAAAAATAATAAAAAAAAATTAAAGTAATGTATTTGGATCAATGATGGTATTAATTAAAGTATATATGATGAGATTGAGACATAAATATAAAGGAGGAAAATGACATAGGAAAGACTTAGAAAATATAGTACACAAGTCAATATTTAAAATATTGTGCATACACATACTATAGATGTATGTCCCACTCAGGAATTATATAACAAACATATAAACGGAGATAATCAAATATATAATTGTTCAAAAACAATTTGCGTGTCTTAATTGAACAAGTAAGCTTGGTTATTGTGAAGAAGCTACTTTGGAACAATAATACTTCCTTTGTTTCCGGTATTAGTATATGAGACTATTTTGCTTTTTATCACATTTTTTTAAGAAAGGTTGTTTGTGTAATTAATGTGTCTTGTTTGATAAAGTGACAATTATTTTGAAGAAAAAAGATGTTAAATGAGAAAATTATTTTGAGAGTATTATTAATTAGAGGTATGTATAAGAAAAAAATAATAAATATATAGTAATTTGGTAGGGACATTGCATATTATATGTGGGGTCGGGGTTCGAACCCCGGACACTACACTTCTCCATAATTTAATTGTGTAACCTCTAACCACTACGCTATTTGACAAAATAAAATAGGACAAAGAGTAGCACTTTTTAATTAAAAAAAAAATAGCACTAAAATAACACAACCTTAAAACAAGAGAGGGAAAAGGCGAAGGTACCTCATGGCATCAGGATGGAAGAAAAGCGCGCAAGAGGTTTACCGTGGTGAGTGGTGGAGATTGGTGGTGGTGGAGTCCTTGTGGTGGAAGAACAGAGTTGAGTTGATTGTATAATACTTCATCCGATCACATTTATAAGTAAAAAAAAAAAATTTTAGATACATTTAATAATTAATGTATCTAGCACATAAATTGGACAGGATACATTAATTATTCAATGTATCTAAATAGTCATTTTTTCTTATAAATATGATCGGAGGGATTAGAATTTTTATGAGAGAATCGAACATGAGTCACAAGTCAATACGATCGAGCTAGTTTCTAATTTATTTATTACTATTATTGTTATTTTAAGGATTATTATTATTCTATTCGTATCAAAATAATAATTGTTTAAGGTTTGAACACAATTTTTAAGAAAATAATTAATTGGTTTGATTTTAATAGTACAATTGGTATTCTTGTAAAAAAATAGTACAACTGGTATCATTTACTAAATATCCTTATTAATATTAGTTAGTGGATTAGTTTAATTGGATGAAATACAATAAATAAGAGTATTATAGTGAGAGAAAAAAATCTTACATTGATATTCTAAAATAACAATTATTTTAATACAGAAAAAAATACGAAATAGACAAAAAAAATTACGAAGAAGATATTATATTAGAAATAATGCATTGCAATATGCGTATTTCAAAATTTAAATTTCAGATTCCTCATTTATTTTTTGTGAAACTCTAGTCAATAGACTAATTAAAAAAAAATTATTAAGTGAGAAAATGATGTCTCACGTCAGAAAATTTTATCAAGAGGATATAGTATACATTAGTTTCAAAGAAGAATAGTGCCAAATAAGAAAAATACAGCCGTAAGGAGGAAAAACATGAGAGATTTGAGAGACAGAGAGAAGAGGAGTGGCGGTCACTCTAGGGCATTCCTAGGGCCATCGCGTCAGAGCTTTTCTCCGGCAGAGAGACACATTGGGAGGGATGGGGGTCCAGCCTAGGTGGCAGATATTGGGGGGATAGGGGAGATTGGTCTGTGGTGGGGTCGAGGAAGAGGACAGCGACGGAACAGGATCATAGAGGACAGGACAGGACAAGGGTACCAGTTTTGCACGACGGAAATGTTACAGCTAACAGTCAGGGACGACTCTACGAGCAAGGTAGGTTTTCTTCTATTCAACAGTCACGGTTTCATCAGGAAGGTAGGGTTTCGGCAGACAAGCGATCTTCCAATGATGTGGGAGGTTGTGTTTCATCTTCGGAATGGCATGGATCAGGAGCGATTACGGCAGCTGAGGATCACAACAGCAAAGCTTCCTTTTACGTCACAAATTTTCTAGACAGTTTACCATTGTTTCGTCTGAGACAAGCTTTTGAAGTCTGTGGAATTTTAACTGATGTCTATGTTTCACGGTATCAGAATGCTCGCGGTCAGGAGTTTGGATTCGTAAGGTACGTTAACGTTAAAAATTCAGATAAATTGTCGAAGGCGTTAAATAATGTCTAGATTGGTGATTGTCGTATTTGGGCAAACGAAGCACGGTTTGATAGATTTGCACATAATGATGTGGGTTCTAGGGTTTCTTTTGGTGTGGTGAAGGAGGAGGAGGGTAAGGGACGAACGGTGGCGCGTAGGTTTGGGGAGGGATAAAAAAAGGTACGGTGGGGAAATTTGAACAAGGAAGATGGCGGTGAGGGAGTAAAAAAAGCGAGGGTGGGTAATTTGAAGGAGGGAAGGCGTGGTGACGGTAGGGGGTGAGGCAATGAGGGTGGGTGGTAAGGTGAGTGAGAAGAAGGTGAGGAGGGTAGACGATGGGAAGATAGGTGCAGGTGGTGTCACGGTGTTGGAGAGTAGGCCGACGGAGGAGGCGAGGATTTTGATGTTGGACGGTGAAGGCAAGCTGCCTGCACTGACCACTGCTGGTAAGCAAGGAACAAAAACATCAAAGAGTCAGCAACCCAAAACGCAGTTTATTCCGGTTTATAAGTCAAGCTTGGAGGATCGGAAGTGGGCAGAATCTAGTATGGTGGCCTCGATAGTTTCAGGAGATTCAGTGTTGGCAATTCAGCATCGTATAGACGACGCTAGTTTCCACCAAATGGTTGTTACTCCTATGGGTGGGAATCGAGTTTTTCTTTACTGTAATAATGGGGAGAATGTTTGGACGGTTTTTAATGATGTTGTTCATTTTTTTTGGGAATGCATTTTGGTGATATTCAGAAGTGGTCACCGTCAGAAGTAAAGTATGAGCGTGGGGCTTGGCTGCGTATTTATGGAGTTCCCATTAACGCATGGAATGATGCTTTCTTTAGGATGTATGTTTCTAGTTTTGGGAGATTTCTTCATGCCAACGAATGCACTGTCGACAAGGCCCGTTTAGAATTTGCAAGAATTCTAATTTCGACAACAATTTTAGAGATTGTAAATTCATCTGTTGATTTCTTTATTGATGGCTGCAAGTACGTTATTAAAGTGGTGGAGGAGTGGGGATGTCACCTTGGTGAAGACGCATTTATGACAGAAGCGGTAGAGGAACCTCGGCTGGAATCGGTACAACAACATAACAATACCGATTTGGATGAGGTTCAAGGGGAATGGTAGCTTGACGAGTTAGCAAATGATTTACATGAAGAATGGCGCCAACATGAAGACCAGAAGGTTATTTCACAAAAATAGCATGTATTATCACCGAAGCAGCAGCCTATTACAGTCACAGAGGTCGACGTGATGCTAGAACAGAAGGTTGAGGCCGAACATGCATTGGCGCAACACACTGAAATATTGACGTCTCCAGGTATAGGCAAGCAACATCTGAATGTTGTTGGTAAGGGACCTTGGAGTCTAGATTGGCTCACCCACACTCCTATTTCTGAAGGGGGCATTGCTTTCACGGCTCCATGCTTGTTTGAGAATTATGAGAATGTTAAGTGTCATGAGCAACAACATCCTTTATCTATTAATAAAAGTAATAACAGGACTAAAGGTGGAGCAGCAAAACGTTCAGTTGGTTTTTTGAAGAGAGTTGCTCGGATGCCGGAAAATGATAGAAGAGAAATTATTAAGGTTTTGAAGAAACAAGATTTGAAAAGAAAGACCAAGGTTACAGACAAATCAAAGTCAGCAGCAGCCTCCAAAAACTCTACACGGTAAAGCGGCAGCGGTGGCAGATGATGTCAGAAATATTGGGAAGTCGATTGGTGTGATGTATAAGTGTGATACGAATAATTCTTTCAATTTGTTAACGAGGGAGGGGAGGAAGGAATGGAGGGCAGTGGGGGTTAGTGATGTTGTTCGTGGTGTTGGAGGAGGGAGTGGAGATGGTGCTAAGGGTTGTTGAGAGCGTCGGTGTAAGAGGGGTGGGGTGTTTGGGTGGTTTCAATGAAGTTAGCCTCTTTTAATGTGAGGGGTTTAGGAGGTGGTGAGAAAAGGGCGGAGGTTCGTCGGTTTGTTTTTGAAAAGCATCCTTTTGTTCTATGCATCCATGAATCGAAGTGGAATGTGGTTAATGATGTTATGATAAAATCTATTTGGGGAGACGGTCTGTGTGCTTATTTCTATCAACCTTCGATGGGGGCTTCTGGTGGTTTGGTTACGGTGTGGGATAGTTCCCGGATAGATGTCTTGTTCACTATGAGCTTTGGTCATGTGTTGATTATTAAGGGTAAGATTATTATGACTGGGGAAGAATTTATTATCTTCAATGTGTATGCACCTTGCGACTCGGTGGCTAAACAACAATTATGGGAAAGGTTGGTTCCATTGGTTCTTAATTACGGCGACATTAGTTTATGCTTGTGTGGGGATTTTAATTCTGTCAGAAGTATAGATGAACGGAAAGGAAAGAGTTCTATTTTTAGGTAAATGGATGCAGACTTGTTTAATAATTTTATTGTCGAAAGCACTCTGATTGATTTACCTCTTTGCGGTCGTTTATTTACTTGGTACCGAGGTGATGGTGTTTCCATGAGCCGGCTTGATCGGTTCTTGTTATCAGAAAAATGGTGTGAGGCGTGGCCAAATTCGTTTCAGGTTGCATACCAACGGGGGCTCTCTGATCATGTCCCGATAATGTTACATGTGGATGACGCAAATTGGGGTCCTCGTTCGCTCTGAATGCTTCGGTGTTGGTCAGATTATCCCGGTTATGCTGATTTTGTTCGTGAAAGATGGCTATCTTTTGATATCTTTGGATGGGGCGGTTATGTTTTAAAATGCAAGCTAAAACTGATGAAAGCTAGCTTAAAGGAATGGCACCAGAATCATTCTCAAAATCTCGACGGTCAGCTCTTAGAAGTGAAAAATTGTATTGAACATCTTGATGCTAAGGCTAAGGGTACGGTGCTTCTTGAAGCGGAAATGGAAGAATTACACGATTTATCTGTGAATATGCACTCTCTGGCCCGTGCTCAAAATAACATCTCTTGGCAAAAGTCACGATCGCATTGGATAAAGGAAGGTGATGCAAATACAAAAAACTTCCATGGTCATATGTCGACTCGGCGAAGACAAAATTCTATTAATGTGGTCTATGTCGATGGTGTCAGTGTTGATGGGGTGAAATCTATTCGGGGAGAAGTTTATCACCATTTTTCTACGAACTTCAAATCCTTTAGGGAGGAAAGGCCGCGGTTGGATGGCAGCAGTTTTCGAAAATTATCAAACATCCAAGCAGGTAATCTCACTCGGCCTTTCTCTTTAGAAGAAGTATAGAACGCGGTCTGGGACTGTGACAGTTTTAAAAGCCCGGGGACGTATGGTATTATTTTCAATTTTATCAAGCAATTTTGGGATTTATTGAAGGATGACTTTATGAGGTTTTTGGTGGAATTTCATCAGAACGGGAAACTGACTAAAGGGGTAAATTCAACTTTTATTGCGTTGATCCCGAAGGTTAACAGTCCTTAGAGATTTAATGACTTTAGGCCTATCTCTCTTGTGGGGTGTATGTATATAGTGTTGGCTAAGGTGTTGGCTAATAGGTTACGTATTGTTATTGGTAGTATGGTGTCGGACACTCAATCAGCTTTTGTTAAGGGGAAGCAGATTTTGATGGTGTTGTTAGAGCCAATGAAATTGTAGATGAAGCGAAACGTTTGAAAAAGGAGCTTTTAATGTTTAAGGTGGACTTTGAAAAGGCGTACGACTCAGTGGACTTGAATTATCTTGATATGGTGATGGGTCATATGAATTTTCCGACTTTATGGCGTAAGTGGATAAATGAATGCATTGGGACAGCAAAGGCTTCAGTTCTTGTGAATGGTTGTCCAACTGAAGAGTTTTCTTTTGAGAGGGGCCTCCGTCAAGGGGACCCTTTGTCTCCTTTTTTTATTCTTGTTAGCGGCTGAAGGTTTTAGTGTTTTGATGAATGCGGTGGTAGGGGCACATATGTTCCAAGGTTATGGTATAGGCCAAGCTCGTGATGTCAGGTTAACACATCTTCAGTTCGCAGACGACACATTGATAATTGGTGAGAAAAATTGGTTGAATGTGCGCTTGATGCGTGCGGTGTTACTCTTGTTTGAGGATGTGTCGGGCCTAAAGGTCAATTTCCACAAAAGTATATTGACAGGTGTAAACATCTCTGATTCTTGGTTGTCCGAGGCTGCCTTGGTTATGAATTGTCTAAAGGGGACCATTCCTTTTACTTATTTGGGTCTGCCTATTGGTGGTGATCCGCGGAAGTTGAGTTTTTGGAAACCTGTTCTTGATCGCATAGTGGCTCATTTGTCGTCCTGGAATAATAAATTCCTTTCTTTCGGAGGCCGTCTGGTGTTACTAAAATTTGTTTTTTCCTATCTTCCGGTTTACTTTCTTTCCTTTTTCAAAGCTCCCACAGGTATAATTTCATCTATTGAATCGCTTTTTAGAAAACTTTTTTGGGGGGGTGGTGAGGATAATAGGAAAATATCTTGGATAAAATGGGATTTGATTTGTAAACCTAAGGAGTTTGGAGGTTTTAGGGTGAGGCGGGTGGGCGCTTTTAATTTATCTTTGTTAGGTAAATGGTGTTGGCGGATGTTGACTTACAAGGAAGGTTTGTGGTATAGAGTCCTTAAGGCTCGTTACGGTGAGGTTGGGGGGCGGTTACAGGAGGATGGTAACCAAAGTTCTCTTTGGTGGCGTATGGTGTGTAGGGTGCGAGAGGGGGTTGGTGAGGGAGTTGGGCATTGGTTTGATGATAATGTCCGTTGGGTGGTCGGTGATGGGAGGGGTACTCTTTTTTGGTATGATAATTGGATTGGGGAGATTCCCTTACGTTTAAAATTCCAAAGACTTTTTGATTTATCTGTTTCCAAAGAGAGTACGGTGGAGAAGATGGCGAGGTTAGGGTGGGAGGAGGATGGTTTGGCGTGGGTGTGGAGGCGCCGTTTGTTAGCTTGGGAGGAGGAGAGTCTGAGGGAGTGTTCTGCATTGTTAAATAACATTACTTTGCAGGAAAATGTTCTTGATACTTGGAGATGGCAGCTGGATCCTATTCGTGGTTACTCTGTCAAGGAATCCTATCGGTACATTACGGATACAGACGAGACGCTGGATAGGACCCTCGTGGACGATGTTTGGCTTAAGCAAATTCCATCAAAAGTTTCTCTGTTGGTGTGGCGCCTTCTTTTGAATAGACTTCTGACTAGAAGTCTATTCAGACGAGACGCTGGATAGGACCCTCGTGGACGATGTACGGCGGGGTGTTATTAATGTTGGTGCATCGACTTGTGCAGCTAGCTATGAAGATTCTGAAACAACATTGCATTTATTTTTGAATTGTGACGTTTCCAGTGGTCTTTGGGAAGATGTACAACTTTGGTTAGGCATTCTTTCAGTTACTCCAGGTGGCATTCGACATCATTTTCATCAGTTTACTAAATTGGCAGGCATGCCTAGGAGTTCTCATCTCTTTTTATCAATCATTTGGTTTGTTGTTGTTTGGGTTTTATGGAAGGAGAGGAACAATCGCGTTTTTGCAAATGTGGTTGCTACCCCTTTCTTGCTTTTAGAAAGAGTCAAGCTTAATTCCTTTTTATGGCTGAAAGCTAAACATGTTTCCTTCAGTTACAGTTATCACGACTGGTGGAAACACCCACTTCCTTGCATGGGCATGGTTATGTAGTTTTGCTTTTCGTTTGGTTGGTGCTTTCTTTTTGGCACCGTGACTCTGTAAATATTTCCTGGTGTTTCTCCTTGCACACCTTGTATGGGGGGAAACTCAGCTGTTTATAATATATCTCATTTTGATTTGTTAAAAAAAAAAATTATCATACACCTATGTTCACTAAAGCCCACAATATTAATTTTTCGCCCTCAATATTACTACCTCCGTCTCTAATTATAGGATCTTTTTGAGAAATTTTTTTGTCCCTTTTTATAAGACCCTTTTGCTATTTTCAAGTACATTAATTAATTCTTTACCAACATACCCCTATTTATTTTATATCTTTTTCTTCAATCAACATTAAATATTACATTGAAAACATACACTATCTCTCTCTCTTAAAGGACAAATTTATAAAAACAATAGTAATTGCAAACAAATTTATTATCATTTTTAATTTTCTTTATTCCTGTTATTTTTCTAAAAGGGTCCTATAATTAGGGACGGATGTAGTAATTTTCTTTTTGTCAAATTTACCTTCTATGGAGTACATATACTACATAGTCTCGACAGGATTTTCTAGAATGTACGATTTAAATATGTTTTTTTTGCACATGTTCCTAATTTTCAAAGTTGTTTTTTTTTTTTTTACAAGAATTTTCAAAGTTGTTTTTTTTTTCTTTCAAAGTTGTTAATTATCATCATTATGTTAGATTGGACCGTAACATTTCATAATGAACTTGGAAAATAACTTATATGATTGGAAAGAGAAAGACTGACTTTTTCTAATTTTTTGTTTTACATCTCGAATTGACAAAGTACCCATGACTTATTTTTAAATTTTCATTCATTTTCTTTTTTTTAGGACATTCGTTATATTTTGTCTTCCTCTTCCTCTGTCTCCTTCCTCTCATATTTAATTCAAAATACAATCTGTACTTTCCAATTTTCAGTTGACAATCATTTGCTACACATTTTTTTCAATAGAGATATTAATTTATGTCATTTTTAAAAGGGATAAATATCTTTTCCGTCTTTATAAATATGTCAACTTTTTGTTTTAGTCCTTCTAAAAATTTCCTTCAACTTTTAGTCCATCTAAAACTTTCCATCTTCACTTTTAGACCCCTTTAAAGTAAACTCATATGTAGAATTCTTATTTTTGAATAAAATTTTGCATAAAAATTCATAATATTATAGGAATCTCTCCCAAAAAAATTTAGATTTTTTTTAACAAAACATGAATTTAAAATGAATTTATATATTATTTATGGTTAAAAATTCATATTTAATTTGTGTTTTGTAAAAAAAATGTAATTTTTTTTAGGAAATTGCACAATTTCATTAAAAAATACAAAAATTAACTTAAAAATAGGGACCAAGTAGTGATTGAAAATTTGATAAGAAATAAAATTTGAAGAAATTTTTTAGAGGGACTAAAACGAAAAATTTATATATTTTTATTTTCATGCGTAATATGTAGAATCCCACAAATTGAATAATAGAAAAGAAAGGAAGAGAATTGTGATTGTCAAGTGGACAACAACCGGCTTAATTAATTCCTGTAATTTTCCTCCTAAACTTACATGTTGCTCTAAAATTGAACTTAGGTTTAATTTTGCCTTTAAAGTGACCTACTTTAATTCAATTTACATGTACATACGCAAATTGATTTCACGTTTACATACGTGAATTAAGTTCACTTACAACCTGCAAAAATATTATTACCGGAATTGATTTTACTTGAGAGGCTAAGGGCTATTTTCGTATTATCATAAAATATTAATATAATTTTGGTGTAACTTGCTAATTTTTTGGGTGTAACTAGAAAAAATTAAAGTTAAATGCTAACTCAACAATTTGATATGAATACAATACCATAGGCATTTTGGATATTTCAACTCTCTCTTTCATCATTTCTGAAAAACCATCCTCCTCACCACCATCCCTTCTTCTTCTTCTTCTTCTTCTTCTTCTTCTTCTTCTTCTTCTTCTTTCCTTTTCACTCACCCTTCCCTGAACAAACCACTATCCACGACCGTTGGATGGCTTAGATACGGTACCCGCAAGGTGAGATATTTGCCGAAGCGGGTGTTTCGCCAGTTTGGGCTCATGCAGACCATCTCCAGATATCCATATGAGAGTGAACCTATTCAGATGACCTTAGGTGAGATCAAGGTTTATTGTAAAAAAAATGTTTTTGTGATTTTGATTATTTGCATGTTTTTGTTGTTTTTGAATGATAATTAAATTAAAAGTGAAACTAACGGAGCAGGAAAAATAAAGCGTAGGTAACTCATGGTGGCGTTGACCACCACGAGGACCTTTAACTAAACTATGAAGCATAAAATAAATAACGCATACACCCACACACGCACACATGCACCTAAAATTGTTACATAAAAACCTATTATACATTCTAGCGTCTGCGGAGAAAATAAACATGCATATTTACATTAAGCCTAAAATGTACATTCTAATATCTGCTGGAAGTAAATGGTGACAAAATAGATAAATTACATTAAACAAACCTACTTTACATTCTAAGTTCCATGCAGTAAAGATAAATGACATGAAATAAATATGTACAAATAAATAAGTGGTAAATATGCAACCTAATCTAATAGATAAAAATAATGATATGCAAGAGGAATAAACAAATACAAGAGGGATTAAAATGCATGAAGAATTAGAAAAGAAAACAAAATGAGATGCGAATGGGGGTGCAGGAAGCGAACAAGGGGGTGCTGAAAGTAAAAAAAGGGAAACTGGGCTTCAGACATGGTCAAGGCACGTTTGGCCTTAGTCTGATTCGATCTTGGCCGTTCGATTGATCAGACGGCTCTGATGACAAACAGGGGGATCCCACGTAGGCCATTAGATTGGATCTACGGCCAGAGGTGCGTGGGTGTACGCTAAGGACCAAGTACCCACGCGTATGGGATTGAAAGGGGCTATAAAAGGGGTGTAGGTCAGATTTTTATTCATTCTTACACACAATCCTCTCTCTTCTCTCTAGCTAGCCGCTCCCTCTCTCTTCTCTCTCTTGTTCTTCATTCTCAACAATTTTCCGACGAGGGTTCATGTTAACCTAGTTTCCGGTGGAGGTTCCGCCGGTGGTTGGCCGGCCGGTACAGCGGAGCACCACGCCAGAACCCTAAACTTTATTTATTTTTTTATTTCTCTTCTATTCCCTCTCCTCTAATCGATGCTTGCGCTGGAAATTCCAGAAACAAAATA
Organism: Medicago lupulina; assembly: GCA_958299785.1. NCBI lineage: Eukaryota > Viridiplantae > Streptophyta > Magnoliopsida > Fabales > Fabaceae > Medicago > Medicago lupulina. Next base: position 76,464,922 of record OY283139.1, read on the forward strand.
AAGCCTTATAGATCTAAAGAATATGGAAAGAGAAGAAAAAAAAACTACCTGTGTTATTTTTTGGATCCGGTTTCGACTTGTGTGTCTCCGGTTGCGTGAGCGATGGTTGTGTACGGATTTGGTCTTGAATGGACGGCAGTGATTGTTTTGACAACGTGATGTTTGGTTTTAATGGGATTTGGTTGTTGTGTGATTCTTCTCTATATATTTTGATTGCAGGTTTTTTGTGATGAATTTTGCCCCCTCATGAATTTTTGGCTGTTGAATTTATAGTGTAGGTTTGGTGTTAAGGTTTGTTTGAAAGATGCAAAAAATCTGTAGTGGATTGGAGAGAAAGAAGCAAAACGCGGATGAGGTTTGAGGTTTGAGGCATGGGACAGCTGTGTTTTTGGGTTTGGACCTTTTGTTGGATATTATTATTTGGTATAAAAAATAAAATGAAAATGAAATAATAAAAAGAGATAAGGACCAAGTACCCACGCGTATGGGATTGAAAGGGGCTATAAAAGGGGTGTAGGTCAGATTTTTATTCATTCTTACACACAATCCTCTCTCTTCTCTCTAGCTAGCCGCTCCCTCTCTCTTCTCTCTCTTGTTCTTCATTCTCAACAATTTTCCGACGAGGGTTCATGTTAACCTAGTTTCCGGTGGAGGTTCCGCCGGTGGTTGGCCGGCCGGTACAGCGGAGCACCACGCCAGAACCCTAAACTTTATTTATTTTTTTATTTCTCTTCTATTCCCTCTCCTCTAATCGATGCTTGCGCTGGAAATTCCAGAAACAAAATAAAGCCTTATAGATCTAAAGAATATGGAAAGAGAAGAAAAAAAAACTACCTGTGTTATTTTTTGGATCCGGTTTCGACTTGTGTGTCTCCGGTTGCGTGAGCGATGGTTGTGTACGGATTTGGTCTTGAATGGACGGCAGTGATTGTTTTGACAACGTGATGTTTGGTTTTAATGGGATTTGGTTGTTGTGTGATTCTTCTCTATATATTTTGATTGCAGGTTTTTTGTGATGAATTTTGCCCCCTCATGAATTTTTGGCTGTTGAATTTATAGTGTAGGTTTGGTGTTAAGGTTTGTTTGAAAGATGCAAAAAATCTGTAGTGGATTGGAGAGAAAGAAGCAAAACGCGGATGAGGTTTGAGGTTTGAGGCATGGGACAGCTGTGTTTTTGGGTTTGGACCTTTTGTTGGATATTATTATTTGGTATAAAAAATAAAATGAAAATGAAATAATAAAAAGAGATAAAGACTAAAGAAAACTAAAAATGGATAAGACTTAAAATAAAATAAATAAAGAAAATAAGAATTGAAAGGAACAGAATTAAAGTTAATTAAAAAACATAAAAGATGGAAATAAAAATAAAAAAGTAAAAACACACAAAAAAATAAAGAGAGAAGTGGGCCTGACTCGAAATAAAAAATGAGGTATTTTAAAATACCTCTCTGCCAAAATTTCGTTCGAAAAGTCGAGATTATTCAGGACCATCAGACACGTGTCAGTGTCATCTTGGGTCAAAAAATGGGGTATGACAGATGCCCCTATTTAAGTTTCTTCGTCCGGAGACTCGAAGATGAAATCTTGATTTGACGAGCCGAAGAGACTTAAATACAAAGTACGCTATTTTTTACCTCAGATGCTATGAATGTTTGTGATGCAATCATGAACGCAAGACGGCACAGATGACTTGACTGAAATGAGAAACAACAACGGGATACCCAAATTCGTTGAGGAAAAGGGATCCGACTCCGCCTGAGGGTAATGTAGTTTCACTGGGGAAAATGATTGTCTACTATCGCATGTGTCTGGAACGACAGTTTAATGAAGACAAAACTTTTTGGTGACACCTTTTGACTAGACACCCTGGGGATGACACTTGTGGGAAAACTGTAGGGTAATTGCAAAATTGTTATTTTCTTAGAACTTGCCACTTGACACCTGATAATGATAAAAGGAAGACGTAAAATGTTCGTTGGTTGGAACTTGCTATTTGAAACATTGTAATGGTAAAAGAAAAATGTTTGCTTGTTAGAACTTGCTAATTGACATTTGACATTTGATAATGGTAAGAGGAAAATGCAAGATGTTCGTTTGTTAGAACTTGCTATTTGAAACATTGTAATGGTAAAAAAAAAATGTTCGTTGGTTAGAACTTGCTAATTGACATTTGACATTTGATAATGGTAAGAGGAAAATGCAAGATGTTCGTTTGTTAGAACTTGCTACTTGACACATGGTAATAGTAAAAAGGACGATGCAAGACGTTCGTTTGTTAGAACTTGCGAGCTGACACACGATAAAAAGGAAAATATGAGATGTTCATTTATTGGAACTTGCTGAATGTGAGATGTTCATTTGTTAGAACTTGCTGCTTGAGATGTTCATTTGTTAGAACTTGCTGAATGCGAGATGTTCATTTGTTAGAACTTGCTGCTTGAGATGTTCATTTGTTAGAACTTGCCGAATGCGAGATGTTCATTAGTTAGAACTTGCTGCTGGAGATGTTCATTTGTTACAACTTGCCGAATGCAAGATGTTCATTTGTTAGAACTTGCCGCTTGAGATGTTCATTTGTTAGGGCTTGCTGAATGAGAGCTGTTCATTTCTTAGAACTTTTTGAATGAGAGATGTTCATTTGTTAGAACTTGCTGCTTGAGATGATTGATTAGTGACATCTTTGGACCAGACACACTGGGATGACACTTTCGATGAAAATGATGATTACAAGTTGTTCGTTTGTTGGAACTCGCCACTTGAGACATGATTAGTGACATCTCTTGACCTGACTCACTGGGGATGACACTTTTGAAAGGGTTCAAGTTGTTCGTTTGTTGGAACTTGCCACTTGAAATGATTGAATAGTGACATCTCTGGACTAGACTCACTGGGGATGACACTTTTGAAAGGGTTGAAGTTGTTCGTTTGTTGGAACTTGCCACTTGAAATGATTGATTAGTGACATCTCTGGACCAGACACACTGGGGATGACAATTTTAAAAGGGTTCAAGTTGTTCGTTTGTTGGAACATGCCACTTGAAATGATAAAAGGTAGACTCAAGTTGTCCATTGTTTAGGACTGACCACTTGCAACATGATGAAAAAGTAAACTCAAGTTGTCCGTTATTTAGGATTTGCCGCTTGAAACATCATAAAAGGTAAACTCAAGTTGTCCGTTGTTTAGGACTTGCCACTTTAAACATGATAAGATAGACTCAAGTTGTTCGTTGGTTAGGACTTGCCACTTGAAACATGATAAAAAGGTAGACTCAAGTTGTCCGTTGTTTAGGACTTGCCACTTGAAACATGATAAAAAGGTAGACTCAAGATGTTTGTTGTTTAGGACTTGCCACTTCAAACATGATAAAAAAGTATACTCAAGTTGTCCATTGTTAGGACTGACCACTTGAAACATGATAAGTAAGAATTGAAACGGAAGGATGCAGCCGACCAAGACTTTAGGTGACTAATGTAACCATGTGTAGATTGATGTTGTGTATATGTTGTTCCGCATGAATGTGTGAATACGTGAAAGTATTAATGTATGGATGTATGGTTGTACAACTTGTACGACTGTATAACTGAATGACTTTATGTATTGTATGTAACAGATGGACTAGATGAGACGAGACAAGACAGGTAAGATGGGAGGTGGACTGACATCGCAGTACAAACATTAGACAAACATCCTTGGAGATTGTACTATCGTGAACAAATCGAGCTATTGACGGTGTAAAACCTGGCACAAGGTAGCAACTGATGCCTCTTGTGGAGATAGCCCATTGTTGATCGAAAGTCTGGAAGGAGTCGCCATTTGTAAACCGGCGCAGAGTGTTCTTCCGTTGATGCGTCTCAACAGTCATGCTTTTTTTGTTTGTTTGTTTGTTTGTTTTTTGTGAATCCCTAACTTTTGCCTGGACCTCCCTTTCGGGTTTTCAGTCCACCGGGAATGTATTCCATACTGTTTTTGCCCCTAATTTTTGCCTGGACCGCTCTTTCGGGTTTTCAGTCCACCAGGACGCTCTTTATTGCCTAAGTCGCCTTTTCAGGTTTTCAGCTTAGCGAGCTCTCTTTTATTTGTATATTTTTTGTATTTTTTTATTATGACTGCATCTTGCTCAAAGCAGAGGTCCTCTCCATATTACTTAGCCATGTTTCTCTTCCGGAGTGTAACCGTTCTCGAGGCAGATGTTGATGTACGCTTCACCTACTCACGAGTTCAAAGAGAGTGTGTTTGTTGTTCATACTTTTCAAAATATGTAAAAAGTTTTGTATTTTGAAATTTTTTGCTTCAAGTATTGCCATCAAAAATAGAAGAAATTTTGAAAATAGAATAAATGAGAGTTCCAAATAAATGGGCACAGGCTCAAATTTGATGAATTGAGTCGTGCCCTTCTAAGGGCATGGCTCCACAGATCTTTGAAAAATTTGGAAAATGGTAAATATAATGGGAAGGGTACATTGAACACAGTTATCACTATTCTCCCGAACAAATTTGAATTGCCCTAGTTCCGGGTCTTTGATTTGCAGATGCTTCGAATCGGAGGTCTTTTGATGACTGGATGCCCCAAGTGAATTGTGTTTGACCGGATGCAGTTACTTTGTCTTTTGATCCTTAACTTTTGCGTAGATCTCCCTTGTGCGTTTTCGATCTATCAGGATAATTATTTTGTTCATGTCTCTAACTTTTGCCTGGACCGCCCTTTCGGGTTTTCAGTCCACTGAGACGCTCATTTTTGCCTAAGCCGCCTCTTTAGGTTTGCGGCTTATCGAGCTGTTATTTTTGACAAAGTATTTCTTGACTGCACTGGCATTCATAGGACGTGTGAGTTTGTCACCATCTGTAGTCACAAGAGTCATTGCACATAGACCTTCATAGTTAGGTGTCCACTTGCCCTTGGAGTCTAGTTGGAAACATAATGTCTTTTTGAGCACAAGGTTTCTTTCTTGAATTTCACGGGGACGGACCTTCTTGTTGGAGGTTTGTTTCAACCTCTTCTAACGTAGTTGTACAAGGTCGTCATGCATTTAAAGCTCAAACAAGATGGGATTTCAGCAGAACCCCTATTGACGTGACTGCAAGCTCCACGGGAAGCACAACCTTCATGTTGTATACTAAGGGAAGGAGGGGGGTTGCCCTTGACTATGTGTGCACTTCAAGTATGATACTTCGTGCAAAGTAGATGACCACAAACTAGTCTTTGTAAGTGAATGCCTTCTTTTGGGCAATCTTCTTGATATCTTGGTTCGAAGCTTTGACGACTACGATGCCCCAGTGGGCGAGAGATCTCATTGAGAAACTTTTCATCCTCCTTCTTTTTCAGTCTCGAACACAGGGAACTCAAAGTTGGGAGAGAGAACATGGTTAAAGTATTCAACAGGTTTATTAATGCATGATTTATTGTTGATTTTGACAAGTAAATTGAATGTTATGATTATGCAGACATTAAAAAATGAAAATTATTTTTTGGTTTTTTGTATTACCATTCTTCCAGAAGAAGCACAAAATAAAATAAGACAATGTCGGAATCAAGACGACCTTTTTATTAATAATGAAAATACGTAAAGCAAAAAGCCCTAAACAAGTTCACTTCCGTCTCGGGTAGGACGAAAGGATTTTTTTTAATAAAATAAAACAGCAAACAAACACATTATTTGAACCAATGACAAGTAGAAGGAACATCAACAGCGACACAATTGCGGCTATCCACTCCATGTGTCACAATACTAGATAATTGATAAGTGCTCGAAAGTAGTATTTTTCATGTGATAATTTAGGCATTTTAGTAACTTGTTTTGCAAGTTAGCTAAGGAAAAGCTATAATTTGTTGCAATTTTTTCATTTATGCTTTACATGCCTTACTCTCCTCAATTTGTGCAGGAAATAGAGAAGCAAGGATCAAGAATTCACCTAAGCCAAGCAAATCTCGCTTGAAGCGACTTCAGCTCGCTTAAGCGAGATTTAGGCAGAGAGCAACACGAGGATTTCGCTTCCCGTTCACTTCCAGTTTGCTTTTGGAGAAGGTTATCTCGCTTAAGCGATATTATTTCGCTTAAGCGAGATTTAGGCAGAGAGCAACATTGGAACCTCGCTTTCATCCCGCTTTTACTTCGCTCAGGAGAATACAACATCTCGCTTGAAGCAACTTCAGCTCGCTTAAGCGAGATTTAGACATAATGCATCAGGAAGGCCTCGCTTCCATATTGGTCCAAGCGAAGTTCATCTTGCAACAGGATAAGGGCCACATAGCAGTTCTTCAATGGCCAGATTTGGATTTTCAGGCACTTCGCTTAAGCGAAGTTCATCTCGCTTAAGCGAGATGTCGCGTTTTCAGCCCATATAAATAGCTTTCTCTTCTCTTTCCAGGGGAAATTACTGTTTTATTCATATTTTCTTCATTTTAGAGAGAGGTTAGGGCATTTTCTAGAGAGAGAAACACAAAGCAAGGTGTTAGGAGTAGATTCAAGCCAAGATTTGTTGAGACATCATGGATCTTGTCATTGAATCTTCATCTCTTCTTCATCCTTTGCAAAGCTATCATAGACATATGTAGCTACATCTATTCTTGTTGATTTGAGGTATTCAAACAAGCTATTATGTAATCTTTTGATCTTTTAATATATGGTTCTAGCTTATTTATTCAATATTGTTGTTATTCTTGCATTTAATGTCTTATTTAGATTTAAAATGATATAGACATATACTTTTGAATCTAGAAATAGAATAACAATCTATCTTAAGTTATCACTCTAGACATGGATGTTAATATTTGATAATCACTTTTAATCTAGAACTTAATGCTTTTGGGTAATTTAATCGATTGGGAAATCGTTGATTAAACTATCCAATCGACTTTGTGGTCGTTTAAATGTTTGGGAAATCGATGTTTAAACGATCACTTAGAAATAATGATATCATTTGGACACGAATGATATTGTCGAGTGATTGTGACAATATCGTTTAAAAAGCTAGAATCTGTTAATCGATCGAGAGATTGCAGTTGTTACGCTTGGTTGATGTCTCTGACCCCAAGCGAAATAACCCTATCTCTTCTCGTTTTACTTTTATGTCGAATAGGAAAATAGTTTTACACAAACAAACAATTTATACCCAAACACTTAATATGATAAATGACGTTGAAATGCTTAAGATATACGCAACTCCCTGTGGATACGATCCTATTATACTCACGTATAGTTAGGTAAATGACATTTAAAAATCTTACATCAAAATGGCGCCGTTGCCGGGGACTGGCGTTTAGATATTTTAAGCATCGCGACAATTTGTATTGTTTTGAGCATCTATATATATTATGTAAATATTTTTCGCTATTGTATAGTTGTTTGCACTAACCCCTCTTTGGTATACAAAGAAAAAAAATTCTTTTTAGTTATATTCGTTTCAGATTGAAGAAGTGATGATAGTAGCAAAGAAAAAGAAACGGTTACCTAGCAAGGAAGAATTATGTGAACAAAAGGGAAAGAACGTATTTCTATTCGGTAAAAAAAAAAAGTGAAAAGATGGACAAAAAAAAATCAAAGTCCACATTAATTCTTCCTTTTTTTCACTTTTTTTTGTCCATCTTTTTACTTTTAAAAAAATGCTCTTGAATATCGTAACAAGGTTCTACCAAGTTCCCAAATTCCAACCCCCTTTTGAATATATCGGTGTATAGGAATGCTCCTAGTCCAATAACATTCACACGGAAGTCTAGTTTGAGTGGAGTATTGCGTGTCAACTAAAGTTAAGAATGCTCTTGGTTTAGCCACCGCACTACGTCCTAAAAAGGCCAAGATGAGTTAAGAGTAACTAAGGTCCACGGCTTTGCAGGACACTCACATTGAAAGTAATAACGTTGACACGAATGCTCATGACAACAAGAGTACTACCTTCCGTGAGGCCTCCACCGAGTGGGGTTATATCACATGTAAATACCACTCAAGAATGCTCTTGGTATGTCACTATGATTATGCCCCGTCCTATCTTATGTTTCCCTCAAGTCCGGGTTATAGGACTTATCTCACCACTCACGTTTAAGAAAGGAGAAAGAAGAAGGAGAACATATATACACATATTTCCATCTTTTATTTTTTGTTATTGTTAAGCAAGTTATAGCACAAAAATTTAAACAAAGTCAAGTTAGGCTTAACCCTCGAATTAGTCTCCAGTGAAGTCGCCATTTCTGTCGTGTCATTTTTCGGAGATCAAGGCTATTTGATTAGCTTTTGACTCACTAAATTATTTCACGACTTTTGAAAAAACAGATTTGAATTAGAAGGGGTCCGGGGGTTGGTTATATTTAGGGAAGGTATTAGCACCCTAAATATTCGTAGTACTCTACGAGAACCTTTCGAATTTATTCTACATTTTTGTGCTAAACTTGCTTAATTTTGTGGAAAAGAATGAATAATGAATAAGGAGAAGAAAGAAGCCTATTTATCTACATTTTTATTGATTTGGAAGGACTAAGTCCTTTGCTTACGTACCCGTGAGGGATCAGAACCTCGTAGTTTGGGGTAAAAATTTCGTTTGATTTGTTTTGTATTTTTTTATTTGTTTTTGAAAAAGGTTTGAAAGTAAAAAGCCAAGTGGCAAAATGAAATTGGTTTGTATTTTTTATATTGAAGAAAAAGAAACTCAAAATAGAATTAAAGTTGATTTGAAATTTGATTAAAAAAGAAAATAAAAAAAAGGGAATCACTTGATTTGTGGATCAAGGTTAATTGTAAAAAATATGTTTTTGTGATTTTGATTATTTGCATGTTTTTGTTGTTTTTGAATGATAATTAAACTAAAATTGAAACTAACGGAGCAGGAAAAATAAAGCGTAGGTAACTCATGGTGGCGTTAGACCACCACGAGGACTTTTAACCTAAACTATGAAGCATAAAAAAAATAACGCATACACACACACGCACACATGCACCTAAAGCTATTACATGAAAGCCTATTATACATTCTAGCGTCTGCGGAGAAAATAAACATGCATATTTACATTAAGCCTAAAATGTACATTCTAATATCTGCTGGAAGTAAATGGCGGAAAAATAGATAAATTACATTAAACAAACCTACTTTACATTCTAAGTTCCATGCAGTAAAGATAAATGACATGAAATAAATATGTACAAATAAATAAGTGGTAAATATGCAACCTAATCTAATAGATAAAAATAATGATATGCAAAAGGAATAAACAAATACAAGAGGGATTAAAATGCATGAAGAAATAGAAAAAAATGAGATGCGAAGGTGGCTGCAAGAAGCGAACAGGGGGATGCCGAAAGTAAAAAAAGGGAAACTGGGCTTTAGACATGGTCAAGACATGTTTGGGCTTAGTCTGATTCGATCTTGGCCGTTCGATTGATCAGACGGCTCAGATGACAAAAAGGGGGATCCCACGTAGGCCATTAGATTGGATCTACGGCCAGAGGTGCGTGGGTGTACGCTAAAGACCAAGTACCCACGCGTACGGGATTGAAAGAGGCTATAAAAGGGGTGTAGGTCAGATTTTTATTCATTCTTACACACAATCCTCTCCCTTCTCTCTAGCTAGCCGCTCCCTCTCTCTTCTCTCTCCTGTTCTTGTAACACCCATATTGAAAGAGTCTAGAATATTCAACATGTGTGTTATAACTGATACTGGATACATTAATACTACAATGCAGAAATACAACATAGTTGAGATTTAGAGTACAAGTTGTCTCAAGTTACATGTCATAATAATAATAGTATGTAGCAATGTCAGATGAATAGGAATAACAAGATCCATAATAATAGTACATAGTTAAAACATAACATCGACAAGACACATGAACGCTAAAATCCAAAGATAGCACGATCAATCTGAAGCCTTCTGCTTACCTTTTCCTCGAACCACCTACGAACCTGAACAAGAAGGAGTGGGATGAGACATAAAGCCTCAGTGAGTCCTACCCAAGTCCTAGGCTAATGGTAACCTCGGGGGAAAACCTATGGTTACCGTGACTACAATATAATCAATTACTCGATTATACATTCGTGTATCTCATGCATACCTAGAACGATCGTGCAAAACCTAGATCGTTGTCTTTCATAATTATCAGAGGAACATATCATAATCATCTCATGTCATATGCATTTCATATTATAAGGTTTTAATGATTATCTGAATTGATTTTACGGAATATAATCGAGTGGAGTAACCCCGAGTATATTCCCATACATAACCGACGAGACCTAGCTAGGGTACGTCGGACTCCTCATACTGTCGTGCGGGTCCCTTGCGGCTTAAATTGTTCCCCTAACGTGAACCTCTTGTATCCCCCTAGTGTGGATAGCAAGAGACACGACAAGTCATAGCATTAATCAAACAGGATGGGATTTCAGCAGAACCCCTATTGACGTGACTGCAAGCTCCACGGGAAGCACAACCTTCATGTTGTATACTAAGGGAAGGAGGGGGGTTGCCCTTGATGATGTGTGCACTTCAAGTATGATACTTCGTGCAAAGTAGATGACCACAAACTAGTCTTTGTAAGTGAATGCCTTCTTTTGGGCAATCTTCTTGATATCTTGGTTTGAAGCTTCGACGACTACGATACTCCAGTGGGCGAGAGATCTCATTGAGAAACTTTTCATCCTCCTTCTTTTTCAATCTCAAACACAGGGAACTCAAAGTTGGGAGAGAGAACATGGTTAAAGTCTTCAACAGGTTTATTAATGCATGATTTATTGTTAATTTTGACAAGTAAATTGAATGTTATGATTATGCAGACATTAAAAAATGAAAATTATTTTTTGGTTTTTTGTATTACCATTCTTCCAGAAGAAGCACAAAATAAAATAAGACAACGTCGGAATCAAAACGACCTTTTTATTAATAATGAAAATACGTAAACAAAAAGCCCTAAACAAGTTCACTTCCATCTCGGGTGGGACGAAAGGATTTTTTTTAATAAAATAAAACAACAAACAAACACATTATTTGAACCAATGACAAGTAGATGGAACATCAACAGCGACACAATTGCGGCTATCCTCCATGTGTCACAATACTAGATAATTGATAATTTAGAGGGAGATATCTAGTCTCAATATATATAGCATGCATTTGGAATTTAAGAGACTAAGGAAGTCCTTAACAAATGTAAACGCAAATCACCAATTTGTCCCTTGAAATTATTACTATGCGAAAATAGTCTATGAAATGGAAAACCTTCAATTATAGTACTTTTTGACTACACAAGAAAGTATTAACACATAAAATTGTTGATACAATGCATTCTCACTTTGACAACAAAATTACTAATCAAACAAAAAATCAAACTTAGGAAATTATATTGAAATTTCTTTCACGTGGGGAAGAGTTTGCTGTTTAAGTAATAAGATACGTTTGTAATTTTACAATTACTAACAAATACATATATCATTACCTCCGATTCTGTATCCATTAATTGGCAGGTAGTTAAAACATCTGTTTACTTTACATACGGACACTAGTAAAGTTACTCGTCCCGTGCTCATGCTGATTGGATCCTTTGATAACTATGTGTTCGAGTTTTTGTCATCCCTAGACCAAACTCACCTAAACATTTTAATTTCAAACAATAAAACAAATAAAAAGGAGGAAAATGACATCGGAAAGTTCAGGAGAAGAATCAGAAAAAGCATATAATGCAAGTCAAGCTTTAAACTATTGTTCACATGTACTATTGATGTGATGTCCAACCTAGGAATAATAACAAACCAAAAACGGCTATAAGCAATGATATTCAAAAACTGCATGCATGTTTCATTTGAAGTAAGATCAATCTCAAAATAATTACTTACTTTGAACCTGAACTCTGAGAACTAATATCATTTACTTTACGGTAAAAATCCTTCTATATAATCAACTCAGCTCCGATCTTCCGCTGTGAGGACTCCACGACTGCGAAGCTCAGCCACTCATCGTTGTGAACTTTAGGGATGGCAATTGAACCCAGGCCCTATGGGTACCCGCAAAAAATATCCATAATGGGTAGGGTAAAACCCCGCTTTCATGGGTTTGGGCACGGGTCCGAGTAATACCCACACATATTAATGGGTATGGGCACGGGTAAAGGTATTATAGTGCCCAGACCCACAACCCCACATATACATATTTATATAATATCATAAATAATTTTTTATTTTTAGTGCATAATTAATTAATTTATTTGGATATTTAAGCCAAAACTTAAACCTAAACTAAAAAAACTGCTTAATACAATATCAGCTCCATCCGGTCGGTATACAATTTTTTAAGGATATTTTAGATGTTTTTATTTGAGTAAATACTACAATTCGTATTATTTTATAAGTTAATTTTAAAAAATTTGGACCATAGTTTTATTTCAATAGTGATGTTTTTATTGTCTTTTCATAGTTAAAGTGCGGGTAATAGATACAGGTATGGACACTTAGGTACCCATAGGGTATGGGAAAGGACACTCAAGTTGTTGCCCACGAGGGTATGGGCACGGGTACGGGTATTTTTTTCAAATGCGGGTATAGGGATGGGCACTGTAGTACCCTACCCATTGGGTACCCATTGCCATCCCTAGTGAACTTCACGCCTGCGCTCTTCTTCCATCATGAACTCTGAATGCACATTCACCTTTTCTCTGTTATTATAGTGCATATTACAAATAATCCTAATTTTTTAACAACATAAATTTAAGATGACGAGATGATGTCCGAGTTCAAAGCATAGAAGATTTTTTTTTTCAAATAACACTTATCAATAAATATTTATCCTCACATATGTTCTTAAAAGTTTCTAAAAAATATTTTTTGTCCAAATTTATCTTCTCTGTATTACACAATTTGGACAGGATTTTTCAGTTGTATAATTTGAACACATTTTTTCTACGCATGTTGGTAATTATGAAACTCGTCAATATCATCATTTTTCGAATGCATCAAGGTTGGAATATAACATCTCATAATTGTATCGGAAGAAAATTTTGTAAAAACATAAAACACTTTAAAGACTTTTGAGAATCATCTTTACAATTTACACGAAACTTAACAAATATTTATAAAATAGTTAAAAAAGTGTAAGATACAATATAGTATAGATGATTAAAGTGAAATAAATATGGATACGTTAGTGAAAAAATAACAAATGTTCTATTGATATTATAAAAGAAACAAATAATTTGCGACAAAGAAAATTACAAAAGAGAACACATAAATACATCACGTTAATGTATTCAAAATACACTCATCATTAATTAACTATACTCATTAAATATACTTGAATCTTGGTGTGGCCAAGTACTTAGCTATGCATCTATTGCTATCCTAAATATCTTAAAGGGGCCATGACATTGACATCATGGGCGGAGCTACGCTACCCTACATTAAGGGGATCTCTCTGTCGCGCACCTTATTTTAGTTGTTTGTACTTGTTGATTTTCTCATTGTTGTTGATATTTTTATTTGTTGTTTTGCTAGATAATTGGGAATTGTTGTTGTTTATTTTTTGTTCTTGACCGGTCAAAGACTTAGGCCCAATTACTTGAGCTCAATAACAAACCAAGACCAAATGCTACGTTTGGCAGTTTACTTGCAACACACCCCATCTTCGCGAGGGGGTTCTCGAAGCAACTGAGACTAGTTCAAACGAACAGTAACGTCTCTTTTCACGTTACCGCAAATATCTCACTGGTGGTTACACTTTTCCTGATTTTGTAACCGCCAGACACACGTGTGCCTTTACAACGCCTCTGCATTCACCCACCTCTATAAATAGGAGGCTCCTCGCAGCCTCCAAGGTAGAATCTCTTTCACTTTCAAACCCCTCATTCTGAACCTCTACTGACTTAAGCGTCGGAGTGTCTGCAAGTACACACTCCCCATTTGGTCCAACGCTCACTAAAGTACTTTGACCACCGTGAACCACCACATTTAACAAAGCGCCGACAGCCACCTTCTGATTAGGTATGATCATTTACTAAAATTACTCTCCTTACTGAACACTCATTGTTGTTTGATTACATTTTGAATTCCTGAGATTTTGTTATTGTTATTCGTTTTAGGACATTATGGACAAATTTTTATGGTGTTAAGCTAATGAAATTCAACGAGAAAGATTAGTAAGTGTATTTTTTTTCTTAAGGAAGTTGGAGCAAGGATGGTGTTGAAGGGTTTTATAAAACAATGAACAAACAACCTTGTGCAGAGTGCAGACTTATGGGACAATGGCTCACCTAAAGGGCTCTGGTTATAAATACCAAACTCAAACTATTGTCTTTAAGGGAATGTGATATAGGCAAATTGGTGGCGCGTATTAAAGATAAAGTGGCGCACAAGAATTGCTTTCTTAGAATAGTGTAGATTTGGCATCCGGTGTCGGATTAACTCGAATTATACCTTTTCGAAAAGCCCCAAACCTCACGAGCATAACCGCATCTTACTATTACATCATATTTATTATTTTTCTGTTTTTTTTAAGTTTTTTGTTTTTCGGACCATTTGGGCTTGTTATTTCTCCTAGTATTTAAACAGAACTTTTGTAGCTTAAAATGCACTTTTTTCATTCAATAAAATTTTCAAGAACTTTTCTCAATTATGCTAGATTCTGTAAATGCTTATTTGATAGATTTGTTGCTTGCAACTTTGCTTCCATTCTGCGTCATAATGGTGCAAGAATGAGTGTCTAATTTATAATCTTCTTATGAATAATTATGCTGTATGTAGAGGGCTTGTCTCATTTCATATTTCTTGCCAATACCCTCTCATAACAAGAGGAGCACACGTTTACTTGGCAGCCAGCGGTATGTAGAGGTCTTATATCTCATTTTGATGTGAATAAATTATTCAACTGTTAAAAATCATGTGTTATATTTATTACATGTTTTTGAGACTTTAATTGTAACTTTTTGTTTCAAGTACAATGCTATAATACTATATTTGTTATAATTTTAATGTATTTTGGTGCAAAAGTAGTCTGATACTTCTGAACGCAACCAAAAAAAAATGTTTTTGCAATAAAAAAGGTTCAGTCATTTCTACGCATGTTTTGTTTTCTAAAATATTTTTTGATACTGGTGATTCATCTTACAAATGTATTTTGAGAAATAATTGGGAAATTTCTTACACCTAATTTCATTCTGCTGAAGAAAAACATTAAATTGCAATTAGCGATGCCATGCAATGCGTTGCAACTTAAATTTCCAGAAAAATTAGTGACTGATAGTTTTCCCTTGGATGTTTGTTACGGATTTTTAAATTACTTCATTAATCAGTAACGAAATTGTTCTTAAATTTTTGTTATTTTGCCAATATTTAGTGAAAGATTTCTGTAAGTTGAGACAAATGGCTTACCGTTGCAAATTGTGACGAAAATGAAAACTCGTCATTAATAATTTGCGACCCCCATTATTATTGCGGATTTTAGGAGCGTCATGAAATCCAATATAAAAAATTTTGCAACGCATTCCTTCCATCATTAAAAGTGAGTTTTTTTAGTAGTGATTATCGCAACACTCATCACTATGGTAAGTATGAGACCATGCGACGAGAACCACCTCTTTTCCATTTTAAATAGCATCAATTATCCTCGAAAGCATATGTAGATAAATCTAAAAAATGTTCCATGATCCTTGCTTGGATTAAATATATATACATCAATGACTAAACTTCATAATTAATAAAATTTTAATATATAAGTGTTGTGAAAGTGACTCAAAATTGGAATTTTTGAAACTGTCAAAATCGATGGCCGAATTGGAGAAATCAGGGCCCGATTTTGAGTGTTGTTTCAACCTTTCCATTCGACAAAAATCGGTGGCCGAATGGAGGAAATTGGGTCCCGATTTTGCCAACAGAAAATAAACCAGAATCGTATGTTTGGGCTTAGATTTGTTCTAGTTTTTTCTAGGGATACTTTTACTATAAATATAGACCTTGTATCAGATGAAACCTTGAGAGAGAGAGAGAGAGAGAGAGAGAGGGAGGGCTGAAAACAAGGATTTAGAAACATACAACAAACTAGGGTTTGTAAAGTTTGTTATTGGCAACAAACACTAGGGTTGGGATTGATTCACCTTGGGAAACATTATTAGAATTGAGTCTCTTGGTCACAGGAAGAGATTGAGACTTTGGGTAGAATTAGGTTCGAAGACTTATTCTTGTAACCCTTTAATATCTCTTTTGTAAAGTTATTCATCATTATAGTGGAACGGAGGGCTGCTCTCTCCCCTAGACTATGTCAGTATTGGACCGTACTGGGTAAAGAACAAATTTCGTGTGTTCTCTTTCTTTCTTTCTCTCGTTGTTTTCTATCTTTTGTTTGTGATTATAACTGTCACCCACTTTATTTTCGTTGCTTGATTATTTTGCGCCGCAAATCAATTATTTTATTGGTTTGATTTTTTCGACAAATTCACAGCAATAAGTAAATAATTGATTAAATAGAAATGCTACTTGAAGGAGTATCATATAACCGCCACGCTGCTTCAGCTGGTATAGTCTTGCATCAGATAACTATAATAAGAATGCAAGGGAAGGGAAGCAGTACTCCATGCACAGTCATCAACCATGTTTAGGTCCATGAAGCACTCAAAGTGGTGTCTCCCACCAAAAATAAGATATACACTTTGATCGTGTATGCTTTGTAAGTGTCTCTCATGGCTTAATCCTCATAACCAATCTCATTTGCAATGGTTAGATGCTTATTGTACTCTTCTTTTATCCAATTGAATTGCACATAAGTACACGCTGTTTTAGCTTCCTAAATATCAGCTCCAAGAAGATTCACCAGTAGGTCAACATGCACCCTCAGGTTTTACAATGACCCAACAATCAACCAAATCAATCTTTGTAAATTTATTACATATGTATGGTGTAGTCCAGTGGTAAAGATGCGCTCTATTCAGGTGGTGAACTTGGGTTCAATTCTTTTAACTAAAAATACCATAAAAAATGCACAATGTAAGTGTTGAACTGGGGTTCTTAAGGTAAAATCCAATAGTGAGTATCACTACACCTACAGTTCTTTTATGAATTATTTTGAAAAATAATATATATACATTAAAGAAATTGTCCTACAAAAAATTACTTCTGGATCCGCCATTGATGTAGACCTACAAAAAATTGTATCTCACTGATATTATGAGGCCAGGTCCGCCCATATACACATGCATTAACAAATTCACTTATAAGCTTTATAAGGTTCACTTATTTGTTATTGATCAATTTACACTATTCAAAGCTTAGTCACTAGGTTATAAGGTTCACTTATTTCTGTAGCAGGAGAAACTATTTGTTTAACATTTTCTAGTAGCAACAATGTCACTGATTTATAATTTTGGGTTAATATTGCTATATCTCCTGTAATAGAGGTTACTTTTGGTTTTGTCCCTTGTAATTTTTATTTTTTTTGGTTTATCCTCTTGTAAAAAAAAAATTGTTTTGGAATACCTCTAATAAGTCATTTAAAAACCAAATTATTTTATTTTTTTCAGAAATTTTGATTTTTGAATGGCCTATTAGGGGGTATCCCGAAACAAAATTTTTTTACAAGGGGTAAACCAATTTCTTTATTTTTTTACAGAGAATAAACCCGAAAATGACCTATATTACAGGAGTAAACACCATTAACCCTATAATTTTCATTACGAAGGTTTACTCAAAATTGTGAGATTAATTGAGAAGATATTGATACTCAATTCATCCAACTCTTGTTGTTTGGAAATAACGTAACCAACACAAGTATATTATTTCTCACTTTTGAACTCTTTTGGGAGTTCTGAGTTCTACAGATGAATTATTTTAGCACTCATAGAGATGAGATGCAAGGACACCTTATTTTAGCACTCATAAAAAGTCTTTTAGGTGCATCCATGTATCATGTTTGTCCCTTTATACCATTCAATTAAGGATCTAATATAAAGATATATAGTTTATATCCATCTTTCATTATCTTCTATTTCTTTTATAACCATTCGTAGACATGGAGAAAATCTCATGACAACAATATAATAATATTGAACCATAACAAGGTTGGTTACAGGTAAATCAAGAGTAACGTAACTTAACATAATTTTGTCCATTAGAATTCGGTTGTTGCTATTTAAAAATGTTGTAGATCACTTGTCTATTAACTTAGAATTCGTGGTTGGACCTAATACAACCTCACAAAATTAGCTTGTAAAGTGAGGATTGTCCCACTTATAAACACATGTTTATGACATTTTTTATCTGATGTGAGACTTTTAAATACATGTTATATGGAAAACCTCGTCGCAAGATGAATGTAAATTTATCTCAAAATACATAAGTGTATTGTTTCATTCTTATCACTAGAGTATGATCTCTGAATGTGTTATATTACATATGTTGCTGCAACATATAATTAATGTCATTATGATGATGATGATCGTATAGCTTGGACTTGAGGGAAAAACAAGTGGGGAGATTCTACATTAAGTAGGGAATTGTTGATCCATTTTATCAAACCATTTTTTTTGGGCTTCTATGGTGCAGGCAGAAAACTGACTTTTTTAAAAATGTTATTTTGTTTAACCAATAGTATAACCGTCGATGTCATGTCAACTACTGTCCTGTTGTTGGACTACTCTAAAACTAAACTTTACCTTATTACAAATCAGTTCTCATACAAAATATTATGAGGAATTTCAATCTTAGTGCACAAATGTGAATCTATGTTTAATTTTGATTTAATTAGGAACACAATTGCAAGTAAAGATATAATGACGCACTTTATGGACAAATGTGCAATACACCATATAATCTGATGTGGAATAGATTAAATACACAAATGCTCAATGATTGGTCATTTAACTTCATCAGAAAAGTCATTTTCATGACTTCACTATAGAATTTTCCTTTTTTTTAAAGGAAAATTGTAAAAAATATAATAAGAAAATATCGAAGGTCTGTACAAATTAAACAACAACGCATGTCTCTGGGTATCAAACCTAAAGAAAACCTACACACCTACAGCCAAAAAGAAAGCAACACCAAAAAGGAAACTCTTCTTATCAAACAATTAATCACCCTAATTGTGAAGAAACTCTTCTTTGCTCAATCTAAAGTTAGATGGATCCACATGCTTCATAGAAGTATTTATAGATATATACTAGTAAAACAAAGGTTATTACACTTTAGGATGTGTCAAGAAAATTGAATGGTTAAAGCAATATATACTGAAATGAGAATCATAAAGGTGACAAAAAGATGGTGTGTAAATAAAATTATAGGCTTAAAAGTAAGATAGAGTTATCAATATTAATATATCTGTTGGCAGATACATTGATGATTAGTACAAATTGGTTTGAAATTCAATAGAAAGTCACACAAAGAAGAAGGACAATTAAAGTCGATATTACAAGGTACAAATTCTTCTCTTTCTCCTGCAATGTAAAATAAAAAGATAAAGTGTAAATTAGAGGGGAGCTATAAGGCAAATAAGAAAATCTGAAAATGATGAGAAAAAGCACTTACCAAAATTTCCATTACTTACAACCAAAAATATGAAAATCATGATAACCAAAACATAGACATACTTGAGAATTTCATACATTTTTTTTTTTTCTCTTTTCCACATAACAAACATTGTATTTTCCATAATGAATTCTTTTAGCACTTATGGATTTGCAAGGAAACCTTGACAAAAATAATGTCATTATCAAAAGTCTTTTAGGTGCATCCATGTATCATGCTTGTCTCTTCAGACAATTCAATTAAGGGTCTATAATAAATAGTATGGATCGACCTTTCATTACACGCTATATCTTTTATAACCATTCGTGATACATAGGGAAAAATTCTCAAAACAATAATATGATTGTATTGAACGATAACAAGGTAAATTGTAGGAATAATGAAAAAAGAGTTAGGATCAAATGAAATCTTGGTGTGAAACTAAACTTTGACGCCAAATCCTAATCATTCATTGTAATTCAATCAAAGGCCAGAAATTATTTGGTAAGTTAATGTGCTCTCTATTTCCTATTTTGGAATAGCAAAACAAATCTTTATATTCATTACCAAATCACGCTTGACAAAAACTCCCTCTATATTGAATCCCATTAATATTTACATCATAATGCTCTTTCTGAGTAGAAACTCATCGATTTTTTAATTTTTTATAATACGAAATTGTTGATGTAATGTGTTGTAATTGGTACTTGTGTCATGTGTTTACATGATGTGCTTTTATTTTAGTTTTAATATATGTTTATCCTTGTAATTCTTTCAAAAAAAAATGTTTATTCCTGTAATATTAGCGGTTTTTAGTTTACCTTTGTACAAAAAAAATTGTTTAGATTTCAACCCTGTAACTTGAAGATTCTTCGGTTAATTAGTGATCAAATTAAGTAACAAGGCTATTAGATTTCTAATTGGATAATTAATTAAATATTTAATTAGTTGATATGGACTCAATGAGTGGAATGGAAACCCTAATGGTCATCCAATATAAAAGAGGCTATAGTGCCCAATACACCGTACATGACAAACATTCTCTTCTCCCTATCTGAAGAGAACTTGAGGCATAAAGATACCGATTGAGGAAGAAACAAATTAGCCGCCGCTAACCTTGTCATTTGTTTCAGATCACCTACTCTCGGTTTATCATTGTTGTTGAGAGGGCTGTCATGAAAGTTTTATCTAGCTATTCTTAATATACCTTAATTTCTTAATATCCTTGATAAATCAAACATGTCGTAGATCCGATGATCATAATCATGTTTAATGGTTTGTTTGCTTCCGCTATTGATTCATTATTGAACATGTTTTATGAAATTTGTTTTATTAAGACCTAAATTTCCAACAAATGGTATCAGAGCGGTCTTCATATTTGATTTATTGGGATTTCGTTAACTCTAATTTTGATTTTAGAGCTTTTGGTTTTCTCTACTTCGAATGAACCCTAATTTATATAATTTGGGTTTGTTAAATATTTTTTATTCATTTTTATTCATTCGATGCACATATGATAAATCGTGCAATCTATTGCGAGTACCAATCTGTTTCATTCACATGCATAATTTGAAAACTCATGTATCTTGTAACTATGCGTTGTGTATATACATGAATATGAAAGCTTCATCCAGAATTTTTATTTTCTTATTCAAGTTTTGTTCACAAGTAAAACAATATGTTTGCTGCTTTGTACTGCGTAACTCTTTATCGATAGGCTGCCGTATACACTGCGGTATTTTATTGCTATTTACTCAGTTTTGAATACCTTTGTTTGAACCCTATTATTTAACTTTGGGTTCATGGTCAACTACTCCGATTTAAAGTAACCTATATTTTTCCGTTGGGGATTTTGTTTTTAAAGAAATCATAATCCTGTGAATTGCATATAATATTGGGAATTATGCTTTAGATTTGGGAAGAAATATTCTTTCAGCATGAATTTTTCAATCAAGTGCATGTAATTTTATAGGTTTTTTACTTTTCTTTTGGATATGAAAATTTGGTTCACTACAGTTTTCGAAAGCATGATACATTAATGAAATTGAATTCATATACTTGAAGTTTTAAAAGTATGCATTTTGTATATTTCAAATTTGTGAAATCAATTGTGCCTCTCTTGAATTTATTTGCATTTGATTGCCGGTTTCCAAAATTGAAATAAGGATTTGAACATGGAATCCATAAAGATTTGAATTTTATTTCGACTTTGGTGATTTGATTTTATATTGAATCCTTCGGCAAATATATATTTTTTCAAATACTGTTATCATATTTGTAACTTAATTTGTATTTGAAATTAGTTTTGATTCACAAAGATTTTGTACATATAGATTATTTTGAGAAGTAGGCAAATAAAGAGTTAAAATATATTTATGCTATATATCTTGCCTTTCAATGATGAATCTCAAAATATTATGAAGAAATTTTTAGTACAGAAAGTAAGAATTTGATTCTTTAAAGTTTGGGAAATAATAATTCTAGTTTTGTTTGTTTATTTGTAGACATATAAATATTTAGGAAAGTATTTAGCCTAGAATTATGTTTTATTTTTTTCTAAAGAATCATTTAGTTCATATGTGAATCAATTATAGCATAAATATTTTTGGAATATAAAGATTCAATTTTTATTTGATTTGAAATTGAATATTTAGTTATAGCATGATTGTCATATTTGAGTTTATTGTTATTAAGTTTTCTACAATAATATTTTTGATCATGTAAAGTTTCGATTTTATTTGGCTTGAAATTGAATATTTGGTATTATCATATTTGAGTTTATTGTTATCAAGTTTTCTACAATAATATTTTCTTAATCATGCATTGTTCATGTTGTTGCTTTTATACGATATCTGTAAATGTATTGTCATATACACGTTGGTGTGATTTTTGACTTGCATCTTCTTTAGAATTCTTGTGAATTTGTGTTCACACTTAAGGGTTGTTGAGTGGCCTAATGGTTACAAAACGACATAAAGAACTAATTTGGTCTACATTATGTCAGTAGTGCCTTATAAATTTAAGACCATTACCATTTATTTTAATGTGAAATGTCCGATAATTACAGTTGTTTTGGTTGAAACAACATGTTGCCAAAGTAACCCCTGTTGCGTAGATTTGATTCAACTGAACTTACAAAAGGACGTAGTATGAAATTATTCATGTGAGTTGTTGTCGGCCCTAAGGAAGGCACAACTTGACCGGATAGTTGCATGCATGTGATAATAAATGTGTGGTGATTATAAATTAATTTTCCATGTGAATAATATGATACCCGAAGGTGACTATTATTTGACAGGATTTATCACCCAATTTAATATAAATTAAAATTGTCTAGTAAAATTAGTTGAGTCAGTTGAAACAATAATGTTGCCCAAGTAACCTCTGTTGTATAAATTGATTTCAATTAAGCTTACAAAAGATGTAGTGTGTAATTATTTATGCGAGTTGTTGTCGACCTCAAGGAAGGCACAACTTGGCCAGATAGTTACATACATGCGATGGTAAATATGTGGTGATTATAACGTAATTATCCATGTGGGTAATAGGATGCTCAAAGGTGACTATTATTTGACAGGACTTATCACCAATGTTTGATCATTGCATTGAGAGTACCGCTTGCAATTAATTCTTAGCAATCCAAAGATTGTGTTTTAATGGTGCGCTTGGTATCTTGTTAAGGTCTTTAATTTACAAATAAAGAAGCACGTTTCTATAATATTTTACTGACATGTGCGATAATATTGTGAGTGTAAACTTATTTATATATTTAAGAGTTTACATTCAAACAAATATAATGATAAACATATAACAATTATAAGAATTTATTCTTTGTCAAAGTAAATTGTCATTGTTTGATCATTGTTGTAAAATACCATTAGCAATTGATATTATTTTTTAAAGACTTGATATTGATGGTGCACTAGGTATTTTGGTGAGTGCTTTTACTGCTCTTGTTCTCTTTAAGCTAATATAGTTTATGTATATGTTAATTTGAGTTAAATTTTAACTCTTAAAAGTTCTTTAGAAATTAAAGAATAGTATTAACATTATTCTTGGATTTAGACCTTAGATGAGGGTGGTGAAACTCACATTCTCTCACAAATTCAGCATCTAATGT
The DNA here is from genome assembly GCA_958299785.1 of Medicago lupulina. NCBI lineage: Eukaryota > Viridiplantae > Streptophyta > Magnoliopsida > Fabales > Fabaceae > Medicago > Medicago lupulina. The sequence continues at coordinate 76,488,498 of OY283139.1, forward strand.
GTGAATCAAGTTTGACAAGTAAGTATACACCAAATCTCATAGGTCATATGTGATCATAAAGGTAAAATATCATATGTATTAGAGGTGTTGTTTAAGATGACAAATTTTCTGTCATATTTTCTTTGCTTAAACTAAGGTGCTTTTAAAGCAATATAGAGAAAGACAAGCTCCCATTGGAGAGTAAGTATTTCATTAAAATTATTAGGCAAAGAAAATGTTAGGAGCACATTATGCAAACATTTATTCTTGCTAAGACACTATGATTTCGACTATCATATGACTTGTTCGAAAATTAAGTATTTATTATTCTCTTTGCACAATTAAGGTTATAACTGTTATGGTTAGAAATGATCATTTAAATGATTAATTCATAAAGTGTGCAAATAAGGAAAAGTTCAAGCAAGAGAAAATAAAATAGTGTTCATTCGAAAAATACCTCAAAATATAAGGGCAAATAAAGAAAAGTAGTCTTGACTGACTTATGTTCAATGATGTTGAAAGATATATCAATTAAGAATGGACAAAGTCGATAAAGATTGCTTTGTTCATTTTTTTAAACCTTTTTTTTTTTTAGATTGTCGTTACTAGCTTAATTTTGTATTTAAAAGACAATTTGGTGAATCATTATTTGAATTAATTTTTTGTTTTAATTTTTATATATTTTGAGTTTTATTTTCAAATGATGATTCAACGTGTTTTTAAGTTCAATTATTGGATTCAATTCATTTATGACTTGTGACATTCTATATTGTTTAAGGTTTTGAATATTGTAAGTTTTTCGTCCCACAAATTAAGAAAATTTTGGGACATAAATTGTTAAGTCTTCTTGAGGATATTGAGTTTCGGGGAGAGATATGGTAATAGAACAAAATTGAATGAGGAAGAATTAGTTCTAAACTAATTCATATAGTTACTATTATTATAGTATATTTGGATCCTCGTGAGGACATTATTGTTCTTCCTCTCAATCAAATTAAGAAATTAATTCATATAGATCAAACTCAACACCCTCAAGAACTAGAGTTTCTAGTGTCATTAAGAATTGACTAAAAAGAGAAATTATATTTAATTTAATTGAAAGACTCTATTAGGACAGTCAAGATACTAGTTTGCTTAGTATAATTTTAGAGCTGCATAAGATGGATTTCAATATAGTGTTTCTTAATGGTGACATTAATGATACAATACGGTGCAACTTAATAAAGCTTTTTGTGTCAATTGATACAAAGTAAATGGTTTGCAAAGTCATGAAATACATTTGTAAGTTAAGAAATTTGTCTCTTTAGTGTTACCACAAATTCTCATGAAGTAATTGTCTCATTTGATTTAGAGATCATATTATGGAGAATTGTGAATTTAGTAATCTCAGTGAGAGTAAATTTATATTTTGAGTTTTAATGTGTCAATTTTATTTTATTTAGTCAACTATGATATATGTCAGAAAATCTCTAACAAAAGTTAGTGATGAAAGATCTTGAGGACACCTCTTTTGTATTAGACATTTCAATACTTAGAGATTCTTCTCAATGTATTATTTAGACATCGCAAAAGAGTTATATCAATAAAGTTGAAAATAAATTGACATAATAAGTCATGGGTGACCTTAATCACCGAGAGAGAGACTTTTCAGTCCCAAATATTGCCCATTAGGAAATTTATGATTTCATATATTTAAGTATATTCCTATGATCTGCTTATAGAATTTTTATGAATGATCTTATTATACGCAATTGAAAAATAGCATATATAATAAGATTGTTTGACAGATACTTGAGCAATTCAAAGTTTGAATTGCGAAAAAGGAAACCATATGGATTATTAAAGAGAACAAGAGAGCTTATGCTCACATCAGAGATCTAACAATTTAGAGATCATTAGTGTGTTAGACTCTGACTTTTGGATGTCTGTATATAACACACGTCCTAACTCAAAAAATGGCTGTAAGTATTTATGTCACTTGGTTGCATATTGTTAAAGGTTATCAAAGACCACTTAAGTTATATACAGTGACATAATTTAGTCGTATAGTTATTTAACAACAAAGTTTATAAGGTTCATTAACTTGTAGATTATTGTTGTTAAATGATAGAACATGTAGAGACAAACTTTATGCTAGCTATACCACTAATTAAAGACATGACACCTAAGGTCTTTCATATGGTTGTTGTCATTAAAAATGTCTTGGATTAGTGGGAGTCTCTTTGACTTTATGTTCTATACTTTTGTTTTGGTATTGATACAGACTTTATGTTATGATTTTCTGCAGAAATAAAGTTCATGAGGTTATGTTTATTATAACCATTTCTGTATCATTTTGTGCAAATATTGAATTTGCAAACTTCAGTTTTGATCTCACTAAAGTTTTCAGTTGGACCAGTTGAAAATAGACATGATTTAGAGATCACATTGCATGAAATTTCCATGTCACTCATCCATATTGATCTATGTCATCAAGTGCATTGATATAGTGGTCATCGGGGTTCCGTCACGTTATACGTCAGTGGCGACAGCCGTGGTGGTCCCATTATTAATGTATGAGGTGGACCAGGATTGTAAAGTTGAAATCTAAAGATAAATAGCATTCAGTTGCGCGCCTAAAGAATTCTGATATAATTATTAAGATATGTAGCTCAAGTGGGAGATTGTTAGAATATTTTATTATTTATTATATTTCAATATCATTATGTGGGCAAATATCATAACAATAATTATATTAGTCATTTATCAATTGTGAGCCTTAGTTGATTAGTGATGAAATTAAGTAATAAGGTTATTAGATTTCTCATTGGATAATTAATCAAATATTTAATTACTTGATATGGACTCAATGAGTGGATGTCCGGATGGCGAATTAACGGAATAATGGGAAACCCTAATGGTCATCCAATATAAAAGATGCTATGATCCCCAATACACCGTACACGACAAACATTCTCTTCTCCCCATCTGAAGAGAACTTGAGGCATAAAGGTACCGGTTGAGGAAGAACCAAATCAGCCACTGCTAACGTTGTCATTTATTTCATATCACCTCCTCTCAGTTTATCATTGTTGTTGAGAGGGTTGTCATGAATGCTTTATCCAGGTATTCCTAATACCCTAATTTCTTAATATCCTTGATAAATCAAACATGTTGTAGATCCGATCATAATCATGTTTAATGGTTTGTTTGCTTCCGCTATTGATTCATTATTGATCATGTTTTATGGAAAAAAAATTATTAAGACCTAAATTTCCAACAGCATCTTCATGAATTTTGACCGTACAAAGTCGATGATATGGTAGGGAGTAAACTGAAATTCCCTCATAGCTCATGAAAAGGTGTTTTTTGATAATGTCTATTTAGAATACTCCTAGCTAATTTGAGTGAACATTCCAATATTTGTGCTACATTCATTCGTGAGGGTACCCTAAGGGGTTAAAGACCATATCAACGGGTCTTCCCTCTTGCAAATAAGGCATGTGTGTGTGTGTGTGTTATAGCTAGAACTTGCTTCTTTTTTTTATCTATCTCACATCAATAACTTGGCCCCTACCACCTATAGGTAGTTTTAGACAAGTTTCCATTGAGGTTGATACCTAAATCTCAAAGTATAGCTCGTAAATAATCTACCTTCCAGAGCATATGAGGATTCTTTCTCCATTTGAGGTGTTAATTTACCCACTAAAATATCCCCCGTTTCTAACCAAGATTCCATAATCACAATTCCATTTTTGTCTAAATTTTGGAGTAAATGGGCTTCTAGATGTAGAATATTATTAGTGATTATTTCACTAATAAAATTTCGGAGTAAATTTTGATTGTACATAATCGATGATATGACAGGGAGTAAACTGAAATTCGTTCAAATTACATGGGCGAAAATACCTTAAATGTTGGAATTTAATGTCCTAGAGGTTCAAAACCAAATAATCTTCAAATTACAGGGTTGCAATCTAAACAATTTTTTTTTACAGAGGGTGAATAAAAAACGGCTAATATTACATGAGAAGACATATATTGACCCTTTATTTTATATTTTTATGACGAAATAGGTTTTTTTAACAAATTATAATTAAAAAGTTGTAAAGCATATGACATGCAATGAAAATGCAGCTCTTGGTGTAATAATTAACAATATTTTAAAAACTATTTTGTAAAAAAAATAAAAAATGTAAAAATTATTAGAATCTGATTCATCAAATTGAGAAAAAAAACAATGACTCAAAATGGATCATTAAATTTAAAACAAAAAATTCAAATTAGTAAATATTAAATTGAAACACAAAACCTCAAATTAATCAAATGGGACACAATGAAGCTTAACTGAGATGCAAGAAAATTGAAAGAACTGTGGATTAGACTCTAATTAGGTAGGATTCTAAGATGAACTTTTATTTATTTGTTGGATCAATTAATTAATTCAAGTATTTTTTTTCCAGTTATTTTATGATATTAATCTAATTTTTATATGTAGAAGTTTTAATGCCTTTCAAAGCCCTGAGGAGTGTGGCATGCCTAAGAATTCAAATTGAACATAGAAACATAGAAACAGGGGTGCAGACGATATGCCTGAGTCGCTATCCCTGATCATCCCTTCTGAAAGTTGCATTATAAGTTTTATTCTTTCCCTTTTGTTAAGGTAGACGATATAGGGTAGTCTGTTTGTAGAACTCCTAACCAAGGTAGGAAAGGGTAAGTGATGTACTTTTAAGATTCATAGACGAAGTTGGAGCCTTTAGATGACAATTTAGGAATACCAATTCTTTTATGTTTCAATTACCTCTGAGAGATTAAGGCCCCACTCTAATAACCTTATTGTGATCAACAGGTGCAACTTGATAGTTGCAACTTTCTAGTTTTTTTTTTTAAACTCAGTATCCGATCCAAAGACCGACTAATCCGAGGGGACCAATATCATCGTCCACTTGCTGGGGTCCCGTTCTAAGTCAGAGCAAAGTTCTGTGACTATATGGACTTGCTCACCGAAATTAGCACCAGAGGAAATCGAACCTGAGACCTTTAGAAGAGTACACTCCAAGATCCTAAGCCAACCACTAGGCCAAGGCCAACCCCAAATGGGTTTTTATTTTTTTTATTTTCTAGTTTTTACTAACAGTAGAATGAAGTTTTCTTAGAGTCGATTTGTTTCTTTATATTTTTCGATTTTTCTTATTACTCTTAAGACTGACATTTTTCTTTATTCTTCTTTTTAGGACTAAAATTTTTCATTTACATTTCGATATTTTTTAGGAGTAATCTTTATTTTCTAAAATTATCTTAAGTCTTTTACGATTAGGATTAGGAATCATAAGTTAGTTTAACTCTTTTTAGAAATTATTTTGATCTCTTAGTATAGAAAAGGTTAATATAATTAGGTTTGGAACTAGAATTAGATGATATCTTTAATTAGCAAAACTCAGTTGAATTTTTAATTAACAATTTTTAATTAACCTAGTTTTGAGAAAGTAACTGCTGAAGTAATGAAGAACAAGGTTGCACGACCTGGAAAGCGTAACCGCACTTAGCACACAATTTTTTTGGTGTTAAGGGAAAAACATTGACAATAAGAAGTGACCTGAGCGCAAAAGAAGAAGAAGATCCTAGTGAGAAGAAGGACCCCAGCAAGGAAGAGGGGCCTATTGAAGATGAAGAAACTCATATCATCATGATCAACTCAGATGAAGAAGATTCAAAAGAAGAAAGGAACAAGCAAGAAGAAAGGGAGAACTTTCAACAACTAGTACAAATCCTTTTCAAACTGAAGGTAGAGATGACAATGAAAGAAATGCTAGAACAAAATCCATGTTGCATGAAACTACTGCCGTCTCTCGCGAGGATGAAAGAACAACCAAAAAGAAATGTGTATTTACATTCACCTTCGATTTGGATTGCATTTCAATGTTTGAAAAAATTCCTTTAAAAAAATTATATTAATGTTACTTATGGATCCGGATCCTCTCAATCCGACTTTTCTCTCAATCCTCTCAACAATAAAATCCAAACATTAGATTAATCCAATGGATGGAAGATTGAAAGAACAAATGATTAAAACAAAAACACATTGCACAAAATAAAATACAACCTAATTAATTACAAAATTGTTCTTGACCAAATTAGTGCTTTTGGGCAATTCCAATTTTAATATGCAAGATCATTAGTGCTTTTTTCTTCAAATCAGGCTGAAGAAGAAGAAGAAAAGAAAAGGATATCCAATTTGGTCAAGAACAATTTTATAATTAATTAGGTTGTATTTTATTTTGTGCAATGTGTTTTTGTTTTAATCATTTATTCTTTCAATCTTCCATCCATTGGATTAATCTAATGTTTGGATTTTATTGTTGAGAGGATTGAGAGAAAAGTCGGATTGAGAGGATCCGGATGCTGTTACTTATATATTTGTTTATAAAAAAAAGTTTATTTTTTGGCTTTACATGGTAATTTTTTTTTTCAAGCCAGAATAGGAAATATATTAAAAAAAAGAAGATTAGAAAGTACAAGACTGGGGGGCATATATCTGACCTAGTAAACCACAAAAACAACCCGTAACGGGGATACAACAAATCAGCACATAAGTGGTATAAAAAGGACACAACTCTAAACAATCACTACCACAGACAATCCAGCGAACCCACATGTAGGCATGAAACCGAATTGCAAAAAAAACGTAGTGAGCATTCAGAGCTTCTAAAAGGCGTATGGAACGCCTACCAACACAGAAACGACCCAAGATCCAACAACTCCCTTCTGAACGAAGCAAGCTAAAAGACAAAAGACAAAACATCGCAAAACAAACTATTTCTATAGTACACGTATGATGCATTTGATATGCTAAAAAATATGGACTTGACATAACAACATAAAACATAACAGCACGACAAAAGACAAAACATTGCAAAACAAACTATTTTGTGAACAAAATATTATTCTGATATTTTAGATAACTTGTACTTGAGACAAAAGATTATGTTGTGATTTAGTGAGTGGCATAAATTTCAATTTTTGTCATGTCCTTTGCCCTCAGCTGAGTTGTTTTGTTAAGTCCTTTATTTTTTAACATATCAAATGCACCTTTAGATATTTAGTATGTACCCGTACATATCTAGTATTTAAAAGAGTTTTTTTTTCATATTATTTTATATCATTTACAATGATACAATAACTAAATATCATTTACTTCCCTAAAAAAAGTAAATATCATTTACCCAAATATTTGTGAAATAAAATTTATTTTATTTGAGAGGAATTTCTTTGAATTTTTATTAGTCATACTAGTGAATGTTTAATATTTTTGAAGATAAAATATAAAAAAGATTAGCATGATTCTATAAACAATGAAATAATATTTTTTCTTATGAAATGATATTTTTTAAAGTATAAAAATTGACAAATAACATTTTATTTCATGATAATTGTCGTTAATTTAATGATTTAGAAAACAAGAGTACGAGTGCATTTTAATTTGTGACTGTACCATATATTGAAGCACCTGTTAATCTTTTAAGTCTTGTTGTTTGAAATAAGTGACGCAAAAGTTTATGTTATTCATTACAAGATGAAAAATAACAGCCAAGACGGAAAATTACAAATCAAGTATATAGTTCGTAAAACAAAATAGCATCTCTTAATTTTGTGTAAGAATTCAACTAATTTTACATTTTATTTAATTTTTTGTATTATCAATTACATAAAGACAACAAAACCCTTAAAACCCAACCCACCTTAAAATTATTCCCACGAGAAAATAATACAACAAATTTTTATTTTTATTTTGAGGGGAATACAACCAAGTTCCTCTTAGCACGAAAACTAATTATTTTACCTAAATGAAAATAAACAAAATTCTTTTTATCTAATTTTGTTCCCAATGTTTCAAACACCATTGGGTGCATGTTTCCCGTTTTCATTTGAATATTTTTCATATCCAAATCCATCGGTCGTCTCTTCTAGGAATCTCTTCACTATATCCTTGCTTGGTTTGATCACAATCTCTTGATGCAAATGTTTGTAATCTTCTCCCTTTAAAAGGGCCTCAAAAACTTCCGTAGAATCAATTTTATACACCATTGATCCAAGCCTATGAGCCATGCTTTGGATCTTCGAGAGTTGATTTTTAGCCAGTATGCAAGTGTTTTGTTTGGTTGCTTCAATAGCTTCCTTCAGTATCATTTTCTTTATTGCATCATCAATGCCACTTTTTTTTTCTATTGCAAAATAAGAATCAAGCTCAGGAACACCAATAGCCCTTCTAATTCCATTTGTGTTGTCTGCCCCAGGTACAAAATATTCTCGAATCTCATCAATCATCCCAGCCTTAACCATTTCATCAACTCTTTTGCCTACATATTGAAACAGAGTAGGCAAAGACACGTCTACCCAAATGAAACAACAATCATATTTTGAAAGAAATGCAATGGTTGGGTCCTCAATTAATTTTTTTATATAAGAATTGGACCCTCCTACAATAATAGGTAGGTGTCCATTCCCAATTATTAGATCTAAAGATTCAAGCACGTGCTTGCAGAAATCATTCATAGTAAAATCATATTCAGGATCATCGATGATGCCTAATATATGATGCGGAATCGAGCAACGTTCAGATTCCGGTACCTTATTTGTGACAATATCAAGACCCTTATATACTTGAATCTTATCTGAGTTGATGATTTCAGCAGAGTAATGAGTACCCAAGTTGATGGAAAGTTTAGTTTTCCCAGTTCCTGTTGCACCCAATATGAACAAAACCTTGTTTTTCTTTTCAGCTAGGGTTGAGGTAGTGAAAGCCATGATATTTTTTGGATGAAAAATCTGAAGAAAAAAAAAAGCAACACATAAAAAATAATAAAATTAGTAAGAAGTAAATTTGAACTAATTTAAATCGAAAATACATTATTCCTAGCTATCTTCTTAGTAAGGGAGTATGTTATACCAAGAAGACAGTTGATTGAAACTCTATTATTAATGTGTGAGTAAACTTACAGTTTTCTTTAATTTTTGTGAGGAGAAAACTGAACTCAACTGTGCGCTATATATTGTTCTCAAGGAAACCGTGCAATATCTTATAATATAGTGTTGGTAGTAACTGTTATTAATTAAAATAATATTTAGTCTTTCTCAAGTGATAAGATAGGAAATAAAATAAAATAAAAATATTCTTTTTATTTTTGGTCAAATTGAAAAATTTATTTTTTGACAAAAAATTGAAAAATTTATTGTTACGTGGGTAACTATTAAATATCAATTAATATTGCAGTCAAAAATATTTAAATAATAATATAATTACCTACTATAAATGTGAATATAACCTTATAGCATATTATTTAATAAAAATAGTAAGAAATTTATGAGTAAGAATTATATAATCGTCTTTAATACGGTCAATGGTCATACAAACTTTTTTTAATTTATATTTTCTAGCTATCTTTTTCTTTTTGAACAATTTTTTTTAGCTATCTTATTAGTAAGGGTGTGAATTATTTCAAGAAGAGGGGTTATCGAATCTTTGTTGTCACATTAATAATTTTGTTTGTAAATAAATAATATGTAAATTAATTTATTATTTTGTTTGAGATGAGTGAACTCAATTGTTGTATATCTTTTATGTTTTACACTTGAATTTATTTGAGTAAAAAGCATAAATATGTTTGGTCACAAAGTCTTATAGGGTTTTACAAAATACGACTATGTCTTACATTTCATCCCAACAATAATGCATTGGGCCAGGTCTGACCTGATGAAAAGAAAAATATGACAAGGACATAACTGAAATATAGACCGAGTTCAAGTTACCCCTCGGGTTACTCGTCCCGTCCCAATAAAATTTGAGGAAGATCCTCCTGGACCTAGGGAAATGGTTTTGTTGGGTAGAGATCCTCCAGGACCTAATGAAAAGAAAAATATGACAAGGACATAATTGAAACATGGACCGAGTTCAAGTTACCCCTCGAGTTAATCGTCCCGTCCCAATAAAATTTGAGGACGATCCTCCTCGACCTAGGGAAATGGATTTGTTGGGTAGAGATCTGTTGTGTAGTGAGATCGAGCTTGTCGTCGTCCGTTGTGGTCCTTCATGAGTCCTTCTCCACTAAAGAAGGGTGGTGTATGTACCTTCACGTTCTCAAACGTTTAAGCCAATGAGGGCTTAAGAAAGTGCTGCTAAAATATGATAAATGTAATCTTGGGGGCATCCTTCTATTTTTGGAGATCCTTTATGGTTTTATTCGATACTTGCTAAATCTAATCTAAGACTCCCTTAACGCATAGGCCATTGAGAATCCTCTGTGTGGGGACCGAGTTCAGGTTATCCCTCAGGTTACTCGTCGCATCCAAATTTAATTAGAGGACTGGTCCTCCTAGACCTAGGAAAACAATTTTGTTGGGTTGAGATCCGTTCTGTAGAGAGATTGATCTCATCGTCGTCCATTGTGGTCCTTAAGTCATTCTCCATTGAAGTATATATATTAGTTTAGTAGAAGTTGATATATATATATATATATATATATATATATATATATATATATATATATATATATATATGGAATTACTGCGTCAAGTTCTTTGCCCTCGTCTATGTATTCCTTGTTAAGTCTTTTGTGCTGGTAATGAGGTCATTCATGATTCAAAAGATTCTACGATTAATCGAGTACCAATGGATTGAGATAAACACTATTTAATGACTAATAATTACATAATAGTACTTGCAAAATATTAAAGTACTTGTAAAATTATAGGGGCGATAAAATGGATGGAGGGACCGAGAAGAGGCTAGTTTTATACCATATCTTTCCAAAGATCGAAAGAAAATTTGAAGATACAACAAGCCAAGAAAACTGTCAGCGGTTATGAAACCCTTATTATAACATTAGAGGGGTTCACAACCAATCATTTTCATTGTCACAAACTGAATTTCATTTTCGTTGCTAAACCAATCATTGAGATAAATCAAATCATTTACAATTTGTGAAGTTTACTATGAATATTAAACCTAATATAACTCTTACTTTAATTACCTTGGAAAGATGCGACAGTTTTGGTTGCTACAATCTAGACTAGCTCTCACTATGAAGAAATATTTGGGGTGAATTTCAAACTTTGGAGACCAGCTCTCATGCAATGCATTTCAAAGGACTACTCTTAATCCACTCCTTAAAGCACAGCACATAGAGGTCTTTGGAATATTTGTGTGTTGAATATATTCACCATGGAAGGAGAGTCTAACATATTCCATTAGACTCAACTCCAGTTATGAACAAAATAATCCATATATTAAAATATCATAGCTTAAAAAAGAAAATAAATAAACTAAAGGTACCGTACAACTCAAAGACAGATAAAAAAACTCAAAGACGATTAATTTTATATACATATGCAAACCTAACAAACTTCAATAGAAACCATGAACACCATTTATTACAAAATCTAACGAGTTACAAAATGGTAACAACAATTAATACCAAGCTCTAACTCGATTACATATAAATACTACTCAAGAGCCTTGGCTGATGATGGGTGATTTCAATGAGATTGCGAGTTATGACGATAAAAAAGGTGGCGCACTAGTAGACATTATAAGATGTTCTCATTTTTCTAAATGGATAAATTATTGTAATTTATTGGAAGTACACACCATAGGTACGAATTTTACTTGGAGGGGGCCAAAGTGAAATGGGTGTGATAGAGTCTTCAAGAAACTTGACTGTGTTCTGTGCAATGTGGTTTGGCGTCTTAAATTCCGTGAGGGTGTCGCTAAAGTCATCCCTCGAGTTCAATATGACCATCATCTTTTAGTGATTCTCTCTGAGGGGGTGCCTTACAATGGAGGAATGCCTCCCTCCATGTTCGAGGCTGCTTGGGTTACTCACACTGATTTTAACAGACTTATAATGGAGAATTGGGAAGGTAGCTCTGATTTGATCCATACACTCTCTAACCTTGCTACTCAATTGAAGGATTGGAATCAGGGTATTCTTGGAAATATTTTCAAGCACAAGAAAGAACTTCTAGCCAGGTTAAATGGTATTCAAAATAGTCCGCATTATGGGTATAGTAATTTTTTTGAGAATTTGGTGAAATATCTGCATGAACAATTAGAGATTACACTTTATCAAGAAGAGTGCTTATGGTTTCAGAAGTCGTGTAGTCAATGGATAGCTTATGGGGACCGAAACACCAAATACTATCATTCTAAAACTATTATTAGAAGGAAAAATAAAAAAATTTCTTTGACAAATAATGATGGAAATCAGGTTGATGAGCCTGAGAATTTGAAATGTTTGGTTCGACGGTTCTATGTTGATTTGTTCACAAAAGACATTTTGGATCGGGATCATGTTGTTGCTTGGAATATTTATCCGAATTCTTTTGAAAGCAAACATGAGAGGTTGTGTGCCCCTATCCATTTCTTTGAATGCAAGAAAGTGTTGTTTGAGATGGTGCCCCACAAAGCTCCTGGAGAAGATGGATATACTGCCCTCTTTTTTCAACAATGTTGGGACATCGTGGCTAATTCTCTTTTCATTATGTTAATCAAGTTTGGGTTAATCCTTCTCTTATATATTTTATCAATAATACCCTTATTGTCATGATTCCTAAAATTGGTAAACCATAATTTGTTTCTCAATTCAGGACGATTTCTCTTTGTAATGTGATTTACAAAATTATTTCTAACGTTATTGTTAAAAGGATCAAGCCTTCTTTAATTGATATCATTTCCCCTTATCAATAGTTTTATCCATGGGTGTATCATTGATCATAATATTATTGTGGCCCAAGAAATGGCCACTTCATGGCTAAAATGAAAGGTAAGAAAATGTTTATGTCCATCAAAATTGACCTGGAGAAAGCTTACGATCGTCTTAACTGGAATTTTATTGAGCATTGTCTGGAAGATTGTAAGTTTTCTCCTAAGCTTATTTAGGTTATTCACCATTGTATTTCGTCTCCTTCTCACAAAATCATGTGGAATGGGGAGAAAACATATAGTTTTACTCCTTCAAGAGGTATAAGACAAGGTGACCCTTTGTCTCCTTATTTATTTATCATTTGTATGGATAGACTTTCGCACATCATAGCTGACCAGGTGGAGGCTGAGTATTGGAAACCAATGGAGGCAGGTATGGTCCCCAAATTTCTCATCTTCTTTTTGCTGACGATCTTCTTGTATTTGCAGAGGCTTTTATCGAGGAAGATCATTGTGTTTATGCATTGCCTTGACCTCTTTTGCCAAGCTTCAGGCCAAAAGATCAACAATCATAAAACTCAAATTTATTTCTCTAAGAATGTGGATAACCAACTTCGTGAAGAAATCTTACTTCATATTGGATTTTCTCATGTCAATAGTTTGGGTAGATACTTGGGAGCTAATTTAGCCACTAGTAGATCTATTAGAGGTCACTTTAAGCATATTGAAGAAATCTTACAATTCAAAGTGATTATAGGTTGAAACATGGGGATATCCATGCTCTATAGGGCGATTGAAAATCTTTGTGGGACTAGAAAGGACCACATCGCATACAACCATTCATCTGGTTGGCAGCTCAGAAGCGCATCCTTACCAACTTTCGGAGAAGCAAGTGGGGAGTGGGTATTTCTCCACTTTGTACTAGATATGGGAGAGATGATGAGACTACCATTCATGTGCTTCGTGACTGTGTCTATGCTACTCAAGTATGGCTTCGTCTGGTTCCATCTAACTTTATAACTGATTTCTTTACTTTTGATTGCAGGAATTGGATTTTTAATAACATCAGTAAGCAGGGTATTTGTGGTCATAGTACAAATTGGAAGACAACTTTCATGACCTCTGGTTGGTTCATGTGGACATGGAGAAACAAAGCTATTTTTGAAGAGAATTTTCAACAACCAAATAACCCTATCTTGGTGATCCAAAATTTTGCTCAAAGGATAGACTTATGTTCGAACCAACGGCTTCATCGCAATTTTAAAATGAAGGAGACAATCTATATAGGTTAGAAGAAACCCCCTAAGGTTGGATTAAACTCAATAGTGATGGTGCTTTGAAAGGAAGTGGAGAATATTCAGGTTGTGGTGGCCTCTTTCGTGACTATGAAGGGAGATGGCTAAACGGCTACATTCTAAAGAATGGAGTTTGTGATGCACTTCACGCTGAAATATAGGCATGTATCTTGGTATGGAGATGGCTTGGCGGGAGCCATGGTTACAGAAAACTCATTGTTGAAAGTGATTCTAAAATCTTGATTGACATGGTTACAGAAAATTACAAGTTTAGTGGCTCAACTCCCATATTGGTAAAACACATTCGAAAACTTCTGGCTTTGGTTTGGCGAGTCCAATTTCGTCATACTTGGAGGGAGGGTAATCGATGTGCTGATTGGTTAGCTAATTTTAGCTATTAGAAGACTCTTTTAATTGTATCAAAATGGAGAATTCATCCAGTGAGCTCCGTATACTTCTGTTTGATGACTTCTCTGACACTTCCTTGCCTAGGAATGTTCAGCTAGATCCCTAATTTTCTTTTAGGCCTTTGGCCCTCTTTTATACCAAAAAAAAATCAATTTTACTTGACAAAAAATATTCAATTTTATAACATTCACCTTCAATTTCACCTCAAAAAAAAGAAAGAAAACATTCATAGTGATGGAGGGCCTATAGGGCCAAGGTGGGCCATGGTCCACCCCACAAAAATATTTATAAGGAAAATTATTAAAATATCTTTAATTTTTAACTCAAATTACCTTGCGGCCCACCTATTCTCTATCTTAGAATGTATTATTATCTCAATTTTAAGTCAATCGAAATGTATAGGTAATTATCTTGAATTTTTTAAGGTATACAATTTTTTTTTTATGGTCAATCTTGTGTTTAATGCTTATTCTAACATAAAGTTTGTGTTTATATTATAGTTTATTTTTGTGGCTTTGCCACTGTGTATCATTAACCAAGAGTTGTTGCGCAATCTTCGACAAAAAGATGTCTCTGAAACTAGAGGATCCAGGGTGTTTCAACACTCTCATATCCATTAATGTTGTTCTTATCTGTGAAGCTTTGTGCGAGTTAGGAGCAAGCATTAACCTAATGTCATTAGACTTTCAACCGAACCGCAGGTCTGAAGATGCAACCAAGTGAAGCTATAGTAAAAGTTGTTTATGGATCAATGACATAAGCATATTGTAACACCCTAAATCACAAAATAATTTATTTTATATTGAGAGGTATTTATGTCTCTTAAGACTATTAAAATTGTGGATTTTCAAAAAAACAAATCTAAGAAAGAATATCACAACTCACAAATACAACTCATACTTGATTATTTGAAAATTTTAGAATAATAAAATTTGGCTTACCGCCTAACATTGGAATGCACTGCACAATCCAATGTCACCTATGAGAGCGAACCGTTTCTTTCCCAAGACCACAAACAAACAAAAAAATAATGAAGTCTTCAAATGTAACATTGCTTTATTATAAGACACTAGATACAACATGTAGAAGCTGGGATTTTGCAAACACAGTGTCAAGCCATACAAATACAAACAATGAAGGGGTGAGTTTCAAAAACGCAAATTTTTTACACAATACCGTATATGACCAACACTTTATAGAAATAAATACAAACATACACATAATCCAATAACTAAGCGAGATCAACCATGTTAAAAAATCAAAGAAAATGAATGTTAAAGCAATGCTTCTTCACCTCTACTTTGTATGCATGTACCATATTACTAGTGGAGTAGGAGTACATGTTCAGCGTCTCTGTTGAAGCAACACCTCAAAAATTGATTTCCGTGCTTTAAAGTCTCACTAGTAAAATATTATCAGGTGACTGATCAGGGCTGACCAAATTTATAAGTTTGTCCCGTCATAGTGGGATCAGCACGAGTCATCTAGGAGTTCCACACTAGACATAGATTCGTAAATCACCCCAAGGCCACGTAATTGGCCTCCACCATCCCAATTCAAATCTACTACCCCCTTTGACAAATCTTCATATATGATATGATCCATGTGGTGGCTGGAAAATTCAATCTAAATCCCCGCACCAGAGAGATAAAGAGGTTGTTTTCATGAGGCAACACTAAGATTGGCGAAACCGATGCCAAAATTGGATTTTCAATTTTGTGTGAAAATGTTGTCGAAGTTGTTCTATAGGTTAAAAGGATTCGAGATATTAGAAAGGGAGAGAATATGAGGGTTTCAAATTCATTGAAATTTGTGAACTTTTCATGTTTTGGAGAAAGAGAAACAGATGTAGCGTTTTTTAATTTTTAAAAACGTAGGAGGCGGTGCACGATAATCTGAGAAATGGTAGGTGTGAATAGAGGGTCTGTGACATAAGACTAATGGGTGCTCAGATGCTGAGATGTGAATGGCCCATGAAGGAGGACTGAGTTTGCACAATTCAAGTAACAAAATACAATATAAAACAGGGGGTGTAGAAAGTAGTCTAGTCAAATCTATTTTTCTATTAATTCCATTTCTAAAATAAATACTCATCACTCAATCCACTCATCCATAACTAAAATCTTCTTAGTCTCATAAATACTCATAGTAAACTACTATCATTTTTCTAAAATTAGTAAATTAATAAATCAATAAATAAAGTAGTAACATTTTATATTCCTCCTAAATCAAATAAATACATAAAAAATTATCACATGATAACAAATATACATATAAGGGACTATAATCAAAATATTACTAAGACGTTAAGATAATTCTATATAAAATAAATAATTGGAATGTGATGATACTTAGAAATAAATAAAATCAAATATGTGCAAACTTATTATTAATCCAGACAATGTCACAATAATAAACAACCTACATGTATGCATAAAATCACTTCAAATAATAACTAGAGATTTATATGGTGAACATATCTATAGATATATGGAAACGACATTATGGAAAATTTGGGGTGTTACACTGATGGAAAGGTAAAGAATGTTCAAATAAAACTGGACAAATTTTCCTTCCCATGCGATATGATTGTGATTGAAATGGAGAAATGTCCTCTACTATTAGGAAGATCTTACCTTACTACAACACACATTATAACTGATGTTGAACAAGGAGAAGGTCTAAGTTGAGTTCCTTATGTATCATATTTCAAAAAGGAGTGAAAGGTCAATTACATGTTGTCATACCCTCATTTTGGACCTAAAAATACTTGTTCAATTTTCTTTTATTATGTGCCTCTGATACTTTTCAATTCATTAGGTATTGCCCTGCAATTTTCTACTGTGTTTCAAACGCATATTGTACCGTTCCTGTCTCCAATTTTCTTGCATAAAAAACCATCCAAAGTGTTTTCTTGCATTACAAGTCTTTAAAAAGGGTTCTCTAAAACCATTGCATGTTTTCCTGCATTTTACTTTGAGTTTTTGCATAAAATCATACAGAAAGGGTATTTTGGTCATTTCCTACAGAGGAACCCATTTTAGTCCCCACAATCTGTCCCTGAGTCTTTTCAACTTGTCTGCATGAATCATCAATCAATTTCTGTCCAAAAATCATCTCAGCGTTGCATCTGATTTAGTCCGAGTCAGTCTAAGTCGTTTTAGTCCTCAGGGGCATTTTGGTCTTTTCACGTCAAATAATTTTTGGGCAGAGAGGTATTTTAAAATACCTCATTTTGGTAGTTTGTCCATTTTAGTCCGTTTTGTCATTTTTAGTTGTTTCACTTTACGTTATTTTCAGATTTCATTTTTTACCAGTTTTATATTTTATGCTTTTTGCAAATGAGTCCTATTTTTTGTTTAATTGCAAATCAGTCCAATTTCAGGCCATTTCTTTTTAAAATTCCAAGACAGTCCAATTCTTTTTAATTTTAAAACAGTCCAAAATTCTTTTAAAAAAAATTGCAGTTCAGTCCGTAATTACTTTTAATTGCAGAATGGTCCTTAAGTCTTTCTTTTTGCAGTTTAGTCCAATTGCCACGCAGGCCGGTCCAGGTCCAAGTGTCAAAATTTCATTGGCTCAGCGCACACATGGCAGCCTATAAAAGGCCACGCATTGTACCAGTCAGAAGGCCACCACAGAATCAATGCCAAGTCACAAACAACTCACAAATTTCTCTCTCCATTCAGTTAGATCAGAATCACAACAAATCCAGAAAAAATTGAAGAACATTCTACAAACCCTAACCGTTTACAGAAGCAAATTCGAGCCAAATCAATGGAGTTTTCACCAGCTCTCAGAGATTCAAGGTTGAATCCTCATCATTGAGCCTTGTCCTCTGCAATTCAAGCATCAGATTCATCGTAGAAAGCAACAAACCCTAATGCGATCACAGGGGCGCGAATCCGAGAAGAAAAGGGAAAGAATTCAAAGGTTTTGAACCGGTGAAGAAGAAGAAGAAGAATCACCGGTTTATTTCCGGATTTCAAGCAAGAATCAGCAGAAGCAGAATCAAATCAAAGCATTCTGAAGATTCAAATCAAATCTCCGAATAAAACCAGGTGAAAATAAAAAAACTTACCTCTTCATACTCAAGAACAACGAGTCCCAATTGATGTAAATCCGTTGAGGTTTCGAAGAGTTTTGGCTCAAAATCATAAAAACCCTAAAAATTTCCAGAAAAACCGTAAAGATTCCAAGGTTTACAACGAATATCAATTGTTGTAAACCAACGAATCCATAAACAAACTCTTTTGAAAGAGATTTGAATCAAAAACACAAGAACCAAAACCGTTCGAAACCGTAAACAAAACTTCAAGATCTACATCAGTTCAGTTGATGCATGCGTTTTTCAATGGTAGATTCGTGATTAGAACAATGAAACGAAGCTTTTAAGCCACGATCCGTGTGTTTCTGGGTTGAATTGTGAAAGCTAGGGTTAGGGTTTTCAGAGAGAAGACGAACGGAGAAGAGAGGTAGAGAGAGAAGAGAGGAAGAAAAATGAATGAAAACCGGGTTATAAGCTTTTATATAAGGCGCTGGACCGGGTGGGTTCTGACCTGATCCAGCGCCCCGTATTCTCAACCCTTAGATCTAGATCCTAATGGATCCGGATCAATCTAACGCCTCAGAGGCGTTCTGGAGATCCGGATCCATCCACCAGTGCGGGTTTGGGCCGGGTAACTTTGGTTTTTCAGCCTAGTTTCAGTTTCTTGAGTTTTCTTGCTATGTTCACCCCTATTCTCACTATTTGGACCCCCTTTGCGCTCTAACTTTTTTACAAAATTCCAAAAAATTGCTACGTGTTCTTGGTATGTTTGTGACTGTTTTTATGATATTTTTTACATGTTAAAATTGATAAAAATGATAGGTGTTAATTTCTCATTTGATCGGTATATTTTGTGTTCTTGTGTGAATTTTCTCGCATGGCTTTTAATCCAAATTCTTGTCATATAATTTTGGTGCTAGGCATTTGATTTCATGATAGATTTACCTCTGATTTCATGCTAATTCATAAAATCGTGTTAGTTAGATCCTTGTTTGCATTTTTTTTATATAATATGTTCAATGTTGTTAGTTTGATATGTGTTCACCTTTTTTTGCAATCTTTGCCTACAATTTTTACAATATGTTTAATTTTGTTAAGTTTGATCTTTGTTTACATTTTTTTTTTTTTACAATGTGTTCAATTTTGTTAGATTTGATCTTTGCTTGAAAATTCTTTTACAATATGTTCAAATTGTGTAAGTTTGATGTATGTTTCCCATCTTTTACAACTTTTCCCCAACCTTGTTAAATTGTATTTTGTTTACTATTTTGCAATATTTTCAATGTTTTGTGTGGCAATATTTTCAATCTTGTTGGTATAAGTGGCTAGTTTTTACCTTACAAGTTTACATGCTAGTTTCTAATTTTGCAAAGTTTACTTTTTTTTAGTTTCTTACTCTGTGAATAATGTTAGTTTGCATGCATTTTCCTTTCCATCTTTTCATACCTTATCATTACCTTTCTTTGCTTAATATTTCACTATCATTTCATATTGCTTCACTAACCATTTTATGTCTCATGCATATTCAAAGTTCCATTTCATCTCCATCCTTTAAGTTTAGGCTTCATTCAATTTTCCAATTCTTAGGTAGTGATTCCTTTATTTTAATTTCTTGCAAGACCATAGAATGTAAACTAGGGCCAATGTAAAAGACAATGGACACTATAATGATATACACCGACACACGCACCGACACGCACACACGTTGTATGATCTAACGCTAGGTGTATGTTTAGGAAGCGCAAAACTTAGAAAAAATCATTTTCCAAAAAGTGTTAACAATTCCATCACTTGAAAACATTTTTTCAATAAACCTTGGAGTCAAAACTCCATTGTATTCTCTTTCCTTTTCTTAATCAAATCCAAATGAAAATAACTCTTACTTAGACTTTTTTTTGTAAATAAATTGACCAACCTCACCGTTTTATTTTCTCAAGCCTTTACGACCTCTTTCTCTTCTTCAAAACCTTTTTTTCTAAAACTAAAATGAATCAAAACCCACAAAACTTTTCGAGAAAGAACTACATGGAGTTTGATCCCTTAAAAGGGTATGTAGGCAAGAGGCCAAAACCTCTCCAAGTCCAATAAAAATAAATCCCAAACACTTCTTTCCCCCCATTCTTAAAACGACCTTTTCAATAAATAGCATTAAAAATAAAGCGTAAAAGATAAATCTAGAAAAACGGTTCCTATAGAGTACTATAGTCGTTACGGGTGCCTAACACCTTTCCGTAGCGAAAATTGCCCCGAACTTAGAATTTCTAAGGGTTTTCTCAATTTTACCCTTCCCCAAAAAAAAATAGAGACATCAACGATTGAAAGGTTCAAGCCTAATTAATGACTTGACACCCGAAAATCGCGATGACACATGTGCTAAATGTTATGTGGAAACGGTAAGGAACCCTTTCTGTTTGCAAGCACTGAAAAAACCAAAAACCTAGGAGAAGAGGGCGTCAGAGGAAGAAATACGAGATAACACCAGGATCTGGTAATACTTGAAAGGTCTAGCGGAACTTTCTTAGAAGATCAAGATTTTGAAGACACAGATCGAGTAGTTAATGTCACCAAATACTTTCTACAACCGTCACCAACCTAGGAAAGGATGGGATGGACCGTTCAGAGTACGATACATCCACAACAATAGAAAGATTATCTTATAACATCCGTAGATGGTAATAGTGGTCCTCCCCAACTTGATACCCATTTGATCAAATTAGTTGAGTTATCCAAATCAATATCCATATGCTTAACTTTCTTTAATTATGTTTGTCGTGCATTCCCACCTTAAGAAAGGCTTCATCACACCCTTGTATTATTGTTGATCGCGATGATTGGCTACCCATAATCACAAAGAATATATATTATAATAGCAATTAACATACAAATATGTGCCATTAAAAAAAAATCTAAAAACACTGTCATGGCAGTGATAGCATAGGAGCATAGTATAATTATTATTCAGAACATGTGAGCCAATAAACAAGCGGTAAGTTATGAAAAGTTGACAATGTTGCACCACATATAGAGAGTGTGTTGATAATCGAGCATTAAGGCGTTTGTTATTAGCATTTCTCTGGATCGTAAGTTCATACCATATAAATTATTTATGTTACCCTCAAAAAAATATTATTTATGTAATTTTGCACAAATTTAAAATCATGCTTTCATTTAATATGGTTTTCAAACAATGCACCTTCATATGCCTCAGTCATATCCTTATTTTATGATTATTTTATAATTTTGTTTTTTTGACTTATAGGTTTATGGTTTATGATTGATGATTGCACGTAACATCGTTCGCGTATCATGATCAACGTTGTATATGATAGGTTCACGTAAATTTTAAAACTGAATTAATTAATGTAATTATTTTTTGTTTATTTTGATGGATGTCAGAAACATAGTCTATGTAAATAAACTTCTACAAAGACTTTTTTTTAAGGGTTGTACAAAAACTTATAGAAAGGGAGAGAAGATGAGGGTTTAAAATTCATGGAAATCCGCGAGCTTTTCATGTTTTGGAGAAAGAAAAACATATGTAGCGTTTTTTAATTTTTAAAACGTTGGAGGGATTGTGTTAGACTTGTGTCAGAAAATTGAATTCCTAGTTACTAGGAAAGCCTAAAAGGGAGAAATGATTGGTAGATAAATTCTTCTCTGTCTCATTCATTCATTCTTGATAACATAAATAGGGTGGCTATAGCTGTTATTCCCTTACTAGAAGGATCGTAGGATACATGTCGTCCTCATGACCATAGGATTAAAAGTAAATGTAATAACTTATTTGAATTGATAATAGTTGTTGACAGATGTGTTTGGATAAGCTCAGCAGCTGTAGCTTAGTTGAACCTGTTGGGTTTCTTGATCATTCTCTTGGGCCTTCCTTCCTCTGGCCAGTGTTGCTGTTTGCACACTGGTTCCTCTCTTCTTCATTTGCGTTCAGATTTAATATTGTATCATTACCTTGTTGCTCAAAAACGATCTTGTCCTCAAGATCATTGTCCCAGACCTGTGTATCATCTATTGCAGTTGGCAGTGGTAATGGATAGATTTTCACTTCAGGATGTGCATGACAAGCTTTGAGGAGTGCACATGAAAAACAGGATGTATGCAAGCAGATAGAGGAAGTTCCAATTCATAAGCCACTGTTCCAATACGTTTGAGAATACGGAATGGTCCATAGAAGCGCTTGGCCAGCTTTTGTGAGACTCGATCCTTGAGTGATAGCTGCTTGTATGGTTGTAATTTGAGGTACACCCACTGGTTTTCTTCAAAGCGCTTTTCCTTTCTCTTTTTGTTAGCTTGTTGAACCATTCTGTTACGAGCCTTAAGCAGATTCTCCCTCAATTGCTTCAATATCTTATGACGTTGAACTAGTAGGGTATCTAAGCTGTTCACATCAGAATTCCCTGGGATGTAGTTGGTGATTGTTGGTGGTGGGCGCCCATACAAAGCTTCGAATGGAGACATTCCAATAGCTGAATGGATTCAAGTATTGTACCAAAATTCTGCTAAGGGAAGAAATTTGGTCCATTGTTTTGCGTTTTCACTCACAAAACAGCGCAGGTAAAGTCTCTAAGCAGCGGTTTAGAACCTCAGTTTGTCCGTCCATCTGTGGATGGTATGAGCTGCTAAAAGCCAGGTTGGTGCCAAGTTGTTTGAAGAGTTCATGCTAGAATTTGTTGATGAATACTCGGCCATATCACTGACTATTGTTTTTGGAGTGCCATGAAGGCAGTGAATCTCATTGAGGAAAGTTTAAGCTAAAGAGGTAGCAGTGACGGCTGTGGGTAGTGCTACAAAATGAGCAAACTTGGAGAGTCTGTCCACTACAACCCATATGATGGTTTTGTTGTTTGATAGGGGTAGATTGGTGATGAATTCAATGGATATCTCCTCCCAAACTTGGTTTGGAATGGCTAATGGTTGGAGTATACCATAAGGGCTATGGGTGTTGTACTTATTGTATTGGCAAATGGCACATTGAAGAATAAACCCCTTCACGTCATCATGCATTCCCAGCCAATAAAAACTTGCAGACAGACGGGCTAGTGTAGCTTTGATGCCGGAGTGTCCGGCTATAGGAGTAGAGTGAAATTCTTGGAGTAAGGTGGGTATGAGGCCTGATTCTTGTGGAACAAACAGACTGTCTTGAAAACACAGTAAGTCATTTTTTTTGGAGAATTGGATTTTGGTGTGGTTGGTTGAGAAGTTTGGTTGTTATTTGTTGTCCTTGTGGGTTGGTGGTATAAAAATTGCGAAGCTACTGAACCAAAGGAAGAGAGAGAGAGAGAGAGAGAGAGAGAGAGAGAGAGAGAGAGAGAGCTGATGACCATAAATTGATATGGTTCTGGTGTATCTGAAGAGCGAGACAAAGCATCAGCTACTATGTTGTCCTTCCTGAGTGTATAGTGGATTTCATAATTGTAATCCATAAGTTTTGTGAGCAATTTCTATTGTTCAGGGGTTTGAATGGTTTGGGTCATGAGACTTTTTAAGCTTTTATGGTCAGTGAAAATCTTGAAGGTGTGGCCTAATAGATATTGTCTCCATTTTTTAACCGCTTCAGTTAAAGCGTATAGCTCCCTCACATAAGTTAATGATGCTGCCATACGAGGATTGAGCTTCTTGCTGAAGAAAACGATGGGCTGGTGTTGTTTGGACAAAACATCTCCAATTGCGGTACCGGAGGCATCTGTTGTGACTTCGAACGGCAAGGAAAAATCAGGTAGATTCAAGAGAGGCAGTTTCATCATTGCTTCTTTGAGGTTGTCAAATGTTGTTGCAGCTAGTGAGTTCGAAGAAAATCTGGGCAGCTTCAGGATATCAGTAAGTGGGCTTGCAATGGCTGCATAGTTCTTTACAAATCGTCGATAAAACCCCGTAAGGCCAAGGAAAGTTCTTAAGGTAGTGAACGATGTAGGTGTCGGCCATTCAAATATTGCAGAGAGTTTCTCTGACTTAGCTTGTACACCCTGCTCAGATATGACATGTCCCAAGTATTGGACTTGAGTGACCCCAAATTGACATTTGCTAAGTTTGGCGAAGAAACCATTAGTAACCAACAAATACAGTACCTGTTCCACATGTGACAAATGATCAGACCAAGTGGGACTAAAAATCAGAATATCATCAAAGAAAACTAATGCGAATTTCCGCAAATATGGTCTCAAAAGGTCATTCATCTATGCCTGAAAGGTGGAGGGGGCTTAGTGAGGCCAAATGGCATCACCAAGAACTCATAATGCCCATCAAATGTACGGAAATCAGTTTTGGGAATGTCCTCTTCCACCAATCGAATTTGGTGATAGCCGGCGTGTAAGTCAATCTTAGAGAAAAACTTAGCACCCTTCAGCTCATCAAGTAATTCATCGATTGTGGGGATTGAAAGTCTATCTCTAATGTGATGGCATTTAAGGCGCGGTAATCGACGCAAAAACGCCAAGTACCATCCTTTTCTTGACAAGTAAAATTGGAGATGAATATGGGCTAATACTAGGACGAATGAGACTCGCATCTAACATCTCGGCAATAATCTTTGACATTGCCTCCTTTTGGAAACGGGGATAGCGATATGGTTTGACGTTAATGGGTGTGGAATTAGGCATCAGGTGTATGTGGTGATCATGGTTACAGTTAGGGGGTAAGCCTTGTGGTAATGCGAAAGCCTGGGCGTAATGTTGGAGAATGTGGGCAAGGTCTTGTGGTATTGTTTTCAAGATTGGGCTATCCGATGCTAGTGAATCGTGATTGGTGATGGCTGGTTCATGGGTGAGCATCTCAATGGAATGACAGGCTGCTACAACTTTAGTATGCATCATTCGCTGTATTTGGTGATATGTGGCTGGGATGGGTAGAGAGTTTATGGTTCCATGGAGGGTGATGAGGTGTCCTTGGTGGTGAAAATGCATTGAGGGTATAGTATAATCAGCAACAAAGGGGCCTAAGGTTTGGAGCCATTGGACACCCAAAACAGCATCTGCTCCTTGTATAGGGAGGAGGTAAAATGGTATGGTGAGGGTGTTGTTTGGTAAGGTGATTGATACATCTGGACAAATACCAGCACAATGGAGTTGGGCTCCATTTCCAAACATAACTGAGAAAGGATTGATTGGGGTTATGGGTAGGTTAAGGAAATTGGCTAAACGAGGTTGCAAGATGTTGTGGGAACTCCTGGAGTCAATTAAAATCGAAATGGTGTGGCCTTTAATTGAGGCTTGAAAACGTAGGGTTCTTGGGGAAGGTTGTCCAAAAATGGCGTAAAAAGAGATATAAAAGTTTTCTGGGGATGTTTGGGGTGGTTATTCGCCGGTTTGTGGGCTTGCGTTGGTACTATCGATTTCTGGAATTGGGTCAAGTGGATCAATAATCATAAGTTCATCTGGATTATTTTGGTTGTCATGTGAACCCTGTTCACCTTCCTTATTAAGTAAAAGAAAAAACTGAGGCGGTTTACAACGGTGACCGGGTATGAACCGTTCGTCACAGTTGAAACATAAACCTTTATCGCGTCGATTTTGTAGTTCCATCGGAGATAAACGACGGATTTGGAAGGGAGGTTTGGACTGTGGTGGTGGTGGTGGTAGGGCCAGTCGAGTAGTGGGGTTGGCAAGGAGTGGTGGTGTGGTGGTTTGAGTGGGTGTTGTGATTGGTTTTCGGTTGTTGTTTCTGTGGTAGGGTTGATAGGATTTGGAGGTGGAATTTTTGGATTCGATGAACTTTGCAAGGCCGTTAGCTTGTGAAATTGATGTAGGTCGAATGATGGCTATGTCGTGTTGGATCTCGAGTTTTAACCTGGAGATGAAGCAATCCAACACAGCTATGTTGGGAAGGGTGGTGACTCAGTTACAGAGGCGTTCAAATTCTTTCTGGTACTCATGAACAGAGCCATTTTGTTTGAGTTTAAAGAGAGCTTGTTGGTGGTTTTCAAAGGCTGAAGGTCCAAAACGGATTTCCAGATCTCAGGTAAGACGTTCCTAGGTTGAGATATGGTGACTGTTATGTAACCATTGGAACCAAGCCAAAGCGTCACCGGTAATATAGCTTGCAATATAGGAAAGGCGAAGGTTTGGGTTGATGGAATAGTGGGTGAAAAATTGCTCAGCCTGGAAGAGCCAATCAAGAAGGTTTGAGCCATCAAAAGGTGGAAGGTTGAGTTTTGGGGGTTTTATGGTGTTGGTGACGTTAGAGCTTGAATGTGAACCGGGTGAAGAGTTTTGGTGAAGTTGAGGAATGGCTTGAAGTTCCTGGAATTGGGTTTGTAAGGCTTGTATGGAGAGTGAATGGTTTTCATAACATTGGTCTTGGTTGGTACGAAAATTGGTGAAGGCCTAGGTTAAGGCTGCGGTGGAATCTTGTATTTGTTGTAGGTCAGGTTGGGGTCTAGGGTTTTCTGGTTGAATACAAGGAGGCATGGTAAAAAGACAAGAGCACCAATGTTAGACTTGTGTCAGAAAATTGAATTCCTAGTTACTAGGAAAGCCTAAAAGGGAAAAATGATTGATAGATAAATTCTTCTCTGTCTCATTCATTCATTCTTGATATCATAAATAGGGTGGCTATAGTTGTTATTCCCTTACTAGAAGGATCAGAGGACACATGTCGTCCTCATGACCATATGATTAAAAGTAAATGTAAGAG
Organism: Medicago lupulina; assembly: GCA_958299785.1. Lineage (NCBI taxonomy): Eukaryota > Viridiplantae > Streptophyta > Magnoliopsida > Fabales > Fabaceae > Medicago > Medicago lupulina. The sequence goes on from OY283139.1 coordinate 76,515,547, forward strand.
CTTATTTGAATTGATAATAGTTACTGACAACTGTGTTTGGATAAGCTTAGCAGTTGTAGCTTAGTTGAACTTGCTGGGTTTCTTGATCATTCTCTTGGGCCTTCCTTCCTCTGGCCCAGTGTTGTTGTTTGCACCCTGGTTCCTCTCTTCTTCATTTGCGTTCTGATTTAACATTGTATCAGATTGTCTTATGGAAAGGATGGAATGGACCGTTCAGAGTACCACACATCCATAACAATGGAAAGAGTGTCTTATAACATCCGTAGATGGTAATAGTGGTCCCCCCCAACTTGATACCCATTTGTTCAAATTAGTTGAGTTATCCAAATCAATATCCATATGCTCAACTTTCTTTAATTATGCTTGTCGTGCATTCCCACCTTAGGAAAGGCTTTATCCCACCCTTGTATTATTGTTGATCGCCATGACTGGCTACCCATAATCACAAAGAATATATATTATAATAACAGTTAACATACAAATATGTGTCATTAAAAAAATAATCTAAAAACACTGTCATGGCGGTGATAGCATAGGAGCATAGTATAATTATTATTCAGAACATGTGAATGATAGCAAACAAATAGAAAATATTAAATAGAAACAAAAATAAAATACACCAACTTTTGAGCTAGTAAACAAGTGGTAGGTTATGAAAAGTTGACAATGTGGCACCACATATAGAGAGTGTGTTGATAATGAGCATTAAGGCGTTTGGTATTATCATTTCTCTGGATCAGAAGTTCATACCATATAAATTATTTATGTAATTTTGCACAAATCTAAAATTATTTAAATATTATTGAGACTCATCATTAAGGGCTTATTTTATGATTATTTTATACAGTCATATCCTTATTTTATGATTATTTTATAATTTTGTTTTTTGTCTTATAGGTTTAGGGTTTGTGATTGATGATTGCACGTAACATCATTTGCGGATCATGATCAACGTTGCATATAATAGGTTCACGGTGATAATAAATTGTAGAGTTGAAGAACAATATTATCAACAAAAAACAGTGTTTGGACAATGCACGTAAATTTTAAAAGAGCAATGTTATATCTTTAGAAAAATAACATAAATAATTTTTCAAGAATAAAGAGCAGTCAATCACAATACACTATTTGCCTGACTAAAAAATAAGAAGTGAACAAATAAATCATGTAATTAAAACTTGCCAATTGTGCATTAAACAATTCTTGATGTTATTTTTCTAGGGAAATAACATTTTCCGTTTTAAAACTGAATTAATCCATGTAATTATTTTTTGTTTATTTTGATGGATGTCAGAAACATAGTCCATGTACATAAACTTGTACAAAGATTTTTTCTGAAGGGTTGTACAAAGACTTATAGAAGATGATTTTCCGTATGGCAACAACAAAGGGTGGCTTTACACCATGCATCTGAACTGAAACCCCTTATTTTACAGTATTGAGAGCAATATTCCCAGACATGGTCATCAGTAGCATTACAATATCCACTACAAATCCCGTCTGCTCCACCTGCAAGCAATAGAGGATTGTTAGAATTTTTTGGTGCATCAAAATTTCAAATTATGATTAACTCATTCAAATTTGACAAGATTAGTTAGTGACCATTCTACATGTGCCTACAGTAATGTCTAGAAATTAGAACAAGAGGAATTTGGAACAAACCTATTGATTTAATGAAAATGATTAAATTATTATAGTCTTATTTTTAAAATTAGTTATTCATACCTATTTTATTTATAAAAAAAGGTTAAACAAGTATCTGGATATTCCCTCTAAAAAATAGTATTTGGACTTTTAAATATATTTATATTATAAATGATTCTAAAAAATATATATATATAAAATTATCTCAAAAAAAAATTATATATATATATATATAAATTGAAATAAGTTAAGAATGTAGTAAATTTGTTACCAGGAGTCATAACAGAAGCAATGCACAAAATTGCAATGAAAAAAAGTAAACAATTGATTCTTGTAGCCATATTCTCTTGAAAGATAAACAAACAATATATGTTACAAACTATTTATAGAGACCAAAAGACTAGTTATTCCCTCCCTCTCTCTGACCCAGGGAAGGTATGACAATAAATTGAGTCAAAAACTATAATAAATATTTTCAAATAATAATCGGGTACTTTTTCTTCTTAATTTTAAAGTGTTAATAATAAATGCATTCGTTCCATTCAATATATTTATATATTTTTTATAATTTTATTTTCAAGGGATGTTTTATATTTAGAATGCCCTACATCGATATTAGTTAATTTATTAAGATAAACATGAAACTAATTTTTTAAAGCATAAAGTTTATTAAAATAAAGAAAAAGTAAACGGAAACTTAGGTGACATAAACCTAACTTAGAAAAAGAAAAATATAATAAAATCAATTCATGTCAAAGTAGAACTAAACATACTCTCTCAAAGTTAGGCATATCAATGGGTGGGGTTTTACCTTTCCCGTCCTCATACTCGATTCTCAAATATTTACCGGTTACCCTACTCATACCTAACTGGGATGACAAATTGAATTTCATCCCCATCTCCGTCGGGTTCGGGTATCCCCACCTCATCCCCGTCCCCGCATTGAATAATTTTTTTAATAAAAAATATAAGTTTTTTTCATCCCCAAGAGCAACGTTGTAATAAGTTATCCAACAATACGCTCACGTTAACATTTGTTAGACGGAATGACTTAGTTGATCCTTTAAAAATCAATGGTAGTTTTTATTAACATGAAAATTATCAAATAAAATAACATGACAAATCAACATAAAATAATTTTTTACATTTGTTGCCATGCCTACTCAAAATATAACCAAACATAAACTTATGTTTTTGAAAAAATCATTGATGGTGTCCCTTGTTAGATTCAAACATAGTTTATGATAAAACATTATGAATAATTTGATTCAAGTAGCGTATGCATACCCTATTTAGTGGGATATGACTTAGTTGTTGTGGTATTGTTGGTGTCCTTTATCTGTTTGTTATAATTCCTGGCTGGGGCATACATGGATCTATTAGTGTATCCATTTTCTGAGTCTTGTCCCCTAAATCTAATCTTATCTATTATATCATTTTCCTCATTTAAATATATCACAACATCATTGACCAATATACTTTGACTTCAACTTCTTTTGTATCAATGTGGACTTTAATAACTGGTTTCATTCATCAATCAGTTTACTTTATTATAATAAAATTGTACAATTTATCCACTATCATCATAATCTCTGAAAATTTATCTTTCTTGTTAATATTAAGATGAACACTTTCTCTCAATTTCTCTTCCTTACACTCATGGCCATCTGGTTCATATCTCTAACAGCTTTTGCTGCTACTACTATTCACCCTGATGAAAGTATGATATATATTTCTACCTTGCTCCCATTTTTTTACTTTAATTTTATGTTTTTTTTATCTAATGATTCATGTATTTTTTTGCTCATAATTTCTATAGAAATTCTGTATATATATTTGATGATATGCGTCTAAAGTTGTCAACTCAGTAGTAAAAGTTTGACTGTCTGAGAGATGTGATGCAAATCCCATATCTGGCAGATTAGAAATTTTTCAGAACTTAGCTGATAGGTCTGAATTGTATGTATATATATTTAGAGAAAGCTCTTGAAGTTATAGCTAAATCACTTGGTAAAAAGGATTGGAACTTTGACATTGATCCATGCAGCAATAAACCTAACTGGGTTACGCCTACGATACCGCAAGTCGTAGAGAACAATGTAATTTGTAACTGCTCTGTTGCTGGTGACAACTTCTGCCATGTTATTGAAATGTAAGTCTCTTTTCGGTTGAAGCCACCTTTTTGTCTCAGCACTTTTAAGCAATTTGATATTTTTTTGTGATATAGAGGTAGGAATTTGCAGTGTTTGTGTGTGTGTACAATATTTGTAGCTAAAATTGATATCCCTTATAATTATCAAACTATGGTTTGAAAGTAAAATCAATATTGTCTATGTGGTGAACATGCCTTCAAATCTGGCATTTACAGTTTTTGTAGGGGGTGATTCAAATCAGCCTGCCTAGGTGGTGCGAATCATGTGTCGTTTTGACTGTGTTGATTCGAATCATAACAATGAATTTTTATGATGTTTCGAATCATGGTACAGAAAGTCAATTGCTGTAGTTTTCTGCCTTAGGTGATTTGAATGAGCTTCCGTTGTGATTTGAAACGCCATGTCTGCAAGCTAGAAAAGGGGGAACACGAATTTGGATTAGGGGTTTCGTGTTGAGAAATTTTTGGTGAGTGACTTGGGTTGAGAAACAAATTGCAAACACCTTGAGTTAATATGAATCATTAGGGAAAGGATTCAAGTTTCTCTATTGAATCCTATAGTGAAAATCATTGAGGATTGAGAGGAAAGAAAACAAATGAGAAATTAGAGTTTGTTCTTTTGTTGAACATTGCAGGCTAATTTCTTGTAACCTTTTTGTATCTTTTGTAAAGACTCGTTCAGAGTGAATCATAGAGCTTCTCTTCGCTGCAGACGTAGATCAATTTTAGGCCGAACTGCATAAACAATATCAGTGTTATTCCTCTAATCTCAGTGTTATTACTCTGCTCATTCGTTTGATTGTTTGAGTTTTCTTCTGCATATTGGTTATAGATTTGGTTTAGGTTGAATCATTATTTGCTGGAATGTTTAGTTTGGTTCTCATTATTATTTGTTCCACTTTTCTTGTTCAATTCACAACAGTCAAATAGTAAAATCACTTTTAAAACTCTCTGCAGTAGAATAGCTTGTTACAACTTTTTCTCTTCAATCTTACAGCAAAGAAATGCATCAGAGTTTATTACATTATTTTGCTTATTGTTTATGTTTAACTTTTTTTTTTATGGAAAAATGAACATATAGAAATCTGAAGGGCCAAAATCTCCAAGGCACTCTCCCCCCAGAACTGAACAGGTTGCGTTACCTTCAAGTTATGTATGTAAATCCTAAACTTTCCCTCACATCCAAATTCACAATACTATTGAACTTGTTTTATATTTTCAGTCACTTGTATCTATATAGTACTATTTTTCATGACAAAGTCTTACTCTCCCTCTATTACAGTGACCTAGCTCGCAATTACTTGAAAGGTCCGATTCCTAAAGAATGGGGCTCCTTGACAAATATTTATAAATTGTATGAGTTGTCTCTTACTTCTCTTATCTGGTTTTTTAACATTGATTGTTTCATATTATACGTGTCAATCTTGACATACGGGCCTTATTTTACATTCTTTATAGGACTTAGTATTCAATTTCTTGTATGCAACAATAAGCTAATGACAACATGTTTCTTAATCATCATAGTGCTCTCCTCGGAAATCAATTAACGGGTTCAATACCAGTTGAGATTGCAAACCTTTCTAATCTTCAAATCTTGTGAGTTTCTCATTACCCACCTTATGAGAAAAATATCAATTTGTAAATTTGTAAACATATGTATGTGTTCATCAATTCAAAGAGTTTAAGTATAATTTGAACTTGAAATTGATAGCGAGTTATGGAATAATCAATTCTCTGGAAATATTCCTCCGGGGCTTGGATATCTAACCCAAATTCAACACCTGTAAGTACTTATTTTTTCCCCCTTATTTGATGTTCTTCCTGAAATATGAAAGTTTAATGTTTAAAATCCACTTTGATTTCCATTGCTTAGAATCATAATTTACTGTTTTGTTTTACAATAATATGTAGGCGACTTTCCTCTAACAAATTTACTGGAGAACTACCTGCGACATTCGCCAGGCTCACTACATTGCAAGAGTTGTAAGCTTCCATATTTTAGGCATGTTTAATGTTTACTGAATTAGTTTTTATGATGCTTTATATTTTCATATCCCTTCTCAATGCAGCCGAATCGAGGACAACCAATTCTCTGGAAAGATACCTGATTTTATTCAGAAATGGACAAATATCAATAAACTGTATGCACTTTCTTTTTAATTTTAGTTTTTTCTAAAATTTAATTGTTGGTGGATTGCATTAATTTTTAAATGAATTATCAATGGTTACTTTACTTTTGACAGAATGATACAAGGAAGTGGATTAAGTGGACCGATTCCTTCTGGAATTTCACTTTTGAGAAACTTAACTGACTTGTATGTATGATATTATACAATACTAATAAATCAAGGTTTGAAATTTAACTTTCATTTAATTAGGTTTACTTACCTTTGATTTCAATTTGATATTCCAGGAGAATTAGTGATTTGAATGGATCTGAATATTCACCTTTGCCGCAACTTAATAATATGAAATCGTTAAACAGATTGTGAGTTCATTCCTCTTTCTCTTTCTGAAATAAAAAAGAAAAAAAGCAGCAAGAATGTCACTCATAATATATCGTTGTCTATCTTATTGTTTCACAGGATTCTTAGGAATTGCAACATCAATGGAACGCTACCTGAAAATCTTAGGACTATAACAACATTAAAACACTTGTAAATGCGTACTTGCTACATTATGTTATGGCAATGTTTTCTCTGACAGATTTTCTCTGTATTGTTTTAACTCGTTTTCAATATGATATATCTTTCAGAGACCTCAGCTTTAACAATTTAAGTGGAACAATTCCGAAGACGTATGCTGACATGAACGGCTTGAAATATATGTACGAAATCCATCAGTCTCTTAGTGCAATTTATTTTGGGAATATATTGTTACCCATACATCTGTTAATATCCCTTATTTAAGGGTTGGTCTACTTCAGTAAATATTAAGCTTTGTATATTAATATCTTGGTACTCTTTTTATGGTAGATTTTTAACCGGAAACCTTCTGACTGGACCAGTGCCTTCTTGGAGAAAGAACGTGAGCGTGTGAGTTATCTTTCTAATACTACTAGTTTGATTCCTTGGAATGAACAATGTGATTTATGTTGCAAAAATACTATAAACATATCATCTGTTTCGTTTTTACCTTTCTACATTGACTTTGCTTTAGGGTCTAGAATAAACCCTCCATATTAGAGGTCTGTTAGTAACAGATTCAGTCATTACAATAGGGTCCCTATCACCGCCGCCCTCTTCAACAACAGCCTTGTCCATGAGGCTAACACGGGGAAATTTGCTTATCAAGATAGCCTTTCCTTCTATGCAGTGTCTTCAGCATTACATTTAATCAGCCACTGCTTGATCACTTGCCCCGTTTTCAACACAATCCTTGAGGCTAGTACCTCTTCAGGTTCTTCTAGTTCCTGCAACTCCAAGTCAAACCCTTCAGGCGAATTAGCTTCAGAAGAGTAATTCCCAATAGCCTTCTTTAATTGAGAACTATGAAACACAGGGTGAATTCTAGCTATGTCCGGCAATTTGAGCTTGTAGGATACCACACCCACGCACTCACGGATTAGAAAAGGATCAAAATACCTTCGCTACTGCAGCTACTCGAGTTTCTCCATGAGTAAAATTAATCAGAGGAGGAGGCGTCCTTCCCATAGACCACCTGCAAGGGTGTAGCTTCTGTGGATACATGAAATGTGGTCCCTCCATATTTTTGTAGAATAAATCCTCCATATTAGCTAGAGGTTTTCTAGCAACAGACTCTGTCATTATAATTGCGTCCCTATCATACTACAGTTTAATCTTTTGTTTTTGTTCTACTCGTAAAAACTCTAGTGCTAGGTCCATAATCATAAGAATAATTTCCCTTATATCATAAGTTCATAACCCTATTAATCTCCCCTCTCCTTGTTTCATGTCTATGGTCTACTTAATATTATATCTCCAATATTCCATTCTCAAGTTTAATTGAACGGTTCTGTCATGCCTTCAATTGAAAGAAAACCGTTTTGAAACTTCTATGCTCTTAGAGTATGATTATGCAATTTTTTACTATAGGTTTAAATATGGTTTTGGTCCTTGTAAATATATTATTTTCTGTTTTTTAATCTCTGAAATAATATTTTTGTTTTCAGTCCATGCATATATACCACTTTTTGCTTTTGGTCCTTATTGTTTTGTTACAAACCCTGCCAAATTTATTCATATTGGAATTAGTCCTTGTAACATGTAAAGTATTAGATTTTAGTCCCTCAAAAATAAGAACTAAAATGAATTTTAAAGGGACCGATTTCAAATTGAACTATTCTATGTTACTAAATGTTTCATCAAGTCTCTGATTGTCGCATTATTATCATATTCTAAATCAAATTTTATGACTTTTGTATAGAGATCTTTCATACAATAACTTCAGCATCAGCCAAGGGAGTCAGATATGTAAAGATGAAAATGTGTAAGAATATCCTTGCATTTGTGTTCACTTGTATTCAAATTTAAGAATCTTTCTGAGACACCATCTTCTCTAATATGTCACAGGAACTTATTTTCTCCCTCATGGGGACGCAATGACACGTAAGTTTGGTATTATATAAAGGCTTTTGATTCCTCTCCTATTATGTTATGAATCTAATTATACTAATCACGCTAAGTGCTAACTTCTTCTATCCATTCCATCATTCTCTCAGACGAACAGTTTCGTGTTTGAGCTTGGAATGTCCCAAACGTGAGTTTCTTTAATGTGAATTTACAATATGTAGCTAAGATCTCATTATCATTATCAAATGCTTGTTCTAAATTCCAACAGTGCTTAGAAGAGCAATGATTTAATGTATGATTTTTCAAGGAACGTGTTTTTGTTTGATTTTCTTCGTTGTTTCCTTAATATTTCCAAAGTTGCTCACATGATCTTCTCAACCCAGACACAAACTCTCTTTATATAAATTGTGGTGGAAAGCAAGCAATGGTCGACGGAAAAAGTTATGATAGTGATTCCGATTTACCAGGACCAGCTAGATTCCATGCCAATCCAACAGGAAATTGGGCATATAGCACAACTGGTGTATTCGTTGAAAGTAATCAACTTGGAGACACTTATTCTCCAAAAAATATCACTAAACTTACTATGGTTGATGCTGAATTGTACACGAATGCACGTGTTTCTCCTACTTCTTTGACTTATTACGGGTTTTGCCTTGCAAATGGAAGCTACATAGTAAATCTACATTTTGCTGAAATAATGATCCCCGATGATCAAACTTATGGTAGTCTTGGAAGGCGTGTATTTGATATCTACATTCAGGTACATTGTTTAACAATATTCTTCCGATAGTCAATAAATGTTTCATAAAAAAGAAACACCATTAGTCAAGTGTAGATTGTAATCATGACGAAACATTAAGGTTGTGATCGAAATTTTGCAGGGAAAGCCGGTGCAAAAGGACTTCAATATTGCAAAAGAGGCAGGAGGAGTTGGTAAGAAAGTGATAAAACAGTTCAAAGATGTCGTCGTTACTAGTAATATTTTGGAGATCCGTTTGTATTGGGCTGGAAAAGGGACACAGTCTCTACCAAATAAATCAGTATATGGTCCTCTTATATCAGCCATATCAGTGGAATCATCTGGTGAGTTATACTTTGTATATGTTCCTAATCTTATGCTATGATCTTCATATTATAATCTAATATTTAAAACTCTTGTATAATAATAATAATAATCAAGCAGATTCTCCACATGGAAGCATAACTGCAGACTCTCCACCTGGAAGCATGACTGCAGGAGCTGTTGTTGGAATTCTGGTTGCAGCAACAATTTCAATCTTATGATTTTAGTGTTTGGTATACTAGTCTTAAAAAATTGGAAGAAAGTGATCATAATTGAAATATAACTAGAGTATTATAAAAAGGACAAAATTTAGGTACAATTTCTTAGGTGCATTTCGTATGGCTCTTAACTAAATTCACCATGATTTCCTTAAATCCATAATTTTCTCAAAATTTGTTATATCCAAAAAAAAGTTTGTTATATCTAAAAAAGGTGTATTTTTAGTTAAGAATCATACAAAATACACCTAAGAAATTGTACCTAAGTTTTGTTCTTATAAAAATTATATTGAAATTTGTATATTTCCCTTATAATAAATATTAATTTTAATAAATAATTATTGTTTTTCAATAATTTTTTTTATATATTTTTAGTTTCTTTAACGTATGCAATATAATCCTCATAGTAAAATAAGGTGTGTGTTGTTATTGGGCTTGAAGCTCTAATAATTTGTATAGTGGCCGTTACAGAAAGTACTCCCTCCGTCTTTGCATGTAAGTATCTTTTGTATTTTTTACATTTAAAAAAGTTGTTGATGGAATTAATGTATCTATTTTGTGTTAATATTATCAAATTATCCTTAATTTATATGTGTATTAAATTTGACTTTTCGTATTTCAAGACAAGTTAGTAGTATTAATTAGGGATATGTTTAGGATAAAAATAATAATAAGTGTATCTAGTAATTTGAAAAGGTGTTTATCAATACTATCTATACTATATATAAAAGAAACTACCCATTTCAACACAATTTTGGGTTGGACTTTTCTTTCCAAAAATACCCTTAATTTTAAATACAAGTAACACAGGTAACAAATATATAACAAATAGATAAGAATAAATTTAATTTAATTGAATTTAATTTAAGGAGAAAAATTACACAGTTCCTTATAAAATAACACGTGGATTACTAATCCATGTCACTAATTTTCCTCGTTAACCGTCTTTTACCTCCGTTAACCACTAATGAAACTCACAAAAATCTAGCACAAAACAAAAACTCATGTTACTTTTTCGTCAGCCGATTTTATGTTGGACATCTGTGTTGTTCCCCTCAATACAACTGACAAAGATTGCCAAGTATTTTCATATCCGTTCCACAAAAAACAGTATTTCCATATTATTTTATTAATATAAGTTACTCTTCTGTAGCCTTTGATCAATGAAAATTGTTGTTCACACATGTTGTTTGGCTGAGAAACACATGTAAAAGACGAAAATACCCTTCGACACTTAACTGCCGAGGAAGTAAATCGGCTGCAGTTAACTCCCGAGGAAAATTTCGGCAGTTAACTACCGAGAAAAACTGAAAACTTCGGCAGTTAACTGCCGAGGAAACCCCAAACCTTTTTTTTTTTTGACAAAAACCATAAATTATCATTATTAATATTTATTGATTTTGAATGTTTCAATCATTATTTTGGTACGTTTTAAACAATTGCAGTATTATACTTATGCGTATATATCTTAATAAGAATATCATTTAAATCAGTGTAAAAATTAAGTATTTGAATATTGTTTTTCACATAACTTAAATAAAAATAATAATAAAAAATTCGTTAAAATAATTGTGCACAATGATTTTTTTTAAGGTATAATATGTTGTTATATTTTCTACATTAAAATAATTGTGCATAAAGATTTTTTTTATTTAAGTAATTTGCAAAACAATATTCAAATGCTTAATTTTTACACTTATTGAAATGTTTTTTGAGGACTTAAATGCTCTTTTTTTTTTTTGTCAAAATTTAAATGATATTCTTATTAAGATATATATGTATAAGTATAATACTGCAATTGTTTGAAACGTACAAAATAATGATTGAAACATTCAAAATCAATAAATATTATTAATGACAATTTATGGTTTTTGTCAAACAAAAAAAAAAGGTTTGAAATTTCCTCAGCAGTTAAAGATTGACCTTTAAATGCTTTAAAAAAAATTAGTAACAAACGTGAGAAAAAAATAATGTTAAAGATTGGACTTTAAATCTCCAAAAAAAAGATTAGTAACAAAGATGAGCAAAAAATTTTGTTAAACATTGGACTTTAAATCCTCTAAAAGAAAGAGTAGTAACAAACGTGAGCAAAAAATATTAACAAGTAGGGTTCTCACAGTTCATAGTTCGTTCTCACAATGTTTAGTTTTTCTCAACCTCTCTCAGCGCTCAGCATCAGAATTCATAATTAACCTGTAAGTTTTTTTTCCCTTTTTTTTATGTTACAACTAATCAAAGTCAATTAATTTTATGGATTATATGACTTTTTTAGTTTTTAAGTGATTATGGTTCAAATTGTTTACGATTAATTTTAAAGATTATTTGATTTTCAGTCATGGTCAATTATATGTAGCTTTATCAAGAGGAGTTTCTCAAAATTCAACAAAAGTTAAACTTTACGAAAAATGCAGTTTTTAAAGATATTCTTTTATCGCAATCATAGCAATATTTCTTTTACATAACATGTCATTTATACATTTATGTTATGATGTTACTAATTACTATTAGAATAAACAATAAATGATCATTATTTTATTTTTATTTTATAATATGCAGGCAAACTAAAATATGTTGAGTTCATAAATAATTTTGTTATATGTCTTGACAATATTTTGTTTATAAATCAAAATATCACTAATTTCCATTAATATTTTTAAATTTAAAAATTTTAATCAAAATTATACAAACAAACATAATAAAATAATCACATGCGTTAGCGCAGTAAAAAGAGCGGACAAACGGGTACGATAGTGTCCGTCTTTTCACTGGTATTTATTAATAAAATTTTAGTCAAAAAAATGCTTAAATATAAGAACGGAGTTAGGAAATACTACAGATGCACGAAACCATGCATGTACCATATTAATTTTCAGTCAAAAAGAAATAAGAAAAATGGCATACAAATCTCCTTTAATTAAGTGAATCATTATTAGTCATTTGATCAAGCATAGATAAACGGATGCGATTTAATGTCAAAATTTGATTTGACCATATATTAAATATATTGAATGCAATGTAAATGCTTTATTATTAATACTTTAAAAATAAGAAGAACTTGACAAAAAAAAAAAAGATAATTTACGCACATTTATAGTAGTATCTAGTCACTTCCTTGACTAAAAATAAAAATAATACTACTTTCCTATTTGTCTCTATAAATACTGATGGTGTTTCTTCATCTTCCAAGAGAACATGACTACTAGAATCAACTATGTATTTTTTTTCATCGCAATTTTGTGCATTGCTTCTATGATGACTCCAGGTAACAAATTTACTTATTTCTTAACTTATTTCAAATTCTTATATTTTTTTATAATCATTTATAATACAACTGCATCTATAATTGTATCTTTAACAACACTTTAAAACGAAAAATACCTTTTGATTTGTTTTATTTGAGTTGTACACTTACCAATAGTATCTGAACTGTGTATTTGATTCATCAAAAAAAGAAAAAAAATATGTCAAAATTAAAATAGTCAAACTCTTACCATTGATGAACTTAAGTCCTACGAAAAAAATCATTTGTGATGTGGAAAGTACGTTTTCAAAAATGATTACGAGAATACTATTTTGTTCGAAGATGTTCATATTAAAATTGTTAAAATTTAAAAGAATGCTAACAAAACACCAACAATTGATTCTTCCTTTGATACCAATATATAAATCTTAAAAAATGTATTTAATACTCCAGATACTTGTTTAATTTTTTTCAAAAATAATTTTATAAAATAGTTATGAAAAGTAAATTTTAAAATAAATTATATCTCCTTGATTTTCTTTTAGTTTTAAAATCACTAACCCATCTTGTCAAATTTTTAGTTTCAACATTATGATGTACCCAAAATTTCTAATAACCATATGTTGTTTGCAGGTGAAGCAAAGCTTGAATACCGTTGTTATGGACCTTGTTCAAATAGCCAAAATTATGTTGAAGAATGTGTTCAATTTTGTAAAAAAATGGATAAACGTTTAGATGGCTTTTGTGAAAAAAGCGTTTGTTGCTGCGCTCCACCGCCTCCACCTCCGCGAATGTAGCTTTTAAAAGTCTTTGTTCGAGTTTATGTACTTCCATAAAAAATACATAAAAAATTAATACCTGGATTTTAGTGAAGATAGAATGTCCTTGAGAATTTATTCTTCTAAGTCAATGTATTTGTACTAATATAAAATGATTTAATTTAAAGAATGACTAATATAAACTAGATAAGTTTCTTTATAATTATTAGCGGAAAGACGGTCACGATAAAATAGATAAGTTTATTTATAATTATTAGCGAAAAGACGGGCACTCCGTGCCCGTTTTTCGCTCTTTTTATTACACCAACTTTTGAAAATTATGAATGGTATTTTTTTTATGAAATTTTGGTTTTGATTAAAAGTAAAAATATAAATGTTTTCTTTTAATGACACGAACAATCTTTATTATAGAAAAAGTTATTTAAGAGTATAACTGGAATAATGAAAAAGTAAGTATAAATATACTCATATAGTTTGTTATACTTTTTAAATGATAAAGGGAAAAAACATATATACATATATTCATATCGTGTTTGTTACATTTGTTTTAATATTTAAATTTATTCTTATTTATTTGTTACATTGATACATGTATTATTGTATTGATATTCAAAATTAAGGGTATTTTTGAAAAGAGAAGTTCAACCAAAAATATGCTGAAAGAGGTAGTTTTTTTTATATATAGTATAAGTTTTCAAGTTTTTTTTTTTTTGAGTTAACCTTCTCATACTTCGGCAAAAGGGGGTCTAAATGATCAATAGTTCAGCTTGGAGGTCAGTGAATCATGGCCAAGAATTAGTTTATCTTAAAGTTGAATTAGCGTTTTCACAAATGATTGGTCCTTAAAGGAAGTTCATCAACTTAGAACTTCATCTAAAAAATTGAACTCGAGTATACACGAATGAGTTCGGCGAATTATTGTTCGCAAAATCACACAGAACAAAAGTGAGAGAAAAAAATAATAAATTTTCACTTGGATATGTTATAAGCATTTTTAGTGAAATGATTTAAGCAAGTGGATTGATAAATATAAATGGTTAAGATTTGGTGTTTTTTTTTAAGAAGTTAAGATTTGGTGTTAAAGTCTTACATTTTTTTAGACAAAAAGAAATAAAATGATATTCATTCATTTAAATCGAGAGATTACATCATTTAACACCGTTAAAAACGTAAAGGATGAATTGCGAACAAACTCACAACATCTAAGTTAATAGCATATAACGGCACAATGCATACAAAAATATATGATAAAATTAAAGTGACCGGAATATCCATGCCTCCGGACCTGCAACGTTGACGCCCAAATCTTTGATTGAATAATCGATCTTCAATATGAATCAAATGAACACCGCAAGAAACGGGAAATCAAACAACGCCGCACAAGACGACGAACAACAAACCACCACACTTAGATGATGAAATCAAAAAGGAAAAACCTAAATTTATGTGAAAATCACTTATTTAGATTGAAACAGAGAGAAAAAGATGAAGAAGGGTGGTTACAGGTCAAGAATTGACCCAAAACCAACCCTCAATGAAGAAACTGGAAGAGAAAACCTAGAGAGAAAAAATTAAAGCCGCCTTGTTGGAGAGAGAGCAAGAGTGTTAAAGTCTTACATGTGATGTTAATAAATCATAACTTTTATATATCTATAGCGAAATTGAAATTGCTTTATATGATTGGAGGACCCGTATGAAAATTATACAAACAAACATAATAAAATAATCACATACGTTAGTGAAGTAGAAATAGCGGACAGACGGGCACGATAGTGCCTGTCTTTCCGCTAGTAGCATGTAATGTAAACTGTATCAAAACATTTATAATTCTGCCCCTGATATTCATAAGATAGTTTTTCTGCCCCTGATATTCATAAAATAGTTTTTCTGCCTACTTGATGATAAAGTACGAATTATAAACACTTCGTATACGAAAAACACAATCACCCATAAAGGTGTCAATATCATGGGGGCTTTGAAGTTTTGGCCCTAACCCATATAGTAATGGGGCTTGAAAATTCACAAGATTAAAAGGTCCACATTTATGTAAGCCCACAAATAAAAAAATCAAAACTTGCAGGAGCATTTCTGTGGTTGCTCCTCAACACTTGCAGAGCATTTTATTCAATTTAGTTATATTGCTGGCTCCTCAAAGGTTCGTCAATCCATCTTACAGGTTATATGGTTTGCTACTGTCTAGGAAATATGGAAAGAAAGAAACAACAGGTTGTTTATAGACAAAATTTATACGGTAACTCAGGTGGTCGTCAAGATTAAGTCCCTAACTTTTATGTGGTTGAAGGCGAAGTTTAATACTCTTCCTTTCAATTTTCATGGATGGTGGCTTAGTCCGTTCACCATGCTTGGCATAGGCTAATAGTTTTTTGTTTCTTCTGTTTTCTGGTGAACAGTAAATATTGTAATTATTGCTTGGATTTGCTGTTTCTTTCTAAGTACACATTGTACTAGGAAGGACACTTTTTGGTTGGTAATATAATTCATTTTAGCTTCTTTTAAAAAAAAAAAAATCAAAAGGCCCCAAAGCCCCAAAATTTCTATAATTTTTTTTTATTACCTAAAAAAAACTTTTTTTAAGTAAATAAAAAAATTACCAAAAAAAAACTTTTTTTATTTAAAAAAATTACCACCGATTTTTTTTTTGAAATAATTAATATGGGGCTTATTTAGGCACACAAATATATATATATATATATATATATATATATATATATATATATATATATATATTTTATAGTGGGTTTGACCCCAAATAATTTTGGAATTCTGCTCTCCATCCTGCACATTTTGCTCGCGCTCTGCAGCCGTTCTAATTTTACCCTTGCGCACCTTAAGTAACGCTACGCTTCTTAAGTAACGCTGCGCACCTTAACTCACGCAGCGCAAGTTAAGTGACGCAACGTTACTGTTTTCGTACAAAACCCATCAGTCCAAACACCAAGCACCATTTTCTTTCCCTCCACCTTCAAAAACCTAAAAGTTGCGATTTTTTGGGTCAAAATCCACATCCCAAATCATTGCAAATCGTCAGGAAGCAAGTTTCTACGCTCATCAAGCACCAAATATCAAGTATTGTATCATCAAAACTAATCTCATTTTGCTGATTTTTGTGCTAGGTTCGTCTAATTTTCGTAGGCAATAGGGCTAGGTGCGCATGTTAACTTGCGCAAGGGGTAAGGCTGCGTGACTTAAGTCACACAGGGGTTAATGTGTTGCGTGACTTAAGTCACGCCACTGTGCACAGTTTTGTTTTCTGAATTTTTTGCGCCACTTTTTGTTCTTGGTTAGCTTGTCCCACAAGTAATTTATTTATTCTTCCTTTATATTTTTTTTATTCAATAGATATATAGGGAGATGGTTGACAATGTCGCGGATGATGACGTTGAACCGAAACCGGCAAAAAGGAAGGTTCCGGTGAAGGTTCTGAAAGACCGTGTATCATCCACAACTTCTCAAAGAAGATAGCGACATTGATTTCATGTTTAGCGTAATGGTTGAGAATAATATTTTGTATCTTTTTGTCCGATCCGTTAAGGTGTAATCATTATTTATGTGTAATAGTGTAATGTTTGACCGTATATGTAAGAATATGTAATTTTATAAATTTGTGGACAAATTTGTGTAATTTGGATCGTTTACGTGTCATTAAGTGTGTTTAAATGATTACGGGCCATTACCGGCGAATTCGTGTAATTTACACCGTTTCGATCGTTATGTGATTGTGAAAAAAACGATGTTTTAGTGTAATTTTGATCGATTGTGTCGTATTATCCAATAATATTGTTAAACTGACGTAAGTAGGTTCAATTACGGGCATCTTAAGGTTACGGGTCTTTGATGATACATATTGCATTCAATGCATATCAATACAACGATCAATAGTGCGTGACTTAACTTGCGCAAGTGTTAACACTATGCGTGAGTTAACTTACGCAGTGTTTTACACTTGCGCATCTTAACTGACGCGGCGTTACTTAACTAATGCAGACATTTACACTTACGTTAGTTAACTTGCGCAAAGGTAAATTTGGAACGGCTGCAGAGCGCGAGCAAAATGTTCAGGGTGAAGAGCAGAATTCATAATTTTGTTCAATTAAGGGCTTTAATTTAGTGGGCTTGGTTGGAATTTTTTTAAGTGGACTTTGAAATTTAAGACTCTATTGACACCTCTATACCCGTGTAGATTTCTCAAACTAGCAGTGATATATTAATGACTCTATTTTTCTCATACTTGATTGTTCATACATAATAGAACACCATAAAGATACGTTTTTCCCATTAGTATTTATTTTATTGATGGAAGCCATAAAAATAGTGTGTACATAAACTATAGTGTTATATTGCAGCACAACAACATTGGTTTCCTTGACAATGGCCTGGTTGACCAAGACCTAGACCTGCACACTTCTTTATGCAACCAATTGGACACGTCGTGCCACTAAAACATTGCGCAAGCTTGGGAGTAGAACCGGAAATGAATTTGTCTTCATTTGTTGCTCCACCTGCAATCAATAGATTAGAGAGGGTTATAAGAAATTTTTGATACATCATTAAAAAAAAAATCATAGTTTTGAATATGATTAACCCATTTAAAATTTGATCAATTTTTAGAAACGGATTTTTTTTTTTAAAGTTTGTATCCTCCACGCACACCCTCGAGCAAAAAACTCTTCGAATTTTAACGTTTTTGCATGTCTAAGACTGGATACAAATCTTTTTACAAAGGAAATTGTTAAAACATTCAATAATAAAATTCATATTTTCTCAAAATATATATAAACCCAAAAGATAAGGGATTGCTTGATTTCTCTTTTCAAAAACTAATTTTTCGGTTCATTGAAATATTAAAAGAATACGTTATTTCATTAGTTTGTTTTTATCAAACAATTATATTTTCACTTGTTTAAAACTTAAATAGATAGTAATTTTAAATTAGGTTTTCATAACTATGTTAATATTATTTTGAAACACAAGATTTAAGTACCATCAAACGGTTATGATGGTATCATGGTATTGTAAATATATTTTTACGTGTTATTATCAGTTTAAAAGGAAGAAAATAAATCATATTTGGGGGTGTTTGGCAGGCATTCTTTTATGTTTAAACAATTAAAAGTCCTAATTTGAAGATCTTGAAACAAAATAGTGTTCTTATAAAAAAATTTAAAAATATACTTTCCACACACATCGAAAGTGGTTTTTCATTTTAAATTGTTCTTAGAGATACAATTACATTATAATTCTACTCAACATAAAATTGAAATTATCTTATATCAAACTAGTAAATTTGTTACCTCGAGTCAAAATGGAAGCAATGAATAAGATTGCAACGAACAAAAGTACACGATCAATGCATGTAGCCATGTTTTCTTGGAAGTTTTTTTTTTTTTTTTGAGAGGATGTTTTCTTGGAAGATGAACAAACAGTATCTGTTAAAGCATATTTAAAGAGTCAAGTAGCGAAGTTTCTTGATAATGTGATAAGTTAAAAAAATGTTAAATTGGCAACAAATACATCGAATTAAATTTTTTGCTATAGATTCTTATTAATAATAAACCAGTCAAAAATAAATAAATATACCAGTCAAAAAGAATTATTAGTAATAAAGGAACTTATATTGCATTAAATTTTATATACACACATATTTATACTTACTTTGTCCAGCATGGATATTATGAGTAAATAAAGTGATCGTAAATAAAGAAAGTAAATAACTGTTAAAAGTAAACTTTTGTGAATTTTAATGCAATCAAATATTAAGGGTCAACTCAAATATTGTTAGATGGAAAACTCTTTATGTATACTCAAAATTAAATAGAACACAACTTTATTATTAAGGATGAGTAAAAAAAAACTTTTATAATTAATTAGTTAAATGGGTAACAAATACATCGAATTAATTTTTTTTACGATAAATTATTATTAATAATAAACCAGTCAAAAAGAAGTATTAGTAATAAATGAATTTATATTGCATTAAATTTTATATATAATATACACATATTTATACTTACTTTATCCAGCATGGGTATTATGAGTAAATAAAGTTTTTTTTTTGGTGTAAACCGGTTATCCCCCGCGCGCAACTGCGGAGACTAATTCCTCGAGCATTGTGAGACCCAAATGGACGGCAGACTCTCCATAAGAGTTTTAACTCTGCTGCATGTCCAAGGTTGGATTCAAATCCACATATCAACATTTTTAAACAAAAAAATGAAAAAAAGGATAAATTTGTGCACATTTTAAAACATAAAGGACTGTAACCAAAAAAAATAAAAACATAAAGGACCTAAGTGGGAAAAAAAAAATAAAGTACCTAAATATTACAAATAAATAAAATAAAGGACTTAAAGTGTAATTTTGCTAAAATAAAATACACCATGCTAAAATTACTAATAAGCTACTTTAGTTAACTTATAATCCACCGTACACACATTTGAGAATCAAGAAAATGACATATGGCATTACTTGGTATTAACCATAGAAATATTTAACTAAAACCATTTTGGATAACAATACATAAATATTACTAATTAAAATGTAATTCAGATTCTAAAATAGGTTTAAAAAAAAAGTAAATAGCCTTTACTTCCAAATAGATAAATATCTTTTATTTATAATAAAGATTTTTTAACAAGTGCAATATTGCACATATTAAAGCAACGAAAAGTAGTATTTTTTGTTATAGAATACACGTTAGAGAGGGCGAATAACGTTTCAAACAATTATTTATTTTAAAGAAATTGTCTGACAAATATTTATATATATATATATATATATATATATATATATATATATATATATAAATATATAAATGGCAAAAGTGGCAATACAAACTTACTATTGGAAAAGTCGTAAGTTTTCAATTTTATACAAACCAAATAATAAATATTTGTTGTCTTGGATTGTGTAAAAAGTCAAAAACTAATAGTTAAAAAGGAACAGAGGAAGTATTAATACATGAATTAAACGTGTACAGTTGATCGGGTGTTGTACTTTTTATTTAATTTATTACCATTACTTTTCCAATAAAAAAGAGCAGACACGAAAGCGGTTGTGAAGAAATTCGTCAAATTTCGTTGTTTAGTTTTGTACCGTATAACAATCATGTTCAAATTTTCCTCTATATAAGGAACCGAAGACTTGAAGAATAATAGAACTCTCTGAACTTTAACAAGTGCTCTTACTCTGTCAAAATCAAAAACGCACAAACACTTAAATAATTTATTATAAACTTTAATATCTTAGAATTTCTTAAGTCTCAGAGTCCAATATGAATTGTATTCATTACACATTTGATTGTATATCAAGTTTAAAACCCAAACAATATTTTATTTTATTAAGTTAGATTATAGGAGTCACTTGCTTGTGTGCCTGAGCATTAGACGTCTCTTCCTTGTGTCATTGAACAAAATAAGTATCTTGTTTGTGTGTTGAGCATTTGTAATCTTAGTAATCATAGTGAAAATCCTCTTGTAGATTCTTAGAATTTTCTCGGAAATTAGTTGATGCCCATGTTCGACAACTAAGTTTGTTCAGTTCGATCAGAATGACATATTTTGTTCTGTATGTGAAACGAAAAGGATATTCTCCCATAGTCAAATAAGGGGTGGTGCAATACGCCCATAACATTGTATGGAGCTCCTCGGCCCAGTTACCTTTTTGCATCTTCTAGCCATCATCCAATTCCTCGAAGGACAACACGGTTAGCATATTACGCTTGTCCATTTGTCAAGTTCCTCAAGTATTCTTCGAATATTCAATTATCGAATTGAGTCATGTTGTCAAAGATTACGAAGGTTGGTACTCCAAACCTTGCGAGGATGTTTCTTTTGAAGAAACGGAGTACGTTCGTTACTGTGATTTTTTCAAGGGTTTCTACTTTTATCCATTTGGTTGAATAGTCCACCGCGACCACCGGGTATTTGACTTGTCCCGCTGCTTAGGGGAAAGGTCCTAGTATGTCGATTCCCCCACCATGCAAAAGGTCATGGTAAAGCGAGCGTTATTAGCTCGATGGGAGGAGCAATATGCATGTCCCCATGTTTTGACATTTTTTTCACTTTGACATGTAATCCTTAGCGTCATGCGAAATTATTGGCTAGAAAAACCCTACTCGCAAAAACTTGTTGGCAAGAGCTTTTGTTCCTAGGTGTTGTCCATAGATGTCCCATGTGAGTCTCGCATTGAGCTTCTTGGGCCAAATTTGGACTTATGCATTTGATCAGTGGAGTATTGAACCCTCGTTTGTAAAGGATAACTCCTACCAAAGAGTAAGAACATCTTCTCATTTATGATGCTTCGAGGGGAACTGAAGGGAGCTCGTTGTCAGCACAAACCATTTGACACCTCACTAGTTAACAAAAGTTTTTAACGTCAGGGACTAAACTGATAACATAAGTGCCCATTCAGGGACTACTTTGTATTTAATTTTGAGTCAAGGACCTTTGTGACAACGAGGTGCAGAGTCAGGAACTAAAGTGACCATTTATTCAATAAAAAATAATTTTTAAAGAAGGATTAAGCTATAATCGTATTTCATCGTCTTCTTTCTCTAACTACGACGACTTTCTCAAAATATATATTTTTTTAATTATACTCAATAAAAATCATGAACAAAATAATAATAAAACATAACAATATCATTGGAAGATTTTTAAAAAAATAAAGGGTCCAAGGACCAATACCAAAGTGTAAAGACCGATATAAAAAATATTGAAAAGTGCACTGACTAATACCAAAATTAATTTAGAATATTTTAATTCTGAATATTTTATCCTTTATTGTGCAACATGGCATGTAATAATTGGTATACGTGGTTAGTTTTGCCTTCTTTTTTTTAAAATGGACCGAACATAAACATTAATTGAAATTTTTTTTAGAAGATGATTAATTGAAATTTTTTTATAAAGTACAAAGACAAAATGTCAAACAAGAAGAGGTGCAGGGATTAATATCAAAATATAATCAAAATGCACGGACCAATGACATGTCTTAAATTTTTATTTGTGATGTGATTAGAGAATGACAATCTGCTGACCAGTACCTTTTTTTTTTTTAGCACTGGTACGTACTTTTAATCTTTGCTGGTCTTAGGAAAATGGAAGTACGTGCTATTCTTCACGTGCTTGCATGCTTGCGCATTATTTCTTTCATTATCTCAAAGACTATTTTCTCTCTGTAACATAGTTCCCTGAAACCTTTACCTCTCAACACACTTATGTGGAGCACCCATCACATTTAACTTTTAGCTACATAGTTAGTAAAGGTTTGGCTATGCAATGCATACATTAGTACTGGCATACACCATCTTTTGCACCAGAAGTAGAAAATGGAATGAATATACAAATGTGACAATAGTATAGCTTGTACACAAAAAGGAGAAAATGGTATGAATATGCAAATGCAGCAGTAGCTTATCTACCTAGCTCCAAAAACTCCTTCTCCATTAGATTTATGTTCATTTTATTTTAAGCAAACCCTCTTTATCCACACACATTGTGACATTTTTTTTCAAATCTCTTTATTTTTTTAACTCCATCTTCGTTCTTATATCTCCCTCTCTTTTCTTCTTCATTTTATTCTCCATTGTTTTTCTTCTATTATTCATCTGCATTCATGGGTGGCAGCTTTAGTGCAGGGTACAAAACTGAGAGGAAAAGGCCTTCACATCAAGGTAATAATATTTTTATTGACATTTTCTCTTATGAATACTTTAAATACTTAAGAGAGTAAATTTTGGACATAGAGAAAGGGGAGGGAGAAGTCAATAATAGATGATATTATGTGATTATTATACTTCAGAAAGTTTTCTTTTGTAACTTGATTTTGCATTCTCAAAAAACTGATTTGACTACAAGAGAGCTTTGCAGTTCTGGTGTAGGCAGTTTGTTTCTGCTTCATTAGGAGTCTCTGTTTTTGGCCCTTTTGTTAGATGTTAGACCAGTCTTTTGTTTCTGTTGTTCACTGTGTTGTTTTAGTGCCTGCTCTTGTTTTGAGTTGGGTTCATAGGGTTTTTTTTTATTGAGTTGTGTAATTGTTGGGACACTGCCGACTGCCGTATTTTAGTGGTGCCTATTTGTGCTCTTTTTCCTCCTTGCCGGTTAAGTGCACCTTGTGCTAGCCGAGCCTAATAATATTTGCTGATTCAAAAAAAATAAAAAAAAACTTGCATTGATATTATGGATAAAAAAATTTTAAAAAAATATTGTTATTTCATGAGAAACAATGTTATTGACATTGTTAGCTTTTCATGTAGGAGTAGTTTGGAGAAACAATGTATGACTTACACATTAGGATAACATTGTTGCCAAAATATGCAAGCCTAAGGAGTTAACTCATGTTTTTTATTTTGAAATTGGCAGGTTTGAATTCAAAGATTGATGGTATTTTGAGTGGATTAAGCACTAAGGCCTCGTTCTGCTCCTCTTCATACGTGCTTCTAAATTCTAGGACTGATGATGAGTTCAACTGTTTGAAGTGTTTCACGTTAAAAGAAATAAAAAATGCGACAAAGAACTTTGGTCGAGATAGTCAGGTTAGTGAAGGTTGCGTAATTAAGGGGTGGATCGGTGAGCACACATTAGCCCCCACTAAACCAGGTACTGGTTTCGCAAATTTCTGTGAAGTGGAGTGACAACTGGGCTAGCTTGGAAAGAGTGACTGGCCGGTGAGTGTCATTCAGAAACATATTTGGCTCGGAGCTTGAGAACGAGCTAGTTGAATTTTGAATAAGTTATGTTATATATAAAGGAAAAATATGGTTTATTGTAATAACTAATTGTTCTTTTTCCTTTATTATAGACAAAAATCAGTAACCTGGACCAGCTGCGTCCACCGGCCGCTTTTGGTATATGAATTTTTGACCATGGGAAGTTTGGATAACCATTTGTTTAGAAGTATGTCATTGAATTTAATCCTTCTATTGTTGTCAAATTATTATTTTTACTTATCCTTTGAATATGAATCGACTTCAAGCTCGAGGGAAACTAGGGAAGTAGTTTATTGCTGCTGCATTACATGGTTTGGTCTAACTAGAAATGGAAAATTCTGAATTAATTTTATGTTAATCAACTAGGGTATGTTAACAAATGTTTTCTAGTTCTGCATATCTCTTGTTGCTAATTTAATTCCTAATATATTGCTTCCATGAACAAAGGGGTGGAATTGAATATAAGTAGTCCTCACATCTAGAAAGTGCATTATAAAGCATTTAGATTATAAACTCATTGATCAACATGAAAGTATTTGTTAATTTATGTTGCGAAGCACGATTCACAGCCCCCTTCAGATTGTTATACATCACACATTTTGGTTAGACAACATGTTTGGTGTATACTCAGATGGTCCTGCTGTTTTAAGGTAAAGGAGCTTCTAACTTCCAGCCACTCTCTTTGGAAAATCCGAATGAAGATAGCTCTTGATGCTGCTAAGGGTCTCGCATTTCTTCACAGCGATGAAGTGAATATGATACATGGAGAATTAAAAACTTCTAAGATCTTGATTGATTCAGTAAGTGGTTTTATTGATCTTACAAGCATAGAGATATTTGGAGAGTTTAATAAATTAATATGGATTTATACATTTGTTCATGGGAATGACAGAACTACAATGCAAAACTATCTGTTTTCGGGGTGACAAAAGCCGGAGAACCAAATAGTGGTCAGTACAATTTTTACATTCCAATGGGCTTCCAAAGCTACATAGCACCTGAGTATTTATTTAGAGGTATGTTAATCTTTTTCAAACCAGCAAGTTCATGTTTCACACCATTTACCTATTTCACCATATCGTCATGCCTTGCACATAGTTGATGAGCATTTTGACCTTGAAGTTAATTAATTATGTGCCGAAATTTAAATAAGTTGTAATCAAATTTTTTAATTGTGTTGCAATTTTATTTTGTTAATTATAAAACCAGTAACGATTCTTGCATCCTATCACTAGAAAATGTAATAGTAATATTGACATTCTGCATCACTCCTGACGTTATTTTTCATCGTCTTTTTGTGAAAGTTCTTTTACCAAAAAGTGCGATGTGTATAGTTTTGGGGTTGTTCTCCTAGAAATTATGTCGGGCAAACCTGCACATTATGTAAATAAGACATACGAGGAGTGTTTAGCTGAATGGACCAAGCCATTCCTCGACGACAAAAATAAGATCTCTCAAGTCATGGATTCACATATAGAAGCTCAATACTCATTGCTTGAAGCAATGAAAGTAGCTTGCATTGTAATTCACTGCGTGTATATGGAAGATCGCGATTTAGGCCAAACATGGATGAGGTGGGGAGATCATTGGAACAACTTCAGGATTCCAATGACACAGTTGTTTAAAGGGATTTGAGGGATATGCAATTTTGGAAGCAGCCGGAAAAGTGAAGAATGCAATCTGAGTATACAATCTGAAGCAGCCGGAATATTCATCTGTGTTTTTTCCATCAATTACTTGGCAGAATTTCTAGTTGTAATCTTTCAATGTATCAGTTTACCCCATGAGATTTTTTTGCTTACATGAAAATGTAAGGAAAAGCTTGAGTTTTATGCTATTAGTAAATTATTATTGGTACTCAAATTTTAGATTAATTAAGCTTCCTACCTTATGGTAAATAATAAAATGAATTAAAACATACTAAGTTAATATGCTGTTGGGTAGAGGTCTTTCAGAAGCTAAAATGTATATGAAGGTATAGCTATGTAGCATGGACAGACACCGGACACTAACAAGTCGACACCAATAGATAATAATTTAAATTTTAAAAAATGACATACTTAAATATTAACACATGTATAGATGTTATGTCAAACATGTCTTCGATCAATAGTGTCAGTACTTCAGATGATGGTAGTGTATCAATGACACTACCAAAAGATAATGACACGAGTCTTTCATTCATCATCTAATCTTTTCTTATCTCTCTTTCTATTACATTATCGAAATATCACATCTATCACATCACTCTTTCTATTTTTTTCGTTATCTCTCAAATTGTACAGAAAGTGTATCAATGTCCATAGATAGTTTTTCATAGGAAAATATTAACAAGTGTTGTAAGGATATTGATCAATGAATCAAATATGGTACTATTGTATTTGATGTTGTGTAGTTAATGTTTCAGAAGATTTTTTTTTTTTCCAAGTTAAATCAAAACCATCAGCGGAAAAGCAACCACAGAAGAATTGCTTCAAGCTTCAAGCTTCAAGACTTTTGACTCTCCAATAAAACGTGCAGAAGCAAAAACAAAAAATAATCACCACTGCAGAGATTATATAGACCAAAGATACAACAAAAGATATCAAATGTTCTGAATAGTAATTTACTTTTTATTTATTTTTGAAGCCACTTTAATTGGTCGTTTATTTCTAATTGGAGTCACATGAATACTCTTTTATGAATGACTTTCACCAAGAAAAATAAGATGAAAAGATAATCTTGGAACGTTTTTAGGGATTAAGCAATTGATCATAGTCCAATAGACATAGTCTTTAAATGCAATCATATTCTAAAATATATTTTTGCAAACCCTGAGTATTGACAAGGAGGGATGAGCTGGATTTGCTTGAAACATGAGACAGTTCTTCTAAGCCTCAATGAATTTATATTAAATGGTATTTTGAATCAATGAATTTCATATCAAATATTATTTTATGATACAAAAAAAACAAATAAAAACAATAGTTTTTTTTTTGGGGGAAACAAAAAGAATCTCTTTTTTATTTCTACAAATTCTTACAATTGAGTCTTCGGGTCATGTCTATAGACCCTCTCTTGGTGTCCAAGTCTTAAAATGAGTTTCTCAAGGTTGAAGCGAAAAATTCTCAACCAAGTGACCTCTAACTCTAAACACAAATGTTCATATTTCCACCGACAAATTCAAGTGGTTTGCATTGTGGACAACTTCCCCCACACACCAACTCATTTTTCTTAGTAGTTGTTGAAGAAATTAGTTTTTGCCTTGACAGAGAATTAAGTATTGCCACCACTATTTTAGTGATCTTTCAAAAGAATCGACGAAATCTAAAAAATATGCATGTTTAGTATTCAGTGAAATACTTAATATTACTTGATGCAGAAAAAAGAAAAAAAAAGTTAGTTTCAATTTTTTTGATGAAGCATGTGAGATAATTTTTTATTTATTTTTAACAAGATGTGAGATAAATTGTTGAATGATTGTTTGATCATACAAAGAGATAAAAAAAATTTAGTGCTGAAAAATGAAGAAAAAAATTCATAAAACAATTTCAAAATGTAAAGACCCGTAGAGCAATTAAAATTTGAATATGATCAATATTCTTTAATATATATAATGATATAGTTTTTGTGTGATCTCTAAATTTAGTTTAAATATGTTTTTTACTTATTACATTCTTAACGACTTAGTGGATTGTGTTTGTTTTCAGGGTTTGAGTCACGAATATTCAAGCAAGCTAGAACTCTTTCGTTGTCGCTTGACTTTTCAATTTAGTTGTGTATTTGCAACTTAATCAATATTGATTATAGCATGTAATGTAAACTGTATCTTGTCTACAAAAACATTTATATATAATGTTGCCTTCATTAGTCAAAAATTTTAATTCTGTAATTCATAAAATAGTATTTTCTGCCTACTTGATGATAAAATACGAATTATAAACACTTCGCATACGACAAACACAATGACCCATAAAGATTTCTCAAACTAGCAGTGATATATTAATTCATACACGATTGTTCATACATAATACAACACCATAAAGATACGGTTTTCTTGAGAGGATGTTTTCTTGAGAGGATGTTTTCTTGGAAGATGAACAGACAATATCTGTTAAAGCATATTTAAAGAGTCAAGTAGCGAAGTTCCTTGATACCGTGATAAGTTAAAAAAATGTTAAATTCGCAACAAATACATCGAATTAAATTTTTTGCTATAAATTCTTATTAAATAATAAACCAGTCAAAATAAATAAATAAACCAGTCAAAAAGAATTATTAGTAATAAATGAATTTATATTGCATTAAATTTTATATATACACATATTTATACTTACTTTGTCCAGCATGGATATTATGCGTAAATAAAGTGATCGTAAATACTTGTCAAAAAAAAAAGTGATCGTAAATAAAATAAGTAAAAAACTGTTAGAAGTAAACTTTTGTAAATTTTAATGCAATCAAATATTAAGGGTTAACTCAAATTATTGTTAGATGGAAAACTCTTTATGAATAATCAAAATTAAATAGAAGACAACTTTATTAGTATTAAGGATGAGTAAAAGAAACTTTATTACTAAGTGAAAATTTTATAAAAAAAATAAAATACATCATGCTAAAATTACTAATAAGCTACTTTAGTTATCTTATAATCCACCGTACACACATTTGAGAATCAAGAAAATGACATATGTCATTACTTTTTTTTTTAGGTAAATCAGGAGAGAGGACATGCATCAAGGAGAAGCAACGACATCTCAATTAGGTTGGCACTCTGATGAACTCCCATCCTATACCGCCACTTTCAAATTTTATTAAATAAAGGGAGAAAATACAAGAGGGGACTAGACCAAAACCCTCGAAAAAAAAAAAAGAAAGTAAATTGCCTTTACTACCAAATAAATAAATATCTTTTATTTAAAATAAAGATTTGTCTAAGTACAATATTGCACATAATAAAGCAATTAAAAATAGTATTTTTTGTTATTGAATACGTGCGAGAGGGGGTGAATAGTGTTTCAAACAATTATTTATTTAAAAGTTTTTTTTGTCTGACAAATATTTATTAAAAAGGTATATTTTTAATAAATGGCAAAAAGTGGCAATACAAACTTACTATTGAAAAAGTAGTAAGTTTTCAATTTTATACAAACCAAGTAATAGATATTTGTTATCTTGAATTGTGTAAAAAGTTAAAAACTGAAAGTTAAAAAGGAACAGAGGAAGTATTAATACATGAATTAAACTTGTACAGTTAATCGTGTGTTGTAATTTTTATTTAATTTATAACCATTGTACTTTTCCAGTAAAAAAGAGCTGAGACGGAAGCGGTTGTGATGAAATTCGTCAAATTTGGTTGTTTAGTTTCGTACCGTATAACATTCCTGTTCAAATTTTCCTCTATCTAAGGAACTGAAAAACTTGAAAAATAATAGAACTCTCTGAACTTTAACAAGTGTTCTTACTCTGTTAAAATCAAAAGTGCACAATAATTTATTATAAACTTTAATATCTTAGAAATTATGAAGTCTCGGAGTCCAATCTAAATTGTATTGATTACACATTTGATTGTATATCAAGTTTAAAGACCAAAAAATGTTTTATTTTAGGCTTAAATATGTGTATAGTCCCTGCAAATAGGGTTCAGTTGAATTTTAGTCCATGTACATACTAATCCTCCCATTTCTTCCCTGCAATTATTAATCACTTTAAATTTGGTCCTAATTACTTTTGTTTGCACATGTGTCAAGTGATTACTGATGTGCCGCTTACATGGCATCAACTGACTGGGTAAGCACCTCGCTGACTCAGCTTTTCACACCTGAACTTCCTATTTTGCCCTTAATGAAACCAGAGATGTGCAAAATGACCAAACTGCCCCTGTCTTTTTTCTTTCTTCTTCCTTCTTCCCTCACTTCGTCCCATTCAGAACCCTTTTCTTCTCTTTTTATGTTTATCTTCCCATGATGAGTCTTCCTTCTCTTCCACCACCTCCAACACCATCCATCTCTTCCATCACCACCACCAACATCATCCATGACCGGTCTATTCACTCGAAAGAAAAACCACCCAGACCCCAACCTAGACTCTTCACTAGCAAGATCCAGAGGTTTGAGGCTGTTAGGAGAGACACTAATGCCGTTAATTGAAGGACCCGATTCAGAAAACGGGGATCTAAACGAATCGGGTCGGGTTTTAGGAAATTGGATGAAGGATCAGCTAACACGTGCTCCTTCCGTTTCATATAAGAGGTCTAATATGTGACTTTTGCTTGGTGATTTTTTCCTCATCGTCATGAATTCAATATGAAAGGTTGATGTTTTTAAGAAGCGTAAGGTTGTTGTTTACTTCAACAGATAAAAATGCATTGGTTGGTTCAAAATTTTGATATGACGTGGGTGAAAATGAAGGTGAAGAAAAACGGGGGAAGTAATGAACAATGATGGTAGAAAATGAGTATGTGAAATTTGAGAGAGATACAAGTGCGTATGTGTATGGAGCTTGAATATTTGAAGGGGAATTAGGTGATGTTTTAAGAGATGGGTTTGTGGTTTTTGGTTCAGTGAATGGTGTGTTCGATGCATATACCTTGTTATGTTTGAAGGGGAATAGTGTGTTTTATGCATATACCTTTTGAATTTTTTTTTATGGAAGATTCAGTTTCTTCGAGTAAGAGAAGAAGATAGATGATTTTCTGGATAGGGAAGAAGAAAGGGAATAAAGAAGGGAAAGTAAGAGGCATACCGGTCTTTTCGTGTGTCTCAAGAATCATTAAGGGAAAAATTGGAAGTTCGTGTCTGAAAAGCTGAGCCAGCCTGGTGGTTTCCCAGCCACTAGATGCCACGTATGCGCCACATATCTAATTACATGCCACGTACGCTAAAAATCTTATTTAGGACCAAATTTAGGGTGATTAATATTTGCAGTGGCAAATTAGGAGGATTAGTAAGTACAGGGACTAAAATTCAAACCCCACCTATTTGCAAGGACTATACACATATTTAAGCCTTTATTTTATTAAGTTAAATTATAGAAGTCTCTTGCTTGTGTGGTTGAGCATTAGAAGTCTCTTCCTTGTGTGATTAAGCAAAAGAAGTATCTTGTTTGTGTGCTTGAGCATTTGTAAATCTTAGTAATCATAGTGAAATTCCCTTTGAAGTGCAAGGGAACTATACTACTCTTGGTTTGTGGAGGAACTATTATAAATTGATATGTCTCATCATCTCTCTCTCTCTCTCTCTCTCTCTCTCTCTATGCATTTATCTACAAGGTCGCAAACATCGAATATAGTACCTCCATGTTAGCAGTGAGTTTCACTTCTTCGAAATCTTTATGCTTTCGGTTGAGGGTGAGGTTGCCTACCTCAAATTCTTCTTTCACCACCTTCTTGTCGTTGCGAGCAAATATTTTGTGTTTGGATGCTCCTTGTTTTAGTGTAGCTTCACTTTTGATTTCTTCTAAGAATTCTAACTGCTCTCGTAGATTCTTAGAGTTTTCTCGGAAATTAGTTGATACCCACATTCGAAAACTAAGTTTGCTCAGTTCGATCAGAATGACATATTTTGTTTTGTATGTGAGACGAAAAGTATATTCTCCCATAGTCAAATAGGGGGTGGTGCAATACACCCATAACATTGTATGGAGCTCCTCGACCCAGTTACCTTTTTGCGTCTTCTATCCATTACCCAATTACTATTTTATGACATTTGCTCCCATATCTTTAGTTAGTCTTAAGCCTACAAAGAATGCCTCGTATTTTGCAGTGTTGTTGGTCATTGCAAATGATAATCCTAAGGACACCTCGTTTATAAGGCCTTACTCATTTTAAATAATCACTCCTGCTCATTTACCCTTTGAACTGGAGGATGCATCGATGAAGATGGTACATGTCGTTTCTTCATTTACCTCAGCAGGTGATTTCATTTTCGCAACAAAGTCGGCGAACGCTTTGCCTTTCATGGCTTTCTTAGATTTGAATTGGATATCAAACTCCAATAATTCGAGCAACCATTTCATCATTCTTCCAGCTATGTCCAGTCGAAATAAGATTTACCTTATAGGTTAATCGGTTCTTACAATGATGGTATTGGCTAAGAAATACTTCTTGAGTCTTCTTGATGCCATGACGAGCACAAGTGCAATATTTTCTATCTTTTGGTATCTTATCTCTAGTCCTTGCATGTATTTACCTATGAAGTATGTGGGTTTTTGCCCCTTCTTCATTTGTCTAATTAGGGCAGCACTAACATTCTAGGAAGAAATAAAGAGATAAAGATATATCTCACCTTTCTTTGGACGTGAGAGGACTAGTGGTGAAGAAAGCTCTTGCTTAACGTGTTGAAAGGCAGATTCGAATTCCTCGTTCCACTTTCAAGCAACTTCTTTTTAAAAGAGTTTGAAGAAAGGTGGAGCGTGTTTAACGAACTTTTCTATGAACCGTAAGAGTGTGGTTAAAATTCCGTATAGTGTTTGAATGCACTTCTTAAAGGTGGAAATTGGGTATTCAGCGAACGCTCGACATTTGTCTCGGTTCTTCTCTATCTATCGCTCTGTTACATAAAAACCTAAAAACTTCTCTACTCAAACTCCAAAAGTGCATTTTTTAGGGTTGTATCTCATGTTATATTTTCGGGCTTGCTCAAAGATTTTCTTGATATGAATGGTATGATCTACCTCTTGTTCAGATTTTACAAACATATCATCCATATAGACTCGATCATGTCTCTGATTTCATTTTTGTAAACTTTATTCATTAATTGTTGGTATGTTTGTCCTTCATTTTTTAGTCTGAAGAGAATTAAGTAGTAGTAATAGTTCCCTAATTCGGAAATGTAGGTCAATTTCTTTTATCGATTTCAGCCATGGGTATTTGATTGTACCCAAAATACGCATCCATAAATGATAAAAAGTTTAAATCTTAACGAACTTTCTAATAGTTTATCTATGTTAGGGAAGGGGTATGCATCTTTGGGAAATCCCTATTAAGTTTGGTATAGTTAACACACATACACCTTTTTCCATTAGAATTTTTAACTAGTACAACATTTAAGAGCCAAATTGAATAGTCAACACACATAACCTTTTTATAACTTTTATCTACAGCCTTCGCTTTTTTTGGGGACTGCTTCCTACGTCGATGAGCTTACACTAGCACTAGGAATGATTTCCAGTTGTTGATAGGCAACATTAGGATCAACTTTTGGCATCTCAGCAGAACCCAAGTGAACAGGTCTGAATTCTCCCGAAGGCAGATGATCAGTTGTGCTCGGACCAACTTTGGAAGCTCATTCCCGATCTTGAAGTTTTTTAACGGGTCCTCGCCGAAAGCAACCAACTTGAAATTACCATCATATGATTTCTTTGTTGAGCAATTCCTTTTTATTCTGCACCTTTAGGTCGTTTTGCTGAACCTACAGTCAAGTTTGATAGAGTTGGCTTCTATGGTGCTCGCAACAATTTCTTTTCCTTTGCCCATGAGGGGTGTATTTGGATGAGAGGCCGAACTATATTTCTTGTTTTCCTGAAGGAAACATCTTTTGGTATCTTTGATGTCCCCATGGAGATTGGCGATGGTGTAACCCTTTGCATGGTACTTCATTTTGAGATGACCGGTGGAACAGGTTGCTCCTAGTTCTACTAAAGTTGGTCTTCTGATGATGCGGTTGTAGAGAGACGATCAATTAGTCACTAGAAATTGAACCTTCACAGTTCTTATTTCTCCTCGTTGATTAAAGGCGACAAAATTTTGACGTAGCCTCAAGGTTTTGTCGACAAACCGTTGAATCCGTTGAGCTCGGATCCAACTTATGGAGATAGATTCTTCTCCGTCAGCTGGAAGGTTTTGAATAAGTTGGTGTAGATGATGTTGCAAGAAGCCTCGGTGTCTACCAAGACTCTACAGACATCAAATTTTAGCATGTAAGCATGGACGAGCAAAGGATTGTAAAATTTAGTGCCCCTCTAGGCAACTCGTCATGATAGAACGTGAATGGTGGTTGTCTTACAACTCGGACATATGCGATGACCATTTGGTTGATATTCAGCAGCTCTTCAAACTTCTTTTTCATTTTGCCCATTGTGGCATTGTTTATCCATCCCCTCGTGATTACATTGAAAGTAAGGAATTGTTCCTAGGTGCAGGAGTAGGGGATTACCTCGATTAATTCGGAAAAGCAGGGAAAGTCTTCGAGTTGGTCGACTGTCATTCTAATTGTTGGATCCTTATCATCACTATCAAGGACCCGTTGAACTGATTTTCATTCAGGTGAGGTGTTCTTGGTAAACTTCATCAACTTTCCTCGTTCTATAAGGATTTCAATCCCATCGTTAAGGTGGATGCATTCATCAGTTGCATGTCCATGACAATATTTGCTTTTGTATGCACCTCCCCTTGTTGCAGTTGCCTTTGGGTACTTCATTCCTGCTTCCGTCATATTTGCATAAGCGATCTCGGCAAGTATTTTGTCCCTCAACATAGTGAAGGGTGTGTACTCAGCAAAGCAACCAACATGTCTTTTTCTTTTTGAATTGGCTTGCCTTCGCTTTTCTGATCCTAGAAGGACTTTTTGGAAGATTTAGCATGGGGGCCATTCTTCCTCGCCTTATTCAGGTTATTCAAATACAACTTTTCCTCGTTCTTGATATAGGTTTTTGCTACCTTCATAAATTCATTGAGGGATTGCGGCTCGTCAATCTGCACGATCTTCTTAATATTAGTTCCTGGTCTAAAGCCCTTCTCAATCAGGTACTTATTCATCTTTTCATTCGCTCCTCAGACTTGTACGACTCCCTTATTGAACATTTTGGTGTAGTCTCAAAGAGGTTCATTTTTGTCTTGCATTATAGCCTTGAGGGAAGCAACCGTTTTTTGTTGCATAGTCGATATTTTGAAGTTTGTGGGAAATTCATGGTATGGATCATCCCAAGATTCGACAGAGTTCCTCTTGAGGTTCTTGTACTACGTCATATCTCCTTGCGTAAAAGTAGTCACAAACAACTTGCATTTGGCAGATCCTTGAACGTACATGTAGTTGAGTACAACCTCGATACTTTTGGTGTGCTTGTTTGGATATGACGTTCCATCGTAAGCCTCAATTTGTGGGGGTTTATCTAATCCTGCGGGGATTTGAGTTTCCCTTATCCTTCGAGTGAAAGGTATATACGTTGTACGATCATTGTCATAGTAGGATGAGGATCGCGAGCGGCTGGCGTACCTTCCCGAGTATGTTGACCTTGAGGACCTTATGTTGCCCAAAGAACTCCTAGGGGAATCTGGACCTCTCTGGGGGTTAGATCATTCCCCTTATGCTACATTGGAGGGGGAGAGGGAACAAGGGAGATCAACTTTTCTGGGAGTCGGTGACCTAACTCGGGTATCACGAAAATGAGCGTCCTTTGTCTCCCTTATGTGTTTATTCTTATCCTCAATCATTTGTGTCTGGCGATGTAGAGTATGGAGGATATTGTTGAGCATGAAATTTGCAGAGATGCTTTGCTCGCCTCTTCGTTAGGTCACAGAGAGGAATTTCCAGCTACAAAATATGACGTTTAGGCTGCTCCCTTGGGATTTCAAAGGGGGGACGGGGTCGAAGTCTGACCATCACGTTAAGGGTAGTAGATTTCTCTCTCATATTTGAGATGTAGAAACGTTAGCCATTATACTAAATGAGTGTTTTGGGAATTTTGTGTATAGTTTGGTCTAACCTGGTCAGAAGAGGGATTTCTGGTGTGGTTACTCTGGATGTTTGCAAGGTTTAGAATGACTGGGGGTGTGTACCTGCAGACACTCCAACACTCAATTCTGTAAAGAGCAAAGAAATGGGGGTCTAGGTTTGAAATAAATCATATCTTTGGGGATTGATTGAAGTCCCCTTATATAGTGAGGAGGTACAGGAGCTGTTGTGACTGACAAACATGTGTTTCATGGTTAATGATCCTCAGGGATCGTGGCTGTCGAGTGAGGCTTTTTCGAGCACGTGGGTTATGTGCCAATTAAGTTTTGAACTAGTCACATAATGTTGTATTGGGCCTATTATATTGGCCATGTATTGAGAAGTGGGCGTAGCCATTTGCTCAGTTCAGAATAGTTTGAAACTAAGTTTTGGTTGTTCTTTAGAATAAGCTGAAGGAAAATCACTTACCAAAACAGGCAACGAAATAAAATTTTCTCGATTTTCTTTCCATGGATCATTAAGAATTTGACATGATTAATGATTAGTATGTTACCTCTTGAAGTGCATAAAGGATTCTCGATCACAGCAAAGCCTCTACTTGTCCACACGGACGGTGCTCCCCTGGTTCCCAATGCTAGCCAAGCGTATCAAAGGTTTGAAGAATTAGGGTTTCTAAAACATGTAACTCTGACTACAGCACAAGGGTTCTATTTATAGAAATCCAAGTGTGTTCTACAAGTCAGAATTTACAATTGGGCTTCCGTGAGCCCATTAACTCGTTTAGCCTTTTGATAACTAATTAGCGTTATTTGCTAAACACACCCATATTATAAGTCTTACTTATATTTTTCCTTTTGACCATTCTATTGTGTGTGACCCTATAGGTTCTAGTCACGTTGGCAATAATATTAAATCTAATATTTAATATTATAAACAATGAGCGGTATCTAGCAACAAATCATTGCTACCAAAGTGACAAGAATGACAAGTAATCTAACAAAACCTTTTCCATGATAACATACATGTGTAGAATTACTCCTTTGTCCTCATATCTATATTGATCACAAGGCATAGATTTTGTCACCCTTGTATCAGTCAATATTTATATTTCTTGATCCCGAAATATACTAAATAACGAATAAGCTCAATATCTCATATTGACTTAATTCGTGGGAGGAAGAGCTTTTAGAGGAGTGTAGGCTTTTACTTGCTGACATTTCTTTCCAGCCCCTTTCTTATGATGTGTGGCACTGGCTTCCGGATCCCTCTGAAGGGTATTCTGTCCGTGTTGTGTACACTATGCTTACTGATCAGGGGGTTGCGCAGGTTAAGGCAGGAGGTTGACTTGATTTGGCACAAACAGGTTCCGTTTAAGGTGTCTATTTTGGCCTGGCGGTTGCTTCGTGATCGTCTTCCAACTAAATCAAATTTGGCGATGCGTGGTGTTTTTGATGCAGAGGCGTGCCAGTGTGTGTCAGGGTGCGGCTTTATGGAGGATGCTAATCATTTGTTCTTGTTGTGTCCATGTTTTGGTTCGTTGTGGCCTCTTTTGCGGCGCTGGATTGGCTTTGATGGCATTGATCATTGTGATATTTCGAGTCACTTTGTTCAGTTTATTCATTCCACAGGTGGCTTGAAGACGCGTAGGTCTTTTTTATAGCTCGTTTGGTTGCTGACTGTTTGGGTCCTTTGGAACGAAAGGAATAATAAAATATTTAACATGAAAGAAAGTTCCATGATTCAGTTACTAGACAAAGTAAAGTATTATTCTTCGTGGTGGCTTGAAAGCTAATAAGGCTATATTTGTTTATGGTGACCATTTGTGGTGGTCGAGACCTTTGACGTGTTTAGGCATCGGCTGACCTTTTGTTGTACTCTTGACTGAACTGCTTGTTCTTTTCTAGTTATCTTCTCGGTACATCTTGCGTTGAGAGGATGCTATTGTAGTGTTAATATAATCCATTTTTGTTTGTTCAAAAAAAAAATTGAGATTGAAGTTTGTTGTTGTTGTTGCAGTATGAATTTTGTTTGGATTGGTTAAAGATAATTTTCTTAGCTTTTTTTTTTTTTTTTTTTAAGATTGTTGTTGTTGTTGAAGATATTGTTGTTGTAGAAGATGAAGATTGTTGTTCTCTCAAGTGCCAAGCCCCTTGCTATATTATTTTTTTATTTCTTCTATTTACACGTGTGGCTTTTTGTTTTTTTTAACAAAAATAGGAATATACACATGTGGCGACGCCACATCCTTTAATGAAGTGCTAAACAAGCGTTGACTTGGTCAAAATTGCCAAAAAAGATCAATATTGCAAAGGGGTTAATTCTTGGGGGCCAAATTTTTCATTTTTTTTAATAGGGTCAGAATTGCAAAATTTTGAAACTTAGGAGGTCAAAAGTACACTTTAGCCTTATTCTAATTGAAGCTAAAATTTGTAACTTTTGATTATGGAATTGATTTTCGCGCACAAATTTATAGTTTATCTCACTTTTAATGAATATATTCAAACACACGAATCACTTTTACTCAAAATTACTTTCAACTAAAATCAATTTTATAGAATCAATTATGTTAAAATCAATTTTCTCCTCTGCACAACCAAATACACGCTAAATCAAGCCTTTTTGTTGTTGAATGTTGTACAAAGTCTAATAGTGAGTGAGTAAAAAATAAGGGATCAATAATTAAGCATGTGTTTGGTTTCAATTCTAGAGTCAAAAGTGATTTTAGAGGTTGTAAAATTGATTTTATGATGTTTGGATGATTTAAAGTAGAATTGATTTTGCTTGTAGAATTATTTCTACTTGAAGCTACAATTTATAGCTTTTGGCTTTTACAATTGATTTTACCTTTAAATTCATTAGTAAATCCACTTTTAGATACATACAAACATCCAAATATAAATCACTTTTTATTCAACTCACTTTCATCCATAATCAATTTTACATAAACAATTCCTCAAAATCAATTCTAGTAAAAGCTAAACCAAACATACACTAAGTTTTTTTCTACAAGAACATTTTTTGTTGTTGAATGTTGTTCAAAGTTAAGACACTATTAATTAATTATATATCCATATTTGGAAAGGAAATAAAAAGAGCAACACAAAAAGACGAAATAAAAACGTTTCTCATTCTCTTTCCCTCCAACAAAAACAAACAACCTCTTATACCAACTCTTATCTACGTTTCTATTTGTTTTGTTCCTTCTCAACTTTTCTTCCTGTCGTTTTTGCATTCCATTCCAAAAAAAATTTCATCTTAAAACAACAGAGGAAAGGTACCCTTAAACAACATAGACCAAGATGTTTTTTCTCATGTCAAGCTTCAAACATGTATCTTTGTTCTTCTTTTTGTTCTTGGCTTTCAATTGTTTCTCCATGTTTGGATCCAACGCTCAATTATTACCACAAGATGAAGGTACCCTTCATTTCTTTTTCTCTTTTTTATTTTTTTTATTTTTTTATTTTAATTTTGTTTATGTTTTGTAGCAATTTGTGTAACTTCCGAAACTGTCATGTTTATTCTTTGTTTTGTTCAAAATTATGAAACTTTAAACCGCTTTTTTTGTTTTGTAAAAGAAAAACAATTTCACATAGTTCTAATCTTTGTCATAACTTGTACTATAATAGATTGACATATATGAACCAATTTCATATAGTTTTTTTTTTCCTTTAGGGGAAGTTAAGAATTTTCAGTGGCCATGAAATTATAAGTTTTGTTTGTGTTAAGTAAGTGTGTGTGTGTGTTAAGTGTCTTCATGTTACTTCCAGAATTTGATTCATGAACTTTAATTTGTTCATCTAACTTGTTTAGATTCTTTGACCTCTTAATTTCTTGGCTCCATGTCTTTTTATGAGAAATTCTTTGGTACATGAAGTTTTATTGGATACTAATGTAAAGCAAACAACATTAAATAATTGAACATAGATATGTATCCAATAAAATTTCAGATTATCCAAAGTATTTTTTATGTGTGTGTTCATGTTCATAATATGCATTTTGGAGTGTTTTGTCATTCTACAAAAATAATCAAACCGTACATTAGAATATTAGATGTTGATTTTTATCCTATGATGAGACAGCCACGTCTATAATAGACATAGGTGGTCCCAATAATTTTTACTTTTAAACTACAAATATATGTAAGCATTTATTTTATTACTTTATTGCAGACAGCCTTAATATATCTATCCACATTCAATTCATTTAACAATAAAGTTATCTTTGCTCAAAAAAAAAAAAATATTATCTAAATTCAACTCATTATGGATGAATTATTGTTAAGATATTTTAAAATAGTGGACCAAGCTTACTATAATATGTTGAAAAATAAAAGGTGGGGACCAATTAAATAGGGTACGTGATGGTGGCAAACCGTGTATTAATAAATGTGCACTGTACTAGTCAAACACTCTGTTCGGTTAAATATTCCCTTTCCATATATATGCTTTGGCCCATTGGATTAGCAACATTTATTTATTCCTATTAAGAGTTTATGATGTTAACTATACTTGGATTATTTAAGTGCAGCAATAGTTTTTCTAATGATTTTTTTTGACCAAAAAGTTTCTCTAAAGTGTTTTTGCTCCACTTAGATTTACATCACTATTCAACCAAAAAAACTTAGATATGTATCATTGTGTGTCTATTTTTAAACGGAACACTAAATTATTAGGACATTTTGAACAAATTATTTATCAATATCAACTAATTATATTTTTTAATCCATATGACGGTCCAGATGAAACGAAGGAGATAATAATTTCATAGGATTCCTTCAAAAAAAATAAAATTTCATAGGATTAAAATGCTGACCATACTACCAATAAAAATGCTGACCAAGATTTATTCGAGAAGCCTTGAGGATATGAAAGTTAGAAAAAGAAAAGTTCCACACATAAACTTTTTGCATGAAAAGTTTTTTTTTTTTTAGGCATGCATGTAAAGTTATATTTCTTCTTTTATTAGTATTATATTATTGTATTAGATTTTGTTGCCGCCTTGTATGACTTGGTCACACCAACTATAAAAAAATGGGATAGTTTGGATAACAATTTGTTAATTTTTTAAGTTTTTTGACCATGAAAGCTGCAAAATAATGCAATATCGGCTAATTAATGTTTTTGACAACCAGAATTTGCTAAAACGTGTGAGGATTGTTCAAATATAACCAAGTCCCTTTTTAAAAATAAAACTACAACATACCAAGTGGTTAGTTCCTTTCACTTTTTTGACTCACTAAACTCTTTCTTTACCAACTTTGAATCAAGGACCTTAAAATTGAGGCATAGACCTCTAATTAATAATGACATTTACTTAAAATGGATAATAGTTTGGAAGCAACTATATTTGAATTTTGATTCAAACAGTTATTGATTATATTTTACTTACATTTGGACTAAACTTCACATTATCTGAAAAGTGAGACAAATACTGCTAACGTGTTTGTACATGTATTAATCTTCATAAATTAGAATAATAAAAAATTATTTAATCAAGGAAAAAAATATTAAAGCACTTGGTTTTTTTATTGTGAAGAGGTCAATGTTTTGTGTTGATATTAAGGTCAACTTTATTGTACACAAATGCGATATATCATCATTTATAAGTCAGTTTCATCATTAGATCAATAAATCTTACGATTAGATCAAATAGAATATGATATGACTTATTGATTTAATAATAAATATTATATGTGTGTATGGTGCACGATCATTTTAGTTATGCATGTTAGACGAATATGATACTAATACAAAGATGAGACCTAATGTAGACTAACATTAATTTGATGTCTTCTATGCAGTAAAATTGCTGCAAACAATATCAGACAAGGTAAATAACTTGAATTGGAAGGTTACAAACCGTTCCTGCAACAGTGGTGACAAAGGATTTGGTAACGAGATTATTGTAGAGGATCAAATTGTAAGAAATGTCACATGTGATTGCTCTTTCAACTCTAGCACTGTTTGCCATGTGACAATGATGTAAGTTTCTAGAACCCCTCCCAAAATAAATTAAACTAAAGGATTTTATTGATATTTACACAAAAACAGTTTAGAATTTTACAATAACACTAATGAATTTTTATTGTACACATAAAATATGTGCAATATTTTGAATTAAAAGTGTTACATTTTCTTACATTTATATGCCTATGTGGACAATGTCACCTTTGTTTCCTTTACATTAATTTTTATTTATTAAATTCAATTGTTTCATTTGAGAATGACTAATTCAAAGAATTGGATATGGTAGCTTGCTAAAGGGTCTCAACATATCTGGAGTTTTTCCAAGTGAATTTGGAAATCTCACTCAACTTAAAATACTGTAAGTGATGACATTATTTTCTAATTTACTTTTCCTTTTGTTCGTTCTTAAATGTTGTCATTGTGTTAGAATATTTTAGCATGATTTACAATATTTTAGTATGATTTTTACATATGCATTCTAATTTTTTTATTTTTATGGGAAAGTGCAAAAACTATTAACTTCATCGAATGCAAAAGAATATGACATTAATTATTATTATTATTGTTTTAAAAAGAATCTAATTCAAAATTTTATATTGAGCAGTGATCTTACTAGGAATTATATAAATGGCTCAATTCCAAAGAGTCTTGGACGCCTCTCATCACTAGTGACACTGTAAGTCATGTTACCTTGGTGTATATATTTGTGTTTTCTTTTCTTACTTTATGCTATGTATATATGAAGCATATTGTATTCAAAAATTCTGTATACAATTTTTCCTAATTAGTTTCTCAATTTTTTTTTCCTAATTAGTTTGCATGCTTTTTTACATGAACACATTTTTTTCAATTTCTCACCTTCCATTTTTCCAGGTCACTTTTGGGAAATAGACTTAGTGGTCCAATTCCCTCAGAAATTGGTGATATTGCCACCTTACAAGAACTGTAAGTATTTTTTGAGAATAATTCGATGCCATGTTAATTGACATTGGTAATAGAATAATTATATTTGTGATCCAATTTTTGTAGGAATGTAGAGGATAATCTACTTGAAGGGAATCTTCCTCCAAACCTTGGAAACTTGAAGAAATTGCAGAAATTGTGAGACTTGTTTCTTTTAGTCATTTTCATTTTATATGTATTGGCCTAATCTAAGGTATATCTCATTAAAAAGGGTACCCTGGCGATCCTTTATATTGACCGTCGATTTATTACTTAAAAATAA
Organism: Medicago lupulina; assembly: GCA_958299785.1. Taxonomy (NCBI): domain Eukaryota; kingdom Viridiplantae; phylum Streptophyta; class Magnoliopsida; order Fabales; family Fabaceae; genus Medicago; species Medicago lupulina. The sequence goes on from OY283139.1 coordinate 76,558,750, forward strand.
ATCAAGGATTTAAATGACATGCACGGTCGGTATTGAAGTTTTTTATTACGCTATCAATCGATTATAACTGTTGGATCATTAAAAATGTTTGACTTTAATTTTACACCGACAATGTATCAAAATTAAATCGATAAATTAGAAAAATAACACCTTAGAATCTTCCTTGATATAATTTTGTACATACTCAATTTCAATTTAACTCTGTATTAGATACATAAAATATCTATGATTGCACATTCTTAACTTTTTTCTATACACTGCAGTATGCTTTCTGCAAATAATTTCACAGGGACAATACCAGAAGCATTTGACAATCTAAAGAATCTCACAAATTTGTGAGTGACATGATATGATACAACTTTTCTCAGTTTTCATTTTATGTATTTGTTAAATTCTGAAATCACTCAATATTCTGCAGTAGGATAGACGGAAGCAGTTTATCTGGGAAGATCCCGAGTTTTATTGGAAACTGGACCAAACTTGAAAGATTGTGAGTCTAAATTTTGTTCATCTAAAGAAATAATGATATATCATGCTTAATATGAAGTTTATTATCTGAGTAAACTTTTGTTTTGTAGGGATTTGCAAGGCACATCCTTGGAAGGTCCAATTCCTCCTGCTGTATCTGTCTTGAAAAATTTGAAGGAATTGTGAGTACTTTTATGTCATGGTTATCGATATCGTATGCTATTTGAGGCTAGTAGATGAAATAGGAGTTTATAATTTTTCTTTGCCAATTACTTTTACTTAAAAGTGTCATATATTTACCAGTAATGTATCGATGATTCATAAATTTTTCTTTGAACATCGACCATTGCTTTCTACTTGTTGCATTTCGTCTGCATTTCACAATGGTTAGGGAATGCATTGTTCAGTAGGGGAACATTTTCTTTTTACTGATGAAACAATTATATATCAGGAGGATATCTGACTTGAAGGGAAACACAACGATGACATTTCCTGATCTGAAGGATTTGAAAAGCATGCTAAGACTGTAAGTTGAAACTTGAAACCTTTTCTTCCATGCTACATATGAAGAATTGTGTAACTCATTTATGATTTATTAACTGGTTTATTTCTGTAACTCAGGGAATTGAGAAATTGCTTAATCACTGGTCCTATTCCAGATTTCATTGGCGAAATGGAAAATTTAAAAACTTTGTAAGTTGGAAATCTATTTTTATGACTATTGCACTAAAATCGTTACATATAGGAAAACAATTCTCATTATAGTTTCTTTATCATAATAATCGTCTTTTTCTTTCAGAGATTTGAGCTCCAACAGATTGACTGGTCCAATTCCAGGTTCACTTGAGGACTTAGAATCAATCAATTTTATGTAAGTGAACAATTAACTTTGATAGCAAGAAAGATGGATGTGGACCGTCTTACTTGAAATTTAATCTAAAAATGTCATTTTTGTTAATCGATATTAATGATGGATGCAGGTTTCTGACTAACAACTCTCTGAGTGGAACAATTCCAGGATGGATACTGAGCAACAAACAGAACTTGTTAGAATATTTTGTTGATTCTTTCCCTCTAATTGCATTATTTATACTCACTTGTTGAAATTTTGGTGTTACACAAGTACACCTTGTAATTTTCTTGTGATTCGTCTCGTGCACTTTTTGAATCTTGAAGTAATCAAAATATATTCTCGCTTCATGTTTCAGTGATTTATCTTTCAACAATTTTACCGAATCTTCTGCGTCTGATTGCCAGCTCTTGGATGTGTAAGCATCATCTTATTTTTTTCTCTACGAATTTTACAAGCATTTCGCCTTTCTCAACATACTACTTTTTTGAGCAGGAACTTAGCTTCCAGTGTCTCTCCTTCATCAAACACTTCGTAAGTTTGTGCGATCGTACTTATGGTCTAGCTTTAGTTCTGTATCATCTTTTGAACCATCTTCTGAATATAACTTCTTGTATTCTTGTAGATTATCTTGTTTGAAGGTGAACTTACCTTGTTCGGGAAAACCTCGGTGTGAGTGTTTAGACTTAGTAAATCAATCGCATTTTCATAAATTACAATGTTTTATAAATGAAATTGTGATAGCTTTTTTATTAGCCTGTGACGGAAAAAAAAAATTTTTTGTTTATATTTGTCTGCAGATCATTCACTGTTCATAAACTGTGGAGGACCTGCAACTGAGTTTGATGACTATGAATATGAGGCCGACGAACATCTACGTGGAATTTCAAACTTTGTTCCAAGTGGCGATGGAAAATGGGCTTATAGTAGCACAGGAGTATTTCTAGGAAATGAAAAAGCTGATTATGTGGCAAGAAATGTGTTCTCTTTGAATATTAATGGCTCTGATTACTACCAAACAGCCCGCATTGCGCCGATATCTCTCAAATACTTTGGATTTTGTATGATGAAGGGAAATTATAAAGTGAAACTTCATTTTGCTGAGATAATGTTTTCTGATGATCAGAAATTCAGCAGCCTTGGAAGACGCATATTCGATGTTTCAATTCAAGTGAGTAATGAAATAAGAATTTATACTTCTTTCTTAGGTCTTGTTTGATAAACAACATAATTAATCGCTTATAATATAAACTCGTCGTATAAGTTCTTAAATATATGCTATATCTATAACAAAAGATAAAATAAAGTCAAACTGTTCTCGTATAAGATCATGGACCTGTCCTAAGCTGTAGTTTTGCAAGTACTTACGTAAGTAGATAGATAAGCTCAAATAAACCAATCCAAACAGGCCCTTAGTTTCTTCTAAAATGTTGCTCATGTTTTGTATCTGGTGTTCCGACAAAACAAAAGTTCTGAGTTTCAAAACTATATAATGACAGGGACATAAATATTTGAAAGATTTCAACATTATGGAAGCAGCTAAAGGAGTTGGCAAGGGAATCACTAGGGATTTTAATGTTGATGTTAATGATAGCACTTTGGAAATCCACTTATCTTGGGCAGGGAAAGGAACTAATGCCATTCCTATGAGAGGTGTATATGGACCTCTTATATCTGCTATCACCGTAACACCAAGTAAGTCGTTTTCATATTTAATTTGTATACACTGTCAGTGTAAAAAAGATTTTACGCATGCATCCAATCATATTCATTCATTGTGTCACTTTGTTATATTAGTTCCTAAAATATCTATGTGGTGAAATGTGATTGGATACATGTGAAAACTTTTTTTACACTGACAGTGTATACCAATTAAAGTCTATTCTATTTCATGTTATGTAAACATTTATACTTTGTTGTAGACTTTAAAATTCCTTCAAATGGGTTGTCTGCTGGAGCAATTGCTGGAATTGTGATTGGATCATTGGCATTTGTCATGCTGATACTCTTTGTCCTTTGGAAGATGGGTTACCTTTGTGGGAAAGATCAAACAGACAAAGGTATGATTGAAGCCCTAAATAATCAAAACAGTTACTGCCCTTATGATTCGATAATTTTATAATAACGATCCAAAATTTTGATAATTTTTAAGTTAAATGCGTTTTTAGTCCCTATAAAATTTATACTTTTATAAGAACTAAAAGAATGCTGTTTTGTAATTTGTATGAGCTAAAAGTGGATACAAGGAATGAAAACAAATTCAGATAATTATAAGGACTAAAATAATATTTAACCAAAATTTTAAATCAACAGAAAATGTTGATTTGGTTTATTATATAATTACATTGCTATTCTATCTTTCGTTTTATTTTCACTTTTTGTAACTGAATAATACACCTATCTTATTGCAGAGCTCCTAGAATTAAAAACAGGCTATTACAGTTTGAGACAAATTAAAACTGCTACTAATAACTTTGATCCAGTAAATAAGATAGGTGAAGGAGGATTTGGGCCAGTTTACAAGGTAAATTTGGATAAACTAGTTGTATATTTAACTTCAGAATTATTTAGTTTCGAAATGTTATCTTCAATTATATATGAAAAATGTGATACTGAAGGCATTGCCTATTCATAGGGTGTACTGTCAGATGGTGCTGTGATAGCTGTTAAACAGCTATCTTCCAAATCAAAGCAAGGGAACCGTGAATTCGTTAACGAAATAGGCATGATATCTGCTTTGCAGCATCCAAATCTTGTGAAGCTTTACGGATGTTGCATTGAAGGAAACCAGTTGCTGCTTGTATATGAATACATGGAGAACAATAGTCTTGCTCGTGCTCTTTTCGGTAAACGCTTCTTGAAACAACTTTTGGATGTGTCTGAATGTTCCTGATAAGTTCAAATCTAACTTTGAAAGAAATTTTTTTTCTTCTAGGTAAACCAGAACAAAGGTTGAACTTGGACTGGCGTACGAGAATGAAGATATGTGTAGGGATAGCAAGGGGTTTGGCTTATCTTCATGAGGAATCAAGGCTGAAAATAGTACATAGAGATATTAAAGCAACCAATGTCTTACTTGATAAGAATCTGAATGCTAAGATCTCTGATTTCGGTTTAGCCAAGCTTGATGAAGAAGAAAATACCCATATCAGCACACGAATAGCTGGGACAATGTTAGTATTATGCCACAATATTTAAAAGTTTTAAATCCTAGACTTTGTTCATCGTTTGTTGGAATGCCCTCATGGTTTTAAATTGCGGTGGCATTGGCTGAATTTGTTTGCAATATAAAAGGTTTTGAATGTTCTAGTGAAGAAATTGTGACTACAATTGCAGCTGCATCGACTGCATTTGTTTGCAATTTCATAGATTGCAACTCAACTGCAATTTATAAACATGCTTGCAACGTTATTCACAATTGTGTATTTCTTGCAGTTAATATCATGTACATAGTTCTAACGTAGAAAATGTTTCACGTTGTTTTTTTGAAATCACCGACAAAAGGGTACTAATTTACTAACTGTTCTCTTATCAGAGGTTACATGGCTCCTGAGTATGCTATGCGGGGTTACTTGACTGACAAAGCAGATGTCTATAGTTTTGGGGTTGTAGCTTTAGAGATTGTTAGTGGAATGAGCAACACAAATTATCGGCCAAAAGAGGAGTTTGTTTATCTTCTGGATTGGGTAAGTAACACTTGTGTGTGGCCTTCAGAGACTGTGTTTATCGTTTCTTCGTTCTAAATATTCTTGGCGTTTTCATTTATATCCGAATCTTCATTCTATTTATCTCCAAAAACAATAAAGCATTTCAAAATCAAATATAACAAGGTAAGAATCAAGGTTTATTATATACATTAAACAAAAGGTGACATTAATAATAGTATATTTGGTCTGGTTTTTTCATTGTGATTTCGCTTGTTTTATAATTATGGTATGGTTAAATTTCTAATACTATATTTTGCATGTCATTAAAAAGGCCTATGTTCTCCAAGAACAAGGAAACCTTCTGGAACTGGTGGACCCAAGTCTTGGCTCAAAATACTCCTCAGAAGAGGCCATGAGAATGCTGCAATTGGCACTCCTTTGCACCAATCCATCTCCAACTCTTAGACCACCAATGTCATCTGTAGTAAGCATGCTGGAAGGAAATACTCCGATTCAAGCGCCGATAATCAAACGCAGCGATAGTACAGCTGGCGCAAGATTTAAAGCCTTTGAGCTTCTATCACAAGATAGCCAAACTAATGTTTCTTCAACATTCTTACAAGATAGTAGAGAGCTAAGAGGCAAATCAATGGATGGACCATGGGTTGATTCTTCCATATCTTATCCAAGTAAAGATGATTCTTCAACTGATAGGCTTATTTGAGGCTTGATTTGTGGTTTGTAAGTTAGAGAGAGATCAATTCACGTTAATACAAATTCTTTTGTAAAGTATATATGGACAGCAACAATATTAGAGTGAAAGCATACTTGCAAAAATGTAGTGTTGAAATCAAGCATGTGGGTTTGAAACGTGTGGAAGATTTTCATTGCTTTCTTTTTGTATATTTTAAGGAATTTCATGTGTTGAACATAGTTAGTTATTCACTGTTAGAACTATGTGGATTTCTTAGGAATTGAATGATGTTAGTATGTTATGCTATCCATGCTGATTTAACAAGGAAGGTTTAATTATTGGGAGATTTTTTTGTGTTAACACTCCGGTTCTCAGAGGAAAGAGGGATGAGAATGAGTTTATAGAGTCCTAATGCATATTTAAAATCACGGTGAGTTTGATGAAATCACGGTGACACGGTGATTTTGTTGAAGTTCATGTAGATTTTGCAAAAAACCACATTGGAACATTGTGATTCTGAAGAACACGAATCTATTACAAACATGCTCCTAGAAGTCTATAAACATGCATCGGCTAAAATAGACCGTGAAATGTATTCTTTATCTTGGCACATTCCTCGTCTTTAAGAGGCTGCTCTCAATAACCATTTGTTTTACAAACTTTTGCCCGCATTCCTATAGGCTATATCCTTTGCAGTTCTCGTTTTTGCTTTCTTCTCTCGTCGCACGGATTCCTCTATATTTTTTAATCCAATCCTCAAGAAATTTAATTCCTTTCAGTATGATGCAATTTTCCTCTGCACTTCCAGCCCGACTTTCAGCTTTAGAAACCTTTGACTGATGATCCTTTATCACATTTTGCATATCTCTTATTGTGGAATATAACATACTTTCGGCATGCCTCCATCACCTTTCAAAATATTCAACTCATCATTGAGTTTTGAATTAGTCTGTCAATAACTTGCATTTAGCTTCTGCAATATCAGCCCTACTTTCGGCATTAAATACAGTTTCTTTTGGTTCAACAATATGAGTTTTTTTTTTTTTTTTGAGGGAGCAATATGAGTTTTCTTATTACTTGCTTCAGAACATGCTACATTATATAGATTCGATATTTATTCGAAGATGACTTCACATTCCGTATGTGAATTTCAGAATCTTTTCGCTGGTTCTCAAGTAAATACACCTTATCTCTTGAAGCGGGGACCTCAGAACCGGAAGGGATTCGTTTATCTTTTGAATTAGCTTCTGCAATATCAGCCCTACTTTTGGCATTACATACCATTTCATTCAGTTTAGCAATACAATTTTTCGTATTCCTTACTTCAGAACACACAACATTATAAAGATTCTGATATTCAATAGAAGTGGACTTTACATTCAATAGCTGAATTTTAGAATCCTTCAGCTGCTTCTCAAGTAAAGACACCTTATCTCTTAGAATGAAGACCTCAGAATCCGAAGCCATTTGTTTATCTTCGGCGTCTTTTGAATTAGCTTCTGCACCATGTGTCTGACCTTCAAGAGAGTCGTTTAATTCACCGGTGCTGCTTTCAGTCGTGTTCATAATAATATCCTTGGTTTTTTATTGCTCTACAAAGGTTTCAAGCTCAGCTCGAAGCTCGCTTTCTCGCGGACTTAAACCATTGAAATTGAAATGAGTAATCTGGAGTCTACTCAACAGACTTTTTGAAATTTTCATCAGAATATCATGTGTATTGTCTGCCTCAAACAATCTTTGAAATTTTGAGATGTTCTTCAAATTCTCTCGGTTACAAATTATAAGCAAAAATGAGTCAAAGAAAATTGATGCGTATTTAGTACGAAATTTGTATTAAACTTTAAGTGACTCACTTTTGCTTATATATTTTGTAATAGAGGGAGTAGTTATTTTTCTTCTTTTGCAACAGTATATTAAAATCAAGGGTTAATAGGCTTTTACCCCTGTAATATAGGTCACTTTTGGTTTTTCTACCGTGAAATTTTTTTGTCAGATTTCGTCCTTGTAAATATTTTTTTTTTAGAATACCCCCCTAGACCAGCTGACTGTGCATTTTCGCTAACGTGGCACGCTGACTCACCTTTTTCTGATGACGTGGCACATTGACTGTATAATTATTTTTACTTTTTATGAGGTACACGTGCCATGTCAGCGAAAATGCACAGTCAGCTGGCCTAGGGAGTATTCTAAAAAAAATATTTTACAATAACGGTATCTGACAAAAAAATTTCACAGGAGAGAAAACCAAAAGTAACCTATATTACAGGAGTAAAAGGCTATTTACCCTAAAATCAATTTGCAAGACACTTCCCAGTTCCTGCTCCTTTTGCAAAAACAATTACATAAGGATATTCAATTATTATAGAGAAACCCCAAACGATAAGACAAACATCTATGTAGCATTGACACTTCTAATTGAAGATATGATTGACAAATATCTGTCATTGACAACGACGCACAGGGGCAGTTCTAAGGCCCGAAGACTCCGGACACTCGTCCGGGCTCTGGGCCAAATTTTTGCAATTTTTTATGTAAATCTCTATGAATTTCTTATATAAACCCCTATAAATTGGACAATTTCTTTAGATTTTTTGATTATTTGCTTGCAATTTCTTATGTAAACCCCTATAAATGTGTTGTAATTTTTTTTTTTGCCCAGGCTTTATAATAATCCTGGCTCCGCCACTGCCGTCGCATGCTCTTAATTTCATTTTCTCAAATTATTACCAGCATTGACGTGTAAGTGTCATGTCCAGTATCCGTGTCTTTTTATATGTATTTGTTCATCATATATAAGTCATAAAAGAATACACTTTTCTAACAAATTCATGAAATTGAGATTTTTTTAAATTAAATTAAGGCTTAAATATTACACTCGTCCCTGCAAATATGTCTCGTTTGAGTTTTGGTCATCATAGTTTTTTTTTTTTGAAATCCGTCCTTACAAAATTTTCTGTCTTTTAAAAAAGTCATTGGGCTCATTGAAGCTGCAAGGTGGCACTCATATGCTGACGTGGCGCATGCTGACTGTGCATAATTGCCCACGTGGCAGGTGAGTTGCCATTTATTATTTAAAAATTGTTTTTTAAATTTGGAAAATGTATTTTTTGTTTTTTTTTAAAAAAAACGTTATTTTAATTACATAAAAAAATTCAAAAATTTTAAAAAATAAAAAAATAGTTTTTGAAATAATTTTTTTCCAACAATTTTAAATGTTAATTTTGAATTTACTTTTTGTAAATTACGAAAAATAATTTCCAAATTATTTTAGAAAAAAATACTGTTAATTTAAAAAAACAAATGAAATTTTTTTCCTAACTTTTGAAAAATATAATTTATTTTTGGTTTTTTTTATTCTGAATTTTTTTTCCAGATTTTTGAATATGTATTTTTTATTTTTTAAAAATTAATAAATTCTTTTTAATTTTTAAACAAAAATCTGAAGATAAATTTTCTGAATTACCAACTGCTTTCCACTTTGACTTTTTTTAGAGATAGATGTGGCTTTGTACACTGACTTCTTTATGGACCGGAGTGGGATACCTCGCTCTAGGTTGCCATAGTCAGCTGATGTTATGTTTTTGTTTCTTTCTTGCTTTATTGTTTTTTTTTTAGGGTTTTGGCCTAGTCCCCCCTCTTGTACATCTTTTTTCCTTTTTTTAATAAAATTTTCTCTGAGTTTGGCGGTATAGGATGGGGGTTCTTCGAGGTGTCAACTTAGTTGGGATGTCGTTGCCTCCCCTTGATGCCTCACAAATCTCCTGGCTTAGCAAACAATTTTTTTTTTGATTCAATATGGATTTTTCTCAAATACAAAATGATTGGTGTAAAAATAGTAGAAAAGCAACAAAAATTTAGGGATTCATATCACTGAATGAAGGAGGGCGGCAGGGGGTCTAGGACAATGAGGTGGTGGAAGACATAATGGAACATAAGGACTGCAACAAGGTGGGAGGCCTCCGTGTACATTGTCTACCATAACACCTGCAATAGCAACAAAAAACACCATAAACTTCAAAAACATCTTTAAAATAGTTTCCATTATATAACCAAGCTTTGTTTGAAAATAAAAGCATGGTGAATATCTTGTTGTGAGTGTTATGTTGAAACAATGGTTACTTATTTATAGGAAAAATTAGAATCTTTTGAATATAATAATTGAAAATATTTAGTTGTTAATAATGTGAATGTCTTTGTTTAAAAAATAAATAAAATAATGTGAACGTCTTAATTTTTTTATCATATTAAGTATTTCTTTCAATATGTTGACCAACTTGTAATATCTTATTAATTTATTACATTCTAATTTCTAATAACATTTATAATCAATTATCTGTTTTTCTTCATTAATTTCATTTACTTCATGTTTATCTATGCCCATGAATATATAATAATAAGTATTAAATTTATAATTATAATATAATATCTTAAGTCTTTCTTTATAGCATAATCATCATAATATATATTTACAAAACTAAATTATTTATTTAGTTTCAAATATTTATAATGGTATAAATTTAACATAAATAATATGATGCACATCATAATTTTTAATTATTTTTTAAAAATCATACTTTTTAATTATCAAATATAAAAAATAAATTATTTATCACGAATTTAAGGTTAAAAATGTAAATATTGTATTATAATTTTAATATATTAGTTATTAATTTTTCAAAAAAATTTTTTTGGCTAAGTTATATTAGTGAAATATTTTCCTTAGAGATAATATTATTGAAATATTATTATTTATGTATGATTTATTTACTAATGTTTATCATTATAATTAATAAGATAAATAAATTACATTTTTTTTTCCTTTTTTATATTAAATAATACTTTTGCAGGTATCACAAAGAATTGGTGATTTATCACGGTACCAACATAGTTATGATGTAAATGAGTCACAATGATGCAATAACACCTTTAATCTTGATTGAAAAAAATGTCTCCACATATAAGGCCTGTTTGCTTGGGATTTTTAATAAGAAAATCTATTTTATTAACAATTTTTTTTTTGTAGTGTTTGTTTCAAATTTTTAAAATAACTATTTTGTTAAAAAAAAATCATTTTTAGCTTCAAAATGAAAAGTTATTCCTAGTGCCTCTTGATGTCTGTCATTTCTCCTAACCTATCAAAACCAAAAAAAAAAATATTCCTAGTAGTTTTTTCAAAATCTATTTTTATTTTTTCTAAAAACAAGTGTAAGAGTTTTAGTTCTTAAATAAAAATGATTTTTATCGTGGTAAATAATAACAAGTCATCTTACGTTATTCTTAGTATGTTTTTCAATATATTTTAGTAGGTTTTACCAGCAAACTAGAGGAGTATTAAAGAAATTGTCAATGATTTCGGGACATTTGTAATGTTTTCTATATTTGAGTATGTAATTCTATTCTTCTCGAAACATAACAATTTTAAGTGGTTCTTGAAGTAAAACATGAAGAATTCAAGCAAATCAGGCAAAACAATACCTCCGAAGATTATTGGGCCTTGTGAAGATGAAGAATGAAGATTCAAGAAGCCTCTCTAGACTTTACAAAGAGAGGAAATTATGTTCCCAAGTTCCAAGACAACTTAATTATGAAGAAAACACCTCAATAACTGAAGAATACAGGAAAATATGAAACTTGTAATATCTTAAGCCTCTCTTAAAAGATCATCAACCTTATAATATATAATTACAACACTAGATTAATTATTTAGTTTCAAATATTTATTAAAAAATAGATTTAACATAAATAAGATGACGAATATTTTTAAATTACCAAATAAAAAATATAAATAAATAAATTATTTATCAACAATTTATGGTTAAAAATTTAAATATTGTTATTAGGATTTTAATTTATTAGCTATTACTTTTTTTTAAAATATAAAATTGCTTAAGTTATATTATTCAATTTTTTTTTGATATTATATTCTTGAAATATTATTATTTAAGTATGGTTTTTTTTTTTTATCATTCATATAATTATAACTAAATAAAAGTATAAATATTTTTTTTGAGAGGAAATAAAAGTATAAATATATATTTATATTAATTTATTTTAGCTGTTTCTCAAGCAAATCCACTTTCATAGACATTGTCCGTCACCTTTCAAAAGATTAAACTCTTCATTGAGTTTTGAATTAGTCTCTGTAAATAACTTACAATTAGCTTCTGCAATATTAGCCCTACTTTTGACATTAAATACAGTTTCTTTCAGTCCAACAATATGAGTTTTCGTATTCCTTACTTCAGAACACACAACATTATAAAGATTCTGATATTCAATAGAAGTGGACTTTACATTCAATAGCTGAATTTTAGAATCTTTCAGCTGCTTCTCAAGTAAAGACACCTTATCTCTTAGAGTGAAGACCTCATAATCGGAAGCAATTCATTTATCTTGGGCGTCTTTTGAATTAGCTTCAGCACCATGTGCCTGACCTTGATGAGAGTCGTTTAATTCACCGGTGCTGCTTTCAGTCGTGTTCATAATAATATCCGTAGTTTTTTATTGCTCTACAATAATAGTTTCAAGCTTAGCTTGAATCTCACATTCACGCTGATTTAAACCATTCAAATTGAAATGAGTAATCTGGAGTCTACTCAACAGACTTTTTGAAATTTTCATCAGAATATAATGTGCATTGTCCGTCTCAAACAATATTTGAAATTTTGAAATGTTCTTCAAACTCTCTCGGTTACAAAATATAAGCAAAAGTGAGTCAAAGAAAGTTGATGTGTAACTCACTTTTGCTTATATTTTGTTAAAGAGGGAGGGAGTAGTTCTTTTTCTTCTTTTGCAACATTATATTAAAAACAATTTGCAAGACACTTCCCAGTTTTTGCTGCTTTTGCAAAAACAGTTACACAAGGATATTCAATTATTATAGAGAAACTCCAAATGACAAAACAAACAACTATGTAGCATTGACACTTCTAATTGAAGACATGTTTGAAAAATATCAGTCTTTGACACTGACGCATGCTCTTAATTTAATTTTCTCAAATTATTATGAGCATTGACGTGTAAGTGTCATGTTCAGTGTACATTGTCTTTGTATATGTATTTGTTCATCATATATAAGTCATAAAAGAATACACTTTTCTAACAAGTTCATGAAATTGAGATTTTTTTAACAGCACTGCTATATATAGTGTGATGGTTTAACAGCGAAAAGTGACGAACATGTGTTAAATTAAAGAATCACGTGACCACTGCCACTGCTTCTCAATTATATTAAGTAAAATATAAAATAAACAAATCTTAATGCTACAGCACCCGCGTACAATCCATTTTGTGCCAATTAATTGATATTCCATTTATTAACTTGTTTAGTCTATTAATATGGAACTTTTTAAAAAAAAAATTGTTGTATCAGTGCAAGAAATGTTTGAATCTTCTGATGTAGTGGAAATAAGTGAAGAACAGAAAAGTTCTGATGATGATTGATTAGAAAAAAATAATACTTTTGAAGAAGAAACACCTATTGCTGGGATGATATTTGCCTCTGAAGAGGAAGTTAACATGTTTTACACGAATTGTGCTCGACGTGTCGGTTTTGGAACTGCTAAAATAAGTTCAAAAAATGGAGATTGTTATCGCGATTTTCGGGTGTCAAATCATTAATTAGATTTGAACCTTTCAATCATTGATATCTCTATTTTTTTTTGGGGAAAGGTAAAATCGAGAGAAAACCTTAGAAATTCCGAGCTCGGGGCTGATTTCACTACGGGAAGGTGTTAGGCACCCGTAATGACTATAGTATCCTATAGGAACCGTTTTACTATGCTTTACGTATACGCTTTGCTTTTATTGCTATTTGTAAAGAAGATTAGTTTTAAGAATGAGAGAAAGAAGATTGGATTTTATTTTATTGGACTTGGAGAGATTTTGAGTCTCTTGCCTACATACCCTTTTAAGGGATCAAAATTCCATGTAGTTCTCTTTCAAAAATGTTTTTGTGGGTTTAATTTTTTTTTTTTTTTTTTAAGTTTGAAAAAGATTTTGAAGAAGGGAAAGAGGCCGTATAGGCATTAGAATTGAAAAGAAGAAAAAAGCATTCGGTTGGTTCACTTATTAATGAAAACGGTTAAAGTTGGAAATTAATTGCATTTTGATTTGATTAAGAAAATAAAGGGAAAATCCTTCGGAGTTTTGACTCCAAGGTTTATTTGGAAAATATTTGAAGTGACGGAAGTTATTTGTTTTTAAAAAGATTAATTTTCTCTAAGTATCGCGCATCCTAAACATACACCTAGCGTTAGCCCATGCAACGTGTGTGCGTGTCGGTGCGTGTGTCGGTGTACATCATTATAGTCCATAGTCCTTTACATCGGGTCCTAATTTACATTCTATGGTCTTGCATGAAATTAAAGAAAACTAAAAACTAACCTAAAAGATTACATGAATTAATGGAAACCTACACAAAATGGTTAAAAGGAAGAAAATGATGAAAATAATGCAATGCTTGCAATATGAATAAGACATGAAATGAAATGGTTAGTGGCGAATAGAGAAATGATAGTATGAGTAGCAATGCATGGTAGATGAAATGATCATAACAAAGAGTATTAAGCAAATTGCAAGAGGAACAAGTGCCAAAAATAGTGCAAACGACATAAAACCAAAAGCCTAAAACTTAGACCAAATCCCATGACCTATAATCCCCCCCAAAACAACATTTTCAAGGGAAATATTTCAAGAATTATGAGGAAATTACAAGCCATGCATTCATATTTAGCACACACACATTTTATGCATATTTCACACCTTATTTCCAAACAAAAATTCACACTACTTGCAAAACAAGAAACTAACTATTGAATTTGTAAAACAAGAAATTATTTCTAAATTTGCAAGAAATTGGAAACTCAACGGTTAAGCTTGTAAGACAAGTAATTACCACTAAATTTGCAAAGATTTGGAAATTAACGACTACATTTGCAAAAAACACAAGGAATTAACACTAAGTTTGCAAAAAAAGAATTTGGAAATAATCAATTAAGCAATGAACTCAGAACCAAACACATCACAAGATCAGGTATCAAATATCAACATCATGTGGCAAAAATTGGATCTAAAATTATGCAAGAAACTCTCACAAACACACCTAGTACTCAAAACCATAGAAGAAATTAGCACATATTTTTTTATCAGCTTTACATGTGTGGAAATATCACCAAAACAATCAAAAATATATCAAGAACACACTATAACTTTCCAGGAATTTTGCAAGAAATTTTGGCATGCATAGGGGTTCAAATAACAAGAATTAAAGGTGTACATAGCAAGAAAAAACCCAAAAAAAACGCAAGAAAACTCCAGGCCCAAAGTTTCACAGTCCAAACCCACGGATCTGATGGATCCGGATCAAGCTAACGCCCCAGGAGCGTTGGATTGATCCAGATCCATCAGGATCTGAATCAAACGGCTGAGAGTGAGAGAAGAATGGGTCGGGTTTGGGTTAACCCGACCCAAACACATATATAAAGGGTTTTATACCCGTTTTCCTTCATTCTGGTGATATTTTTCTCTTTCTTCTCTTCTTCTCTCCGCCGTTCTCTCTTCGTATGGAACCCTAAACCCTAGCTCGTGAATCCATCCAGAATCACACAAATCATAGCTCAAAAGCTTCATCCTATCATTCTTAACATGGATCCGCTACCAAATCAAACGTGCAAACAGGTAATCGGTGTAAATCCTGAGATCTTCCACGGTTTCAATTTTTGTTCTTTCGTTTTTTGAATTGAAGTTTCGCGACGCTTCCTAGGTTCACTCCGGCTTAGTTCCGTTGCGAATCTTGAAGTTTTCACGTTTTTTAAAGATTGTTAGGGTTTCACCCTTTTTTGAACGAAACGTTTCGAAACCTCATGGATTTACACCGGTTAAGACCTATTGATGCTTTTCAACACGAAGAAGATGAAGTTCGAGTATTACCTGGGTTTTAAACGGAGATTTGAGTCGAAATCTTCGGAAAACTTTGAATCTCGATTCTGTTTCGTTGATTTCTTGGTTTGAATTTGGAAATAAACCGGTAATTTTCTTCTTTTTCTCTTAACTGGTTCGGATCCTGTGAAATTTCTCTTTCCTTCTTCTTCCCAAGCTTCTCACTGTGATCGTACTGAGTTCGTCGCTTCTGGTGATGAATTCAGTGCTTGAATTGCAGAGAGCAAGGCTCAATGATGAAGATTCAAGCTTGAATCTCTGAGAGCTCACACGAATTCCATGGTTTTAGCTTGAATTTGATTTTTGGAAACGGTTAGGGTTTTGTGAATTGTTCTTGATGAATTTTTGTTTTGATCTTAACTGCCAAGAGAGAGAATGTGGATTCTGTTAGTGATGTGGCTCTGATCTCTGAAATTTCTGACACGCAAGTCCTTATATAGGCTGCCATGTGGACTCTGACCCAATAGGAATGTGACACGTGTATTGGCATTGCCTGCGTGGCCTCTGGACCGAATTTGACTTAAGGACCCTTTTGCAAATTTGTAAAATTAAGGGGACTAAACTGTAAAAAGGAAAGAAAAAGACCAAACTGCCAAAAAGAGTAAAAAAGACCGTTCTGCAAATAGAAATAAAAAAAATGGACTGACTTGCAAATAAAAGTAAAATTTGGACTAATTTGCAATTTTTGAAAGTATTGGGACTAAAATGCAATAATAATAAAATTGGTTAAAAAAAGTAATCTGAATGCAACGTAAAGTGAAACAGTTAAAATTGACAAAATGGACTAAAACGAACAAACTACCAAAAATGAGGTATTTTAAAATACCTCTCTGCCCAAAATTTGTTTGATGTGAAAAGACTAAAATGCCCCTGGGGGCAAAAACGACTCAAACTGACTCAGACCGACTCAGATGCAAAACTAAGATGATTTTTGTACAAAATTTGATTAATGATTCATGCAAACCAATTGAAAAGACTCAGGGCCAAATTGTAGGAACTAAAACGGGTTCCTTTGCGGGAAATGACCAAAATATCCTTTTGTATGATTTTATGCAAAAATTGAAAGACTGAAGCAGTAACGTATGCAGCTGAAGCGCAGTGGTGAATTGCAGAGTAATACACAGTAAATTGAAAAAAAATATCAGGAGTAAAAAGGAAATTTAAACAAGTATTTTTAGGTCCAAAATGAGGGTATGACAGAGATGATGGTAAAAAGTATTTTACTTTCGCGTGTAGTCGAGCTAGAAAGTATGCGAGTCGGTCAAAGAATCTCTTCAAACCAAATCCGAGTACAAAAACAGAGTGTAAAGCCAGAATTAACTTGTGTGTGAGTTTAGATGGAGCAATTACAATTTCAAGGGTTTTTCTTGACCATAATCATGATTTAAGTCCAACCAAAGCACGATATTTTAGATGCAACAAGAGGGTGGGGATTCAAATGAAGAGGAGGTTAGAACTCAATGATCAAGCTGGTATTAATGTAAGTATAAACTTTCGATCTTTAGTTGTTGAAGCAGATGGTTATGAGAATCTTACTTTTGGGGAAAAGGATTGTCGAAACTATATAGACAAAGTAAGACGACTCCGACTTGGAACTGGAGATGCTGAAGCAATACAAAAGTACTTTGTGAGAATGCAAAAGCAAAACAGTCAATTTTATTATGTAATGGATGTGGATGATGAAAGCCGGTTACAAAACGTGTTTTGGGCCGATGCAAGATGTAGGGCAGCGTATGAATATTTTGGTGAAGTCATAACTTTTGACACAACTTACTTAACAAATAAATATGATATGCCTTTTGCTCCTTTTGTTGGAGTGAACCATCATGGTCAATCTATGTTGTTGGGTTGTGCTTTACTATCGAATGAAAATACTAAAACATTTACTTGGCTGTTCAAAACTTGGTTAGAGTGTATGAATGGTCGTGCTCCAAATGCCATTACTACTGATCAGGATAGAGCAATGACGAAAGCAATTGAGATTGTCTTTCCGGAAGCTCGTCATCGTTGGTGCTAATGGCATTTAATGAAAAAAGTTCCTGAAAAGTTTGGTAGACACTCTCATTATGAGTCTATCAAAACACTTTTGCATGAAATCGTATACAATTGTTTTAGCAAAAGTGATTTCATGATGAGGTGGGGAAATATGATTGAGAATTACAAACTACAGGATAATGAATGGTTGAAAGGGATGTTTGAGGATCGACATCGTTGGGTTCCCGTGTATGTGATGACACATTTTGGGCTGGAATGTCAACCACACAAAGAAGTGAAAGCATGAACTCATTTTTTGATGGGTATATAAGCTCAAAGACATCTTTGAAACAATTTGTTGAGCAATATGATAATGCATTGAGAGATAAAATTGAAAAGGAAAACATGGCTGATTTTTCATCATTTAATACAATAATTGCTTGTGTAAGCCAATTTGGCTTTGAGTCCCAATTCCAAAAGGCATTTACCAATGCAAAGTTTAAAGAATTCCAGTTAGAAGTTGCTTCTATGATGTACTGCAATGCATGTTTTGACAAAGTTGAGGGTTCCAATTCCATATTTTCTGTTACAGAATGTAGGAAAGTCTTTGACAAGTTTAGAGACATTGTGTTTATGGTAGTCTTTGAAGAAAAAGACTTCAAAATAAAATGTACATGTTGCTTGTTTGAGTTTAAAGGTATTTTATGCAAGCACATCCTTTGTGTCCTTAAGCTCACAGGTAAGACTGATTCAGTGCCACCTAATTATATTTTGGCGCGGTGGAGGAAGGACATCAGGAGGAGACATACACTTATTAAATGTGGTTTTAATGGAAAATCAAAATTGCGGCATGTTGATAAAGCTTGTGATGCATTTTATGAAGTTGCTTCATCAGAGATAAATAATGAAGATGATCTCTTGAATGTGATGAACTGGATTAAAGACTTGAAAATTAAATTAGCATGTAAAGAAACATCTCCAAGAATTTTAGAAGAAGACAATTCAGCTCAAAATCTGGCTACTATAATTCTTGATCCTGTAGTAGCTCGAGGTAAAGGGCGTCATCCTTCCAAAAGGAAAACTTCTAAAGTTGATCAAATTGTGAAGAAGAAGATTGCGCGAAAGAAAACTCTAAAATGCAGTCAAAAAATTCAAGGCCAGGAAAAGGTGATAATGAAATTTATAATATTTATTGATATTATAAAATGTAATAGCACATCTGTCTTACTTTAGATTTTTTATGGTAGGGCCAATGCAGCTTGAGAGTTGAAGAAATTGATCAGGAAGAGTTTTTCAGATCTCAACATGATGGAAATGGCACACAAGAGAACATTCAAGTAACTATAGAACATATAAATGAATGGCAGGATGGTGACTGTACTATTGCTAATTTAGCTCCCTTCAATCCAAATCAAAATCATCTTAGTGGGTTAAATGAGGTACAAAATTAGAATCTATTGTTCTTTATTTGTATTTGAACATTTATGTCATAGAAAGAACTTGTTTAATACAATTCTTTTGTAGGTTCCATACCATGCTGTCATAAACCAAAATGTTACATACTCTGAACTTTTGCAGGTAAATTTTACTATATTTTTAGGGACAACTCGTGATTTTGATAACTCAGGCAAACTCCACGTGCACACGCAACATTTTGCCGCGTCGGTCTATAATCATCAGATACCTCAACAAGGGCAAACAAGGTATGAGGAAGAAACTTTGGTTCTGCAACCCTCTCTAGATCTCAATATCACATAGCATCAAATAAAAACTTAGATGTCCCTGCAAAAAGAAAAGATTCAAACAAATGAGTCAAATGTAACTAGTTAACATAAGTAACCATAACCAAAACTATGAGAGACACATAATCAGAGCCAAAAATATGAAAGATTATTGGTTCCAATAGCTAGTTACGTAGTCATGTGAACCAATACAAGCTAACATAAGGTGTTGGTGCTGCTGTTACTGTTATTGTTTTGTTCCTAACACAGTATTTTCTGTTGTTAGTTTTAAGTTCTTTTTCAGCTGCTTTCTTTTGGCATTGCTGCATTTTTTGCGGGGGTTTGGATCTTAATGCTTTGGTTGCTAAACAGTTAGGTTTGCTCCAAGTTTCATGACAGTAGCAGCCAGCCATACTTTTCTTAGTAATTTGACTGCTTAAAGCACAAACAACATTATCAATTTTTTTTTTTTTATCTGCAAATAAAATTTATTAACAACAATTTTTTTCATATTGAGGGGACCACTACAAAGGCATTTCCCTTTTTTTAAATTAAATTAAATTAATGAAATAAGATCGCATGCTTTGATAGTTTGTGTGAATTGTTGAATATCCCGTAGACACAAGAACGAGCATATTCTCCTTACAAGAGAATCAAGATGTATCATCAGATATACTTTAAAAGTAAGCATATCCCAAACACTAAATATATTAAGGTGCAATTATTACATATAATTTATTAACCAATCTTATTAATTTGATTATTTGAGTCAATATGGATTTTTCTCAAATACAAAATGATTGGTGTAAAAATAGTAGAAGAGCAACAAAATTTTAGAGATTCATATCACTGAATAAAGGGGGTTGGCAACATGGGGGCCTAGGACAACGAGGTGGTGGAAGACATGATGGAACATAAGGACTGCAACATGGTGGGAGGCCTCCTTGTGCATTGTCTACCATAACACCTGCGATAGCAACAAAAAACACCATAAATTTCAAAAACATCTTCAACGTAGTTTCCATTATAACTGAGCTTGGTTTAAAAATAAAAGCAAGATGGATATCTTATTTTGAGTATATGTTGAAACAATGTAGTTATTTATAGGCAAAGAGAAAATCCTTTAAATATAATAATTGAAAATATTTAGATGTTAATAATGTGAACGCCTTAATTTTTTTTATCATATTCAGTATTTCTTTTAATACGTTGACTCAGTTGTAATACTAATACCTTATTGATTTATTAGACTCTATTTTCTAATCATATTTATTATTTATTAACAATTATGTATTATTTTTTCCATTAATATTTAAGTCTTTCTAAAAAGATCATCAGCCTTATAATATATTAATTACAACACTAGATTATTTAGCTTCAAATATTTATTAAAATATAAATTTAACATATGACGACAATTTTTAAATTATCAAATACAAAATATAAGAAGATAAATTATTATCACTGATTTACGGTTAAACATTTAAATATTGGTATTAGAATTTTAATTTATTAGTTATTACTTTTTTAGAAATATAAAATTGCTTAAATTACGTTATTGAATTTTTTTTTTTTAGAGATTATATTCTTGAGATATTATTATTATTATTTAAGTATGATTCTTTTGACTCATTCATATAATTATAACTAAAAGTATAAATATATATTTAGAAAAATTTAATAATAACATAAATAAATCGCATTCTCATTTTATCTTTTTTTTTCTTCCTTTTTTTATATTAAATAAAACTTTCGCAAAGTGATGATGTACCAACATAGTTTTGATGTCAATGAGTCACTATGACGTAATAAGGTTTCAAACATAGTTGTGATATGTTTCACTTTCAGTTAGGTAACAGAGTTCCTGGTCTGTTGATTCAACACTTAAGAGTGTAAAAGATTAAGATCATGAGAAAAATATGTCTGATTCTACCATTGCCTGGCAATTTTGGTTTTAATCATGTTGTTTCTCACAAGTTTTTTCCACACTCGGACACTAGTGAGGAGAAAGCGAAATAAGATCCAAGGTCTTTTTCTTGAAAATGGTACTGATGATGCTATCCTCCAAGCAGAAGCAATAAATTACTTTAAACAATTATTTGATGTAGATCACTTCACTACTCCAAATGAAACCTATTGGTTAATGATATGCCTCGTTTAAGTGAACAATGCAGAGATTCTCTTACAACAACAGTCCTTAAGGAAGAGGTGAGGAGAGCGGTGTTTAGTATGAAGTCATATAAAGTGCCTTGCCCTTATGGCTTCCAACCCATATTTTTTAAACATTTTTTGGAAAGAATTGGCAATGACATATGGCATCTTGTGCATACGGGTTTCAATATGGGTACTATTAACGCTTCAATTGCAGAGGCATTAATTGTCCTAATTCCCAAGGAGAGTAATCCCTAAAGGTTAAAGAATTTTAGACCCATCAGTCTTTGTAATGTCATTTTTAAGGTAATCACAAAAGTTTTGGTTAGTCGCTTGCGACCGTTTGTGCTGACCTGGTCAACCCTCTTCAAAGTAGCTTCATCCCCAGTCGAGGTACTACTGATAATGTCATCCTGGCCTAGGAGGTTGTTCATTTCATACATCATTCTCGTGCAAAAAAAGGGCTCTACTGCGTTCAAAATTGATCTTGAAAAGGCATATGATAGGCTTAATTGGGACTTCTTGGAAATCACTCTCAATGATTTTGGTTTCCCCTTGGCAACTATATCTTTCATCACGAGTTGTGTTCAATCTAGCAATTTGAATGTTCTTTGGAATGGTGCCAAAACTGATCATTTTAGTCCATCTAGAGGTATACGCCAAGGCGGTCCTTTATCCCCTTGCTTGTTTGTTCTTTGTATGGAGAAACTATCTCTTAGTATTCAATAGAAAGTCATAAGTGGTTTATGGAAACCTATATAGGTATCTAAGGGTGATCCATAATTATCTCATATTCTTTTTGTTGATAATGTTATGTTGTTTTGGGAAGCTAGTACTAAAAAGGTTAAACTGGTTATGGATACCTTGGAGGAGTTTTGTTCAGCTTTAGGATTAAGTATTGATACCATAAAGTCCAATGTTATGTGTTCTAGGATGGTTCAAAGGGAAATAATGTTGGAACAAAATGTGTTTAACATTACCTTTAAAAAGTTTTGAGTGATAACAAAGTATTAAAAAATTGTTAATTGGATATGCTAATATTTGTTCAAGTGTACAGGACCATAGACAAAAATTTTGAGACCATTTATAGGTTCTGAATGAACAAAAGAGAGCAAAGAATTGAACAAAAAGGAAGCTTAAAAGCGTCTGAAGAAGAACTGCTCCTGAAGTTAGAAGTGCTCCTGAAGACATAGCGCTCCTGAAGTGATGAAGTCATCAGAAGCAAGTTCATCAGAAGCTGTATATCACCAGTAGTAAGTTCATAAGGTTATGCAAACTTGAAGATTCAAAAGTTGTTCAATGGATTGAATGTCGTATTTACATTGCGAAAGAGTGGAAAAGAGTAACAACGGCTAACTCAAAGGGATTCAAAAGCATTGGCTGCTTATTTCTTTGTTAAGCGTTGACAAAGTACAAACTGTACGAAATGTACAACCACTATCTCCACTACCCAGAGTTTGTCTCTGCTACAAGACAAGAATAACAGCTCTGCATGCAACAATGTTCCTTCATACATGGAATACATTTGAAATTGATCCTTCATAGGACAATAAACATATCAAGCAATGAATCATTGGTGATTGATCAAAGCTTCAAACGACTCTTTTTGGATGCGCTGGCAACTCAACGTTCATTTTCACACCTCTATATAAAGGAGTGAAGACTTGAAGAACAACAAGACTCTACACCAATTTAAAAAGCGCCAAAACTCAGTCAAAATTCTTTAGCATCCAAAAGTTCACTTAGAATTTCTTTTTCAAAGTTCATATCTTAGAAATTCTAAAGTATCAAAGAGTCTGTAATTGATTTATATTGTGAGCACCTCTGGTTGTATATCAAGTGTTCAAGTGTCAAACATTTTTCTTGTAATTTTGTTTGATAGGAAGTCTCTTGCTTGTGTGCTTGAGCATTAGAAGTCTCTTGATTATGTTCTTGAGCATTGGTAGTCTCTTGCAGTTGTGCTTGAGCATTTGTAATCAGATATTACATTTTAGTGTACTCTCCTTGGAAGTGCAAGGGGACAGGACTACTTCCGGTTTGTAGAAGGAACCTGTATAATTGCTTTGTGTCTTTCTTCTCTCTCTCTCTCTCTCTCTCTCTCTCTCTCTCTCTCTCTCTCTGATTTTATCCGCTGCATTTTGGTTCTGAACATCACTTCAGAAGCTGTTCTTAACTGCTTCTGATCTGTGTGTTTGAACTTAAGAGAAATCGAAGAAAAAACTAACACAATTCAACACCCCCCCCCCCCCCATTCTTGTGTTTTTCTCACCTTCAATTGGTATCAGAGCCTGGTTCTGTTGATAACACCTAACAGTGTAACAGTCCAAGATCTGAGAAAAACATGTTTGCTAAATCATCTGTTTCTGTTTCTGGTGGTAATCATAATGTTGTACCTTATGATTACAATGACAAGAAAGATGACTCAGGAAAGGTTCCTAAGTTCAATGGAGATCCTGAAGAGTTCTCATTGTGGAAAACCAACTTCTACAGTTATATCATGGGTTTAGATGAAGAACTATGGGATATTCTGGAAGATGGAGTTGGTGACTTGAATCTTGATGAAGAAGGAGCTGTTGTGGATAGAAAGAAACATACTCCTGCTCATAAGAGGATGTACAAGAAGCATTACAAGATCAGAGGCTCATTTGTCACTGTTATACCTCGTGCAGAGTACATGAAGATGAGTGACAAATCTGCTGCTAAAGCTATGTTTGCTTCACTTTGTGAAAACTATGAAGGTAGCAAGAAAGTGAGAGAAGCCAAAGCATTTATGCTTGTTCATCAGTATGAGCTGTTCAAGATGAAGGATGATGAAAGTATTGAGGATATGTACTCAAGATTTCAGACCCTAGTCTCTGGACTGCAAATATTGAAGAAGTGTTATGTTGCTTCTGATCATGTGAGCAAGATACTCAGAAGTCTGCCTGCTAGATGGAGACCTAAGGTGACTGCTATTGAAGAAGCTAAAGATTTAAACACTTTAAGTGTTGAAGATCTTGTTAGATGATGAAAAACTGTGGAATTGATGTAGAAACTGTGTACAGACCTTAGATGATTCATAGTATGATGTTTAGAGTCAGTTCTAGGGTTGGATAAATAGGATTCAGTGAGTTTTAGTGGAAAGTTCATGAAACCCGTAGCTCAGAAATTCATCGCTCGCCGTTGTGAGCAACCCTTTTTGCCTCGCGAGTAATGAACTTCATCGCCCGCCTCGCGAGTAACCTGTTCGCTAGGCGAGTAGCCTTTGTTGAACTCGCCATAGCGAGTAGAGTCGCACGCCTCGCGAGTGACTCAGTGGTAGTAGCCTTGATTAGTATTCTTGTGATCTATGTCGCACGTGATGTTTTGAGTTAGTCTTTGGGATAGGAATGGGAGTTACCTATAGAGGTATAGCCTCTCAGAGAACCTGCATTAAGATGATTTATGTTGTTGGTTATTATGAAATATTTATTATGAGAAAGATGTGTTTCATGAGAGTTATTGTTGTTTATACCATGCAAGTTGTTGCTATTGATGCTATTATGAATTCAAGTTGATTTATGTTGTTGTTTCTGCTGTTGTTGTTTATTAACGTCATTAAGTTGCAAGTGTTGGTCTAAGATGTCAAAGTTGTAAGATGTTGTCTAAGATGTCAAGTTGTAAGATGATGTCTAAGATGTCAAGTTGTAAGTGGTGTCCAAGATGATGAAGTTATAAGATGTTGTCTAAGTTGTTGAGTTGCATTGGTTGATGAGTCCATGCATAGTCATTAAAGATGAGGGTTGATGGCCCTGGGAGCTTACTCCAACACGATGAGAGTTTATGCCTTGAGAGTTATTACTCTAAACACGATGAGGGCTTATGCCCTAGGAGCTTACTCCAAATGAAGAGGGCTGATGGCCCTGAGAGCTTTGCTCTAACACGATGAGTGCTTATGCCCTGAGAGTTATTACTCTAACACGTTGAGAGCTTGATGCCCTGGTTGGTACCACATGCATGATTAAGATGTTGTTGCATTGCCAAGTTGATGTTGTTGTCGTTGCATTGTCGCTGATGTCGAGTTATCGGTGTTGTCGTCGTGTTGTCAAGTTGTCGAAATAATTAATGAGTTGTTGGAATTATGTGAAGCATTGTGGATGATGATTTGATGCCATTTGTGTTGTTAAAATTATCTTACTTAAATTATTGTTTATTAGTATTGCTAATGATGAATTGATGTTGTTATGTGTTGTTAAATTCTTTTGATGTCTTATATGCTGATTATTATTGGATGCGAAATCTCACCCCTTCTGCTTGGAAATGTTGCCTCTCTACATGGGTAACTTGCAGGTAACCAAGAATAGTTGCAGTTGTGAGTGGATTTTCTCACATGTGTCTTAGGTGCTCTGATACGTAACGGGATGGGGATCTTTACTTGTTTTCCATGTGTTACGTAATTGTTATGATTTTTTTTTTATGTTGAAGGACCATCTAGATTGGATTTTAATATGTTGTTTAAGTTGAGGCCGTTGTGCCATTACGATGTTTAATTTAATGTTTTCCGCTGCAATGAGATTTAAATAGATGACTTGAGATGATTGAAATAAATAGTAATTGTACTATAATTGTATTTTTAAGAAGTGTAGCATCCTGTTTAGTTGTTTACTCTGATTTTGTGCTAAAAATTTTAAGTTGGGAAAACGGGGTGTTACAGTCACAATTCAAACCCCCTTCCTTGTGACTATTTTATCTACTTCAGAAGGGGGGCGACAACATGGGGGCCTACCACAAAGAGGCGGGAGGTCACATGATGGAAAACTAGGTTCGCAACAAGGCGGGAGGTCTTTGTGTACATTGCCTGCCATAGCACCTGTGATAACAACAAAAAACACCACAAACTTCAAATACATCTTCAACGTAGTTTCTATTATAACCAAGCTTGGTTGAAAAATAAAAGCAAGATGGATATCTTATTGTGAGTGTATGTTGAAACAATGTAGTTATTTATAGGCAAAGAGAAAATACTTTGAATATAATATAATTGAAAATATTTAGATGTTAATAATGTGAATGCCTTAATTTTTTTTATGATATTAAGTATTTCTTTTAATACGTTGACTCACTTGTAATACCTTATTAATTTACTAGACTCTATTTTCTAATAATATTTATTAACAGTTATGTATTTTCTTTTTATTAATTTCATTTACTACATGTTTATCGATGCCGATGAATATAGAATTATAAGTATTAATTTTATAATTATAATATAATACTCAAGTCTTTCTTAAAAGATCATCAGCCTTATAATATATAATTACAACACTAGATTAATTGTTGTTATTAGAATTTTAATTTATTAGTTATTACTTTTTTTGAAATATAAAATTGCTTAGAGATTATAAAATTGAAAAAAAATGGCACATTTAATTTTTTTTAGAGATTATATTCTTGAAATATTATTATTTAAGTATAATTTTTTTGACTCATTCATATAATTATAACTAAATAAAAGTATAAATATATATTTAGAAAAATTAATAATAACATAAATAAATCACATTCTTATCTTTTTTTTTCCTTTTTTATATTAAATAACTCTTTTGCAAAGATTTGGTGATCTATTGCAGTACCAACATAGTTCTGATCTTGAAGAAAGTCGTTTGATTCATCGGTGCTGCTTTCAATAGTGTTCATAATAATATCCGTAGTTTTTATTTTTCAGCAAAAGTTTCAAGCTTAGCTCGAAGCTAAAATACCATTCAAATTAAAATGAGAAACCAGGAGTCTACTCAACAAACTTTTTGAATTTTTCATCAGAATATCACGTGTATTGTCTGCCTCAAACAATCTTTCCCAAACATCAACAGTTTCTTCCTCCCCCTGACGATTCCCCCTGCTTCACAATTACATGTTGTTAGCAAACATCCCTCAACAAAATAAAGCAGAAACATTTATAAGAACATGCATAAATTATTCACACATATTCTTATGCAATACACTTCCCAGTTCATGCTGCTTTTGCAAAAACAATTACATGGATGTTCAATTATTATAGAGAAACCCTAAACGACAAGACAAACATCTATTTAGCATCGACATTTGTAATTGAAGACATGTTTGACGATTTACATGATTTCTCACTAAAAATACTCAAAACACCTATGGAGTTGCATGATTTAGGACAAAAGTGAATTATAACGACTTGAATGAAAACAATACAAATTGTTCCTTGAATCTTTGACAACTCCTCTACATAACTTCTTATTTGCCTTCAAATGCAAAGAAAATAACTAAAGACATAACTTAAAATATCATATGATGCTTCGCCATCACTTGCCCACTCAACATATTTTCTAAGAGCACAATAATATGGCTTCTCCTTGTCCTTGTGTAACATGGCTTCCTCCTTACCTCAACCTTCCTCCCAACACCGGCTATCAATTCCACATAAGAAACGCCCATCGTGCTCTTGACACTCACTCCAATTCGGAATACGCTTCCCTTCCCTTCGACTATTACAACCTTTATTTCTCCCTCACCTCCTCACTCGCTAAAGCATCCCTTTTCCCCTTCTCCAACTCCCCTCCTTGCCTCCTCCCTCACCAAAATCCCTCCTCATTTCTCGATGTTTTCTCCCTCAAGACTCACATTTTTTCTCCCTTCTCCACATTACCATACTCATCCATATCCGTCATGATCCTCCCTTGATTGCCAAACCTATCAAACTGTGTTGCATTTGCATAAACGTGAAACACCCCAAAATAGACACTACTGAGAGATAAACATCCCTCACTTTAGAAAAACATGCAAAACCAAACACTTGACTTTTAGTATTTCTGTTCCCGCACTTTAGAAAAACACGCAAAACCAAACACTTTTTAGCATTTCTATACCTTGACAGATAAACATCAGTAAGAATGCTACATACCTCTAAACCCTTTCCTAACTCGACATATTGTAGATTCTCCAGAATATTTGTAAAATAAAACAAAATTGTCGAATCATTAATCGTGCCTTATTCATGCTGCCTTACCCCTGTTTGATTCACGTTGCTTATTGTCTCTCTATGACTACGCCCAACTCTTGACCTACCATGACCATGATGTTGTATTTTTCCCATTATTATTTATGTATTTAAATGAGTGGTAATTATCATTAAGGGTCCATTATGGTAATTATCCATTAAGAAGAAAGTGATCTTTTATTCTTTCCCTCAACCATAGTATCTGCCCACTATCCCATTTGGAATGAGGAGAGGTTGTTGCACGTACCATAACTTCTTGATGGCAAAGTTATATAAAGACTTGCAAATCATCAGTTTTGATTCCCTAAGCCTAACATCTCTACACAGAAAACTTACACTATCAAAGGGAGATTGTGGAAGGTTTAGAAGAGCCTCAACAATTTTCTGCTGTTTAAGTAAATTTCTTTTATGCTAATGAAGAAAAATCTTTTATCTAGTATCAAAGCCAATTTAACCTCTGTCTTGCAATTTCGTTTCTGCAATTTGGGTATTTTTGTTGAAAATTAAAATTTTTGTTCTCATGCTAAGTGTTTAAAAATGCAGAAATATCTTAAAATCACAAGGAAATGTTACGTGATTCATAATTATGTGTTTAAATTGAGATTTTTGTTAACTGTCATTCTCTAACCACTTGGCTGCACTCTGTTTCATTTTTCGTAATGATTATATATATTACGTTTCGCTGCTATGTAGACCATATCACCTTTTGGTTCTTTAATAATAGGCTAAAACGCACTTTTTAACCCCTAAGTTTGCAAAAGTTGCAATTTTGGCCCCCTATTAAAAAAAATGGCAAAAGTGACCCCTATGTCTACCCCTTTTGCAAAAAGTCAATTTTGACTCAGTCAACCATATGTGGCACGCCACCTGTGTATTTAATTTTTTTTTTAATTTTTTTTTAAGAACTATTTTCCACGCGTATAATTGCAGAATTAAAAAAATAAAAAATAAAGGAAAATAGATGATTGGCACGTGCAAGCTAGCTTTCCAAATGATTTCTAGGGTTTTTTCCCCCTCCCCCAATTTTCTCCCAATTCTTTACATCTACCCTTATCTTTCCATATCTCATTTTTGTTCATCGTAACCGTAAAACAACCTTGAATCACCTCGTCTGGATCCATCACAACCTTGAATCGCCTCGTCCGATAATAGCAACTGAGTGAAGCGAAGGTTGAAGATGAAGTGGGCAACAGATTCTTCGACGATGAAGTTTGGTGAAACTTCGAACGGCAACAAAAACGTGGTCCCAGAGAAGATTCCTGACAAAGATGTCTCAAAGTAAGTTATCCTTTATTTTGCTTTGTTTGTCCTACTCCTTTATTATAGTCAACATAGTAATGAGTTAAAAAATGGTTGGTGGGTTGTATTTTGTACGGGAGTCGTATATTATACGATAGAAATACAATACTAAAATCGTATTTTTAGTGTAACATGTTGTAAATTTCGTATGTATTTGAATACTCCCTTATACGTATATTGGTTTATTTATTGCTAGTGTTGCTGGAGACCACTACTTGAAGATAAGGTTTCATTACAAAGGCTACTTTATTTGTGACCCTGATTTTGCATATAAGTGTGGTAAGGTTCACGAGTTTGGGGGTGAGTGGAACACAGATGAGGTGAATCTGATTGATCTGGACAAACTAGTAAGGGAGATAGGTGTGGAAGGTGAGTATAAGCTGTGGTATGTTACACCTGGTGGAAGTTTGAATGGTGGTTTAAGGTTGCTGAAAACAGATAGAGATTGTGTGAGGTTCATTAATGAGTTTGAAAATGAGGTAGCTGCTGATTTTTATGTTGAGACTCCAGTAACTGAAGGATTGGATAGTAGGTATGACAGTGATGTTGAGGTGGTAGAAGAGGTAAAAGGTAGTGAAGAGTCTAGCTCTAATGGTGAATACATAGTTGAAGGTGAAGGTGGTGAAGAAGAAGGTGAAGGGAGTGAAGAGGAAGGTGAAGGTGCTGAAGGTTCTGAAGGTGGTGAAGAGAAACAATCTGGAGGAGGAAGTGTTGAAGGGTTATCAGATTATGATAGTGAGTATGATGAAGACTGGGAGTGGACATCTGTGTTGCCTGATCACACTTTGAATCCTACTGCTCCATCTTCAAGTGGGTTGCCTATTGTAGTTGATGCTGCTCAATCATCTAGGAACCCTGCTCCAACTACTCTCTCTGATTTTGAGGATGACAATGCTGATTCAGAGGAACTAGAGAGTCCATACTCTTCATCTGATGATGGTGTTGGTAAGAAAAAATTGAATAAGTTTGTTTTGAATGAGAATGAGCAAGTTAGCTTTCAGGTAGGTCAGGTATTTGCTAATGCTGAGTTAATTAAAGCTGCTGTTAAAGAGTATGCTTTACAAAGTAGGAAAAATGTTTATGTTAAGAAAAATGAGAGAAAAAGAGTCATTGTCAAATGCATGCCTAAGTGTCCATTTCATATGAGGTTTAGTAGGGCTGAACCAAAAACTTATTATGTGTTATCTAGGTATAGGTCTGGTCATAAGTGCTATTTAACAAAAAAAGCTAGATTATTGAAAACAACTATTTTGGCTAAGAAACTTGTTCCAATTCTGAAACACACACCAAATATGAAACTAAAAGCTTTAGGGGAAGAGTGTAAGACTAGGTGGGGTGCTCATTTAAGTAAGTTTCAGCTGTATAGAGCAAAAAACAAAGCATTGGAAATGATTCATGGTGGTATAGATGAGCAATATACTCATCTTAGGAATTATGCTGAGGAATTGCTTAGAAGTAACCCTGGGAGTACTGTGAAGATTAAGTGTAATGCTGGTCTTGAGGGTCCTTTGTTTGAGAGGATGTATGTGTGTTTCAATGCAAGCAAGAGAGGTTTTGTTCAAAGTTGCAGACCATTGATAGGTCTAGATGGGTGTTTCTTGAAGGGTAGGTATGCAGGACATCTGTTGTCAGCAATTGGTAAAGATGGGAATAATCAGATGATGCCCATTGCATTTGCTGTGGTGGAGGCTGAAACCAAGGAATCTTGGGATTGGTTTCTAGATCTGTTGCTAGCTGATTTGAATGGTATTCAACATAAAAGATGGGCCTTTATATCAGATCAACAAAAGGTAGCAATATGTACATTTAAATTCATCAATTAGTGTTGTGTTTCAATATATGTAAAGTTACTAATATTCCAATGATTTATTTTCTACAAGGGTCTGGTTAACACAATTGCTGCTACATCAGAACATGTTGAACATAGAGTTTGTGTGAAGCACTTGTATGGAAATTGGAGGAAGAGACATGGTGGTGAACACCTAAAGGAAGCTTTGTGGATTGCTGCAAGAGCAACAACTGAGCCTGAGTTCAAGAAAGCTATGGAAAATCTGAAGAAATTGAGTGAACCTGCATGGAAGGAAATGAGTGAGTTGGCAGTAGGTATGTGGTCTAGAGCTGGGTATAGTACATACACATGTTGTGACCTACAAGTCAATAACATGTGTGAAGCATTTAACAGTGCCATATTAGAATACAGAGAGTATCCAATCATTTCTTTGTTTGAGGGATTGAAGTTTTACTTAACAAACAGAAGTGTGAGGCTGAGAGATTATATGTTAAGATATGAAGGTGATATTTGTCCTATGATTTCAAAAATTATGGACAAAAATAAGAGAGATGCTGATGGATGGTCACCAAATTGGCATGGGGACAGAGATTACTCCTTATTTTCTGTGGGTAATGGTATTGATAAGTATGTAGTTAGTCTGAAAGATAAGTCATGTGCTTGTAGAAAATGGGACATCACTGGCATACCTTGCCCTCATGCTATTGCTTGTATGAGGTTTAATAACCAGAATCCAGATGATTCTGTGGCCCATTGGTACAGGTAATTATGTTGTTAGCTATTTTTATAAATATGTGCTAAAGACAACAAACTATTTACTAACTGATTTTGCTGATTATGTTGTGCAGGAAACAAACTTTCTTAGATTGCTATAACAATCTAATTTTGCCATCCAATGGACCTAAGCTTTGGCCAGAAGTAGTTGGTGATCCCATATTACCACCTAAAATGAGGAGAGCTCCTGGTAGACCAAAGAAGCTGAGGAGGAAGACAAATGATGAACCAAAGAAACCATCTGGTGCTGGTGGGATGAGGAAAAGAAACCAAGAAAATGTGAGATGCAGAAGGTGTAAGGAATTAGGCCATAATCAGAGAACTTGTGGGGGAAAGACTGGTGCAGATAGGAAGCTTCCTAAGGGAGCTAACAAGGTATGATTGTTGTGAACATGATGCTGTCTATACATGATGTGAAATGAGTTTGAATGTGTATATTTAAGATGAATGTTGTGTATACATGATGTGAAATGAGTTTGAATGAATGTTGTGTATGTTTTCTGTAGACTGATTCAGATAAAGGGAAAGGCAAAGCAGTTGACTCTGGTGCATCAAAGAAAACTAAGAAGCATACACAAGCTGGTGGGAGTAATGCTGGTGGGAGTAATGCTGCTGGGAGTAATGCTGGTGGGAGTCATGCTGGTGGGAGTCATGCTGGTGAGAGAGATGCTGGTGGTGGGAGCAAGACTGCGACACAGACTGTGACACAGACTACTGCTAAATCAGTCTCTGTAACTGGTGGGAAACATGTAACTGTTGGTGAGGCTACAATGTTTGTGCCAAGAAAGATAAGGACAACAGGATTTAAGAGGAAGGTGGATGAAATTGGAACTCAACAATCTGTCAACAAGAACTAGTCCTTTTTAAAGTCATGAGACTTATGTAATTTTGGCATGTAATTCATAAGTACTCTTTGCAATATTTATGTTATTTTGGGATGTAATTCTGTTAAGTTAGACTGCTAAGTTATGAGACCTATGGTTTTTTGGTTTGTAATGTTAAGTGCACCTTTGGTGTATAACCTTTTAGCATGTAATGATAGCTACTTTTATGGTGTTATTTCTATGTGCTTATTAAAGATAGCTTTTAGCATTTCACTTTTGTTCAATAAGGTAACACCGTTGCCATATTAACCCAAACATACAAACACTTTTGATTAATTTATTCACAAATTACATCAAACTTTAACAACACATAGTGTTTCAGAAAATTACAGAAACTTAAACAACACATTAACTTACTAACATTAAGCTAAAATGCATAAAATTACAACTAAACAACAGAAATTAAACAACAGAAACTTAAAGACACTTAAAGACACTTATAGCAAACTACACCAACACTCAATACCAACAAAACCACTAATATGACTATCACTTTCAAGAGAACTTTTTCCTTCTTCTTCAGTTCATTGTTTTTCTTCAACAACCCCCTAATGATTTTCTTCTGTCTATCTGGAACTTCAGGATCAAACCAACGAAAGAAGTTGCATTTCCTTCTCAAGAAAAATCTTCCACATCCATGGAATCTCCTTCTTGGGTTTTCTTCTGTCCAAGCAGTCACCAAAGGAGATTCCACACCACAGTGACAAACCAATCCACTTTTCTGTCTCAAAGTTGACCCATTGAAGCTTGAGGATGAATATTGAGACATTTTCAAAGTTTCTGGAAATAGAAGGTCCGCTAATGAGGGATGAAATCAGAGAAGATGAAGATCAAGGTTTGGGTCAGAATTTTTTGAAAGGAATTTTCTGGAAAAACAAAGGAGAGGATGATGAAATAAGAGAAGATGGAGATGAAGGTTTGCAAGAGGAAGATGAATATTTTGTTTGGAAAGAGAAGATGAAGGAATTGATATAAGGACCGTTGGAAGCTAGCTTGCACGTGTCAATCATCTATTTTCCTTTATTTTTATTTTTTTTAATTCTGCAATTATACAAGTGGAAAATAGTTCTTAAAAAAAATTAAAAAAATAATTAAATACACAGGTGGCGTGCCACATATGGTTGACTGAGTCAAAATTGACTTTTTGCAAAAGGGGGTAGACATAGGGGGTCACTTTTGCCATTTTTTTTAATAGGGGGCCAAAATTGCAACTTTTGCAAACTTAGGGGTCAAAAAGTGCGTTTTAGCCTTAATAATAATATTATTCATTTGTGCACAAGTTTGACCTTGTTTAAACTACTGTGATGGTGCCGAGTTGATTAACAGCAACTTGTAACCCAAGTGGGAGCATTAGTTGTGTAATCATTACTTTATTAAAAGTAACATCTTATATTTTCAAGACAAAATTTCTATTTATAGATTCCTTAATTATTGTCCAGAGGACACTTGTTAGCAAGACCCAATAAACATATTCCAAACTAAATATATTTTGGTGCAATTATTACATATAATTTATTAACCAATCTTATTAATGTGATTATTTGATTCAATATGAATTTTTCTCAAATACAAAATGATTGGTGTAAAGATAGCAGAAGAGCAACAAAAGTTTAGGGATTCATATCACGGACGGAAGGGGGACGGCAACATGGGCCCTTATGAGGATCACAAAGAGGTGGAGGACATGGTATAATATGAGGATCACAACAAGGTGGGAGGTCTCCATGTACATTGCCTACCATAGCACATGCGATAGCAACAAGAAACACCAAAAACTTCAAAAACATCTTCAACGCAGTTTCCATTATAACCAAGCTTGGTTTGAAAATAAAAGCAAGATGGATATCTTATTATGAGTGGTATGTTGAAACAATATAATAATTTATAGGCAAAGAGAGAATCCTGTGAATATAATAATTGAAAATATTTAAATGTTAATAATGTGAACGCCTTAAGTTTTTGATCATATTAAGTATTTCTTTTAAAACGTTGACCGACTTTATTAGACTATATTTTCTAATAATATTTATTACTCCCTCCGTTCCTTTTTAAGTGTCTTTTTAGCGTGTATTTTTCGTTCCTATTTAACTGTCTTTTTTGTATTTTTAGGGTATGATTTGTCAATTATACCCTTTTTCAATTACTCTTAACTTTTTCAATAAATCTAATTAATGTTATCTATTTGGAAAGCTAAAGTTTATTTTTTTTAAACAAAGTTTGTTTGTTTTTTTTAAACAAAGTTTGTTTCTTATTATCTTCAAATTTAAACAAAATTTTGTTACAAACAATGGTTCAAAGAAGAGTTAAAATTCTATAAATAAGATGAATAACAATTCTAAAAATTTAAAAATTCTATAAATAAGATGTCGCACAATGCGAATCTAGCATTGGTTGAAGCCATAGTTGAAGTCTTAACTTTGATTAAAGGAGTTGGAAGGAAGTAAAGTTTTTCTTAGTTTTTGATTAATGTGAAGTTGGAATAATTTTTATATTGACTTATAATAATTTAAAAGATGTGCGGAATATTTAAAAAATTGACAATTGTTTATTTTGGGAGAGAGAGCGCGTAAAAAAATAGGAATTTGTTGGAGAAAAAGATAATAACTAACAACTGTTTGTTACGAGAAAAAGATAACATATTAAATTTATTGGAAAGATAAAGTGTGTGCAAAAAAATATGAATTTATTGTTGAATTAAAAGGAGGGTATAATTGGAAGAAAACGTGAAAAAATACACTTTGCTATTTTGATGAAAATTTTCTAAAAAGACACTTAAAAAGGAACGGAGGGAGTAACATTTATGCATTTTTTTCATTAATTTTATTTACTACATATTTATCTATCCCCGTGAATATAGAATTATAAGTATTAATTTTATAATTATAAAATATAATACCTTAAGTCTTTCTTAAAAGATCATCAGCCTTATATATACTATATATAAAGGAAACTACCTTTTTTAGCACATTTTTGGGTTGAAATTTTCTTTTCAAAAATACCCTTAATTTTAAATACAAGTAACACATGTAACAAATAGATAAGAATAAATTAAAATATTAAAACAAATGTAACAAATACGATATGAATATATGGTTATCTGTTTTTTTCCCTTTATTATTTAAAAAATTTAACAAACTAGATGAGTATATTTATAATTACTTTTTCATTATTCCAATTATACTCTTAAACAGTTTTTCTATAATAAAGATAAAGATTATTGTTCGTGTCATTAAAAAAACAACAAACATTCGTATTTTTATTTTTAATCAAAACCAAAATTTCATAAAAAAAAATACCGTTCATAATTTTCAAACGTTAGTGCAATAAAAAGAGCGAAAAGACGGACACTTTCGCTAGTAATATATAATAACAACACTAAATTAATTATTTAGTTTCAAATATTTATTAAAATATAAATTTAACATAAATAAGATGATGAATACTTTTAAATTAGGCTAAAATATGCAAAACGTCCTTGTATGTTCGCGTGTTTTTGCAATTTGTCCCTGTATCTTTTTTTTTTCAAAACCATCCTTGTAAGTTGTTAATTGTTTGCAATTAGTCCCTCCTGTTAACTCCTGTTACAAAATTGTTGTGATGACAGACGGAGACACACGCGGCGAAGGTTGAGTTGGCAAAAGCAGGCTTATGTGTCAAGAGAAATGATGAGTGGCTAAAAAGGAGGGACCAAAATCAAAAACGCAAAATTGCAGAGGGATGAAATTAAAAAAAAAACGTAAATTTTGTTCATTCATGTCCCTCTGTTTTTTCTTCTTCATCTTCAACCCCAATTTCTTCATCTCCAACCCCAATTAAAACTCTACCATCTTAAGCATTAATATATTTTAGTCTGAAAATACCTAGCATCACTCACATGTTAAACTACAACAGGAACAAAAATAAACTCATTTTTCCCATTTAGTGTTAAACTCATTTTTCCTCTTTTAATCAAATGAAGCATCAATTAAACAACATGAGTAAACTACATCTTCATTAAGCTTTGTCACCTTCATTAATCTTCAAATTAAATTCAAAAAATAAAAAATAAAAAACTCAGTGAAGATGACGAGAGTGAAAATGAATGAGTGAGGAAAAAAATGGGTTTTGTGGAAATGCTTTGAATAAAAAAAGAGATTTATGAGTCTGAGAGCATAAGAGAATAAGACATGGAAATGGACCCATAAAGGAAAAAAAAATTGAAGGAGCATGGTTGAGGCTTCCAACCTAGACCTTCAAATTTATCGTCAACCTAGAAATTTAATGCGGTGGCGGAGGGAGGAGTGGATTTCGAAAGATCTGAAGAAAAAGCCTTGGATGAATATGTGTTCTGGGTGGTTCATCTCAGATTCGGTTTTGAGTTTGACGCTTTTGATGCCCTGGTGGGTGATAGCTCGCGTTTCTTCTTTGCATCCCTTTTTTGGGTTGATTAGACTTTTAATTTTTTTTGCTTCAATGGTTGGTTGCATTTATGTTATTCTTCAATTTGAATTGCATATGCTTGTGTGTTCTTTAATTAGAGTTTGAATTGCTATGTTGCTTTGTTTGCATTTTTTGGGTTAAGTTTTTGAGTTTCAGATCGTAACCAAGTAGTGTTTCTGAATAATTATGAATTGAGTCAGTGGTTGAATGTGAACTGGATTTGTGGTTGAAGGTGATGAAGAAATTGGGGTTGGAGATGAAGAAAAAAAACAGAGGCAGAAGGATGAACAAAATTTACGTTTTTTTTATTTCATCCCTCTGCAATTTTGCGTTTTTGGTTTTGGTCCTTCCTTTCTAGCCACTCATCATCTCTCTTGACACATAAGCCTTCTTTTGCCAACTCACCCTTTGCCATATGTTTCTCCGTCTGCCACCACAACATTTTTGTAACTGGAGTTGACATGAAGGACTAATTGCAAACGGTTAACAACTTACAAGGATGATTTTGAAAGAAAAAAAAAAAGATACAGGGACGACTTGCAAAAACACATGCACTTGCAGGGACGTTTTGCATATTTAAGCCTTTAAATTATCAAATAAAAAATATAAAAACTAAATTATTTATCACCGATTTATGGTTAAAAATTTAGTTATTGGTATTAGAATTTTAATTTATTAGTTATTACTTTTGTTTTGAAATATAAAATTGCTTAAGTTATATTATTGATTTTTTTTGAGAGATTGTATTCTTGAAATATTATTATTTAAGTACTATTTTTTTGACTCATTTATATATTTATAACTAAAAGTGTAAGGGTCAGGATTCGTTGGCACCTGATGTTAATGGATAGTTTGACACCAAATCTCAACGATCTATCTTTTTTAATCAATGGCTAATAATAGTTTTTAGAATTAACTTATGTCAGTATTACTTAGCAAATCCTTTTCCATTCCATACTTTTTCTTCAATCGACTCCTTTTGCATTCAATTATTGTTTGTATTCTCACAAATTTACTACACCTTACGTTTCAAAATGAGTGTCACTTTAGTCAAAAAACTTTGTTTCAAAATGAATGTCACTTTACATTTTCAATACAACTTTAATTTTTTTCTTCCAACTTTACCCTCAATAAATACTCTAACTTTTCTTTCACACAATTTTCAATGCAACTTTAAGTTTGTCTTTTTCTTATAAAATAAGGACAATTTAGTAAAAGTGTCGTGTCTAATGATTATTTCATTTCATTTCTTAATGTCAAAACCTTAATCGACCCTCATTGTGAAACGGATGGAGTAAAACCCAATTTAAAAGAGTTTGAAAGAGAATGAAAATTTGGTTTTCTCATCCAAATCCAATCATTGTATTCTTTCTTCGCCTTGATTCCTCATTGGTTACTTCCTCCCATATGGATCACAAACTTTATGCAGACATATCCACCTTTTGTTAAAAGCCAATTTATGTAAAATTTATGAATTGATCGCAAATAAAAATGAGATTATTATAGGTGTGTAAATTGAGTTTATGAATCAATTGTTGTAAATCATTCAAAACAAGTGCATATACGAAAGACTGAATCCATTTCTTATATAGAAAACCCTTTGATTTAATTTGAGGAAGTAGCCAGTTAAGGAGTTGGCCGTGTAGAATTTGAGATTGGGGAGAAGAACCCTTTTTAAGAGAATAATGGTATGGCAAGAGAAAGGATGAGAAAAAAACAAGAGCTGCTAAGGTGTGGAAAATAAATTTGATGTCACGTGCACTTTTAAATGAATAATTAATAGCCTCTAGATTAATCCAATTTAATAGATGAGATTTGGTATCAATGGTTCCGTTGACACTAGGGCTAGAAATGAGTCGAGTCGAGTCGAACCTGCCTGAGCTCGACTCGACTCGATAAGAATTGGTTCGGCTCGAAACTCAACTCGAGTTTGAAACGAACCTTTTTTTTAGCTCGAGTTCGGCTCGTTTAAAGTTCACGAACAACTCGGTTCGGCTCGTTAGGTTCAACTCGTCTGCTCGAATTGTATACTTCAAAAGCTTTTTTTTCTTCAAAAACAACTTTTTTTTTTGTCAAAAATATATGTCTTTGACTTTTAATAAAAAATTAACTGAAATAAAACTATGAAGGTAGAAAGGCAGTAGCATTTAGTACTGTAGCGCATACCATGTTTTACATTGTATTCATCATGCATCTCTCTGATATATATATATACTCTTCTTCTCTAATATTTTCAAAACAGCCGATGTGGGACTATTTGTGTAAAAATGTTTGTTTAAAAGCCTTCAAAAGGTATTAAATTTTTTCCTCTATTATTCCAATTATTGTTGATTTTTAATCAAATTAGTAATAATTCCTATGAGAAAAGTACATAATTATTAGAAGAAGCTTGTAATAAATTACTTCTTATATAAAAGCATGCAAAATAATATTTTATATATATCGAGTTGGTTCATGAACCAAACGAGTCGAACCATACTCAACTCAAGTTCAACTCATTTATTTAACGAGCATAATTTTTAATTCAAGTTCGACTCATTTGGTTCATAAACCAAGTTCAACGAATCAATTATCGAATCGAGTCTCGAACTATTTTCGAGTTGGTTCGGTTCATTGCCAGCCCTAGTTGACACCTATATATATATATATATATATAAGAAGCATCATAGAGTTCATAACATTCTAGTTGAAACTCTCCCCTTTCTATAATATATCAAGATTGTTGATAAATCTACTGCTAAGAGCATTTTTGAATCTCTCTGTCCAACTATTGAAGGAAACCAACAAGTGAAAGAAGTCGAGGCTAACCTCATGGTCCAACAATGTGGGTTATTCAGAACGAAGGATAATAAAGATATTGAAACTATGTTGTTGAGGTTTCAAACTCTTGTATCTGATTTGTAAGTTCTGAATAAGAGTTATATTACACTTGATCTTGTCAAGGTGATTTCCAGGAATCTTCCTGCCAAATGGAGACCTAAGGTTATTGCTATTCAAGAAGCAAAAGATTTGAACAAACTTAGTTGGAGAACCTGATAAGCTCTATGAGAAGTCATGAGATTGAGCTTTTGGGTTATGATCTATCTAAGAAGTCTAAGTATATAGATCTCAAGTCAAATAGCAAATATGTCAAAGTTCTTCAAGCTCTAAAGTCTGAAGAAGACACTTTAGATGAAGATTTTGCAGAAGGTTCTGATGTTGAAGAGATGACACTCCTATTTAAGAGGCTTCAATACTTCTACAAGAAGAAGAAAAGGTTTCTTGGGAGAAGCAGTGGTGTCCGAGGATCTAGCTTCAAAAAGAAGAAGGAAGAACCAAAGGTTTGCTTCAATTGCAAGAAGCTTGGACACTTTGTTGTTGATTGTCCTAATCTTCAAAAAGAAAAACCCAGTAAGGAACATTTCAAGAAGGAGACTTTCAATAATGTAGTCAAGAAAAATCTCATGGCAACATGGAAAAATCTGGATGCTGACTCTAATGAGAAACATGATGAGAAATTTTCTGATGTTTAGAGACACTCTGATAAGCATGAAATTTCTCTTCTTTCGCCATGTTTTCAAGCATCGGTTTTAGGGATCAGTTTTTATGAATATGCAAAATCTAATTAATGAATTAAAGGTACAATTAAAGCACAAAATGTGCCAAACATCACGACAACACAATTTGATACAACATCAACAAAAGCACCTAGTAGTTCAAATTCAAAAAAAAATCAGTCATATGCAGCAACCTCATCCAATGATCAATGTCATGACCATGACAAACAACACTATAATTTGATGTTTATCAAAAATATATAATATCCAATTTT
Organism: Medicago lupulina; assembly: GCA_958299785.1. NCBI lineage: Eukaryota > Viridiplantae > Streptophyta > Magnoliopsida > Fabales > Fabaceae > Medicago > Medicago lupulina. The sequence goes on from OY283139.1 coordinate 76,600,155, forward strand.
TAAAATTTAACTAGATTATTTCACTTTATACCACTGATCCAAACATACTTAGAGGAAAGACAATCCATAAGTAACATTGCAAAGGCAAAACAAGAGGCTAAGGGACAATATTAGGGAGAAGAAAACATGAGCGAATCTCAAGGCAGCTCATCCTAAGAAGATGGTCTCTAACACTCTGTTTGGTTGAAGAGAAATAAGGAAGAGAGAAAGAGAGAAGAGAGAAAGAGGGAAGAGATAGTACTTTTCTCTTGTTTGGAATGCAGAGAAATAGAGAAGAGAGATTAAAAAACTGTAAGGCCCACCACTTTTTATCTTCTCTCCAAAGTAGTGAAGAAAGGGGAGAGAAAGGTTCATACTCTTTGTTATTCCTACTTTTCCCTTGCCTGTTACAAAGTTCTCATGGCTTTCAATGTGCATGGTACTCCATTACTAAAAAATAAATAAAATGCATATGGTACTTCTTCAAAAAAAAAAAATGCATATGGTACTTAAACAAGTAGTGGAAAACGCAACAAAGCTATTGGAGGCTGCAGGCATGCATTCCTAGTGGAGCAACGTTGAAGCAACAAAAGAGAAAAGTAGTAGTAAAAACAATTTGCAGTAAAAATACAAGTAAATATAATATTTATTTCTGTTTAAAAAAAATTATTTTAATTTCTTAATTAAGTTAAATTAAAATAAATACATTAACTTCATTACAAAATTAAATTGAAATATGATAAAATTGTCAACAAAAAAAATCTTAGTATAAGGATATTTTGGTCTTTTTAAAAATTAAACACACTTCTTTCTTCTATATTTCTCTTCTTTCTCTCTTTCACTAAACAACCCATTAAATCTACTCTATTTTTCATCTCTTTCTCTCTTCCCATACTCTCTCTTACTTATTTCTCTCATCACAACTTCTCTTCTAAACAAAACACACCACAAGATAATATTTGCCCATGATAACTACTAGGAAAGTCTAATAAAGCTAATCAAAAAGTAAAATGTACAAGAAAAAGGGTGAGATCCTCATTTTTTTAGAGGATGGGTGAGATCCTCTTACTATGACATTTGCTCCTACTCCTTGCATGTTGCAGTTGACAATTGTACTATGTATGGTGCAATGGTGCATATTACATAAAACTTATGACATATAGTGATGTATAAGGGTTTCTTTAGTATTATTATTTCAACTCAATTTTAATCATTTTTGTTTTCAGAATTTTTGATCTACTAGGGTTCCCTTAGTATTTAATCACTTTAGTTGTAGTCAAAAGAGGCAGTTATTTTCATTTAATAAACTTTTCAGAGATTTTCTGAATTTCTAGTGGATTCTAGAACCCTATTTTCACAAGTTTGCAAGCGACAAACTTGTTTCTTTTTAATATAGGTTTAGTGCTTGCTGACTGATAGAAATTTGGCAAGTGTACCAAAACCTATCGAAGTAAATATCGATCCCACAAGGACTGTTTTTAACTTCAATAATTCAACTTCGTTAAACAATAGAATGTGTAAAAGTTATATTTGTTTTGCCACTAGGCGGTTTGTTTGATTTGATTTTAAGAAATCAATGAACAGAAAGTAAAAGTTGTTAAGAAATAAGAGAGAGATGAGATTAGGTCTTTCGAATCATCTATGTTTCCCCTAATTGGTTACCGTACTCTATTCTTGTGAATGGTTCTTTGGTTCCACGATAGTTAACAAATTAGCCCTAATCAATCCCTTGAGTTAGGACCCTCCTCTTAAACTACAGCCCCTGATTCCTTAGGTGGTCTAATAATCCTTGAGGGTTTATGCACGTTAACCTAATATCACTAACAAACGATTATCCATTCCTAGACTAACCATGTTTATTAGAACAATTCAATGGGTCTAAGTTAAAAGCTAGGGTCAGTAGTCATTCATACTCACGAGTTTATATGTGATCAAGATATAAAAGAATTAAGAACAATTGAATGGAATAGAAACGAAATAATCATTCACATTAAATAGAGTTTCATCACAGCAACATAATTCAATTAGGGTTACATACAGTCATCTCAGACCTAATCTCTAAGAGATTTAGCTACTCATAATCAGACTTACAAATAGCATAATCAATATTGGAATTAAAACATACATGAAAGGGTAAAAGGATGAAGAAATCTCCCTCCTAGCCGTCTCTTGATGTCAAAATCGCACTTTGCTCTTCTCAGGTCGTAACCCTTGTTTTTGGAATAGACTTCAGCTTAAATAGGCACAGAATTTTGCCTAAACATGTCACGTTTTTAGTAAATCGTGACACGTTTTCACTTGTGTAACAAGAAACAAAATTAGGGTTTCGCAAAATCATGTCACGTTTTTGCCAACGTGACACGTTTTCCTTAATTCCAAAACAATGCATTCTGCCTTGATAGATCGTGTCACGTTTTTGACCCAACGTGACATGTTTTTGCCTTGCCCTTTTTCTTCAGTTTTCTTGCTTTTCTTGCTGCTTAAGTCACCTTGTGAACTCCAGAATGTGATAATATTACATAAAAATTACGTAATGACAGGATGTCATCACTGACCTACTCTTTGACTGCACCAGGTTGCATTCAAATAAGGTTTTATTCTATTATTTTCGTAACATGATCAGCCAGGGAAGATCAATTGGTGACAAATGTATAACTTGAGGGCATAACCATAACCTTTACCAAAACCATCAATGCTCTGACTGCACAGGGGGAGACATTATCAACTCAGGTGAATAACAACGCCAATAACAACGTCAACAACCACACCACCACCAACAACAACGGGAACAATAAGAACATGGGAGGAGGACCGACTAGGGTTCCACGTGGTAAAATCAATCGAACTATTGAGGATTCGAGTTCTGAAGAGGAAGAAATCATGACTGAAAAAGGAGATGAACGTGGGAATCACCATCATTACCGTGTGAAGGCTTATATTCTATTCTTTTACGCAACGATGGGGGTAGAAGAGTTTCTAGATTGGCAGATAGACATTGACATATTTTTTAACGTCATGGACGTCCCTGAAAGCAAGCATGTTAGATGGTAACGATCAAACTGAATAGTATTATTGATGTCTAGTGGGCTAAACTTGTTGTTCATAGGCAGAGGCAAAGGAAAACACCCATCCAAACTTGGCAAAAGATGAAACAATTGATGTTGAAGCGGTTTTTACAAGAATATTATGAACAAATTTTGTATAAGATGTATATTGATTGTGTTTGATGACAAGTCATCTTACATTATTCTTAGCATGTTTTTCAGTCATTTTCAGTAGGTTTTAGTAGCAAAAAGGAGGAGTATTATAATGATTGTCTATGATTTCGGGACTTTTGTAATGTTTTCTATATTTGAGTTTGTAATTCTAGTTTTTCCGAAACATAGCAATTTTAGAGGGTTTTTGAAATAATTCGCGAAGAAATCATGCATATCGGCAAATCAAAAACATTCGAAGATTTGTGAAGAATTTGGAAAGACGAAAAATGAAAATTCAAGAGGCCTCATAAGACTTTACACTGGGACGATTTCTGTTCCCAAGTTCCGAGGCAAGTTATTTGAAGACGAAGACCTGAAACGTCGAAAAAATGGAGAAACTGGGCCCGGGAGGCAGCACCATGCGCCTAGAGCACATGTCATGCGCCTAGAGCATGGAAAAAACTGGGCATGCGCCTAGAGAATGGCTTTTTCCACACTTAATTGCGCCTAGAGCATGGCTCATGCACCATGTGCATCTAAAATGTGTGGGGCGCAAACGTCTTTTCATGCTTTTTGTGGGTAAAGCCCGCGTTTTTAGCCCAAACCCATTTAGAAACTCTCACTATAAATATCGGTCTTCCTCATTCAGAATTTCTCACTTAGAACTGAGGCAGTTCAAGAGGAAGGAAATTCTAGAGCTTCGGAGGAGTTTTTATCTTCTTCTTGATTTTCTAGGGTATGTTTTTATCTTTAGTAATTTGTTTTTAGTTACCTTTGTAACTAATTATTTTTAGGTTAGAGTTCTAAGATGAGCCTCTGTTTATTTTTGTTTGATATTTATTTAATTTAATGTCTTTTATATTTTTTTTTATTTTTTGTTCGCCATTAAGTTTTAATAGGAATTTAGTTTTTTTAGCAGTAGCGTAACCCTAGATTAGATACTTAGGTTGTGACAGGGCCTAATATTGATATTACTATCCTATTGCTTATATCTTGATATTTATATATTGATACTATTGAAAAGAAATATAATGGGTGAATGCTTTTATATTTATTCCTCAGCCAAAGACTGGTTTTTATAAAGAGACTACAATTAATGCTCTCCTAGACTAGCCCAGAAACTTGTTACATTGGAAAAACAACAATGGAATTGTCTAGACTTGACTAGAAAATAATAACATAGGGAACAATATCATAGGAAAATAAACAATTAATGTATTTTCCAACACCACCACCACCACCCCCCCTCAAGTTGGTGCATAGATATCTATCATGCCCATATATATATATATATATATATATATATATATATATATATATATATATATATATATATATATATATATATATATATATTTCTTCTACAAAACATTTGAAATTATCCTTTAAAAAAACATTTCAAATTATAAAATGTACACGTGGCGAAATAGTACCCTATATAGGATAGTTTCCTTGATCATCATTGTTCATTTTCAACAATGATAAAAAATATATAACATATGATAACAACACTCACATATATTTCTTCTACAAAACATTTGAAATTATCCTTTAAAAAAACATTTCAAATTATAAAATGTACACGTGGCGAAATAGTACCCTATATAGGATAGTTTCCTTGATCATCATTGTTCATTTTCAACAATGATAAAAAATATATAACATATGATAACAACACTATTAGTTGTGATTAATCCATAATCATGTTTAATAGAGTTAGTAGTGATTAACTTTGCTTATGGTTAAGTTTGTTGGTTAGTTACATGGTGACTTGATCTCTAAGTCATGCAGTGTATAAATAACTTGTAAAAACTCTTTCATCAATCAATGAAATCATAACAAACTTTCCAACACTCTTCTCTCTCCGCAACAAGCTCTTAAATTCTCCATTCTCCTTCTTCTTCATTATTCATTCATAGTTGAAATTGCTTGCAAAGCAAGAAAACATTGTTGCGCTAATAAACACAAGTTTTTAATCAACATATTGCTACAAGTTAACATGTTTCTTGTCTTACCTTCAAGTTCTGTAACTTAATCCAATCTTTACCTTCCCATAAGGAAACTTATATTTTACTTGAGTATGATAAAACTAGGGAATTATATTAACGTATGGTAAGATTAAACTCTTACTAATTCCTCTTGCCAAAGACGTTAATAAATATATTAGCATACACCAATGGCATTTGCGCCTAATGTATATAATTAGAAGTGCCAAAGCAATGTGGAAGTGGCCCAAAAACAACAAAACAGGGGGGCTGGACTGTTGCCCGTACCCGTACCTGAGGCCTCGCGTACGGGTATGAGACATCCCCCAAAACCTCTTATTTAAGTCCAACAGTTCCAGCCCATTAATTGTCGTAAATACTTCTAATTGTTCATAGTCTCACACAACTTCAACATTTAAGGGTTAAATTTTCTGCAATTTACTTCTCTACTAACATACTCAAGAAATCATACTCATTCTTGATTTTAATTCTCCATCATTACTACCAACTTCATCTAATTCTAGCTATATCCCCTAGGGTTCATCTTGTACTAATTGCCATCCCAAAATCATAACTTAATACTGAATTTACTCTTGCCATTGATGGAGAAAGTGAGAAAGAGGAAAGATTTGACTCAAAATTGTGAAACCCTTGATTTGTTCCAATTTTCCTCTTGTTCTTCTTTAGCTCCTTCATCCCTAGTTTTCTTTTGGTTAGCAACGTAATTAAGGTTCAACTACTAATCAACTATTTTTTTTACAAAATAAATCTAAGGAGTAAGATAATAAAGATTAATTCATAAATAATTCTTGGGATGTTACATGAACAAAATAAATCTAAGGAGTAGGATAACTTATTTAAGTGCCATCTTTCCAAAAACTAACAAACACATCCCCCATATTATATATTAACTTCATCATAATATTTTTTTATCCAGCTTTGGATTATCTTAACCTCTGTATTCCTTTGATGAACTAACCATGCTGGATCACTTGCAGTTGCAGGCACAAGATCCTGGCAATGAGTTCCTGAAAAACCAACATTTGTAAAATATTATAGAACCATTTGATTAATTGGTTTACAATTTTTTATAAAACGATAAAAAGTTAGCAACGTACGCTTACTACTACTACAATGTATTCTCTCTATACTTATATCAGAATGTGCATGATATAATATAATTAGACAACGAAATTGTATGTATTCACACAATACAAGACATACATATTTCAAAAAAAGTAAGATATACATACCATTGAGTGTAGGCAGGGCAACAAGACTATCCGATATATTGTTGAGAACCCTGAAGTATATAAAAGCCAAAGGAAGCTTATTTTAAAACATTGTTCTAAAATAATTAAGATGAATTTAGATTTTGCATGTTTTCTTTCAACAAAAATAAAATAAAAATGATTTTGCATGTTTACCCGCCACTACTATATGGATCTCTTAGGCCATTTGAGAAAATGATGTTGCTCCCAAACCTCTCAAGAACCGATTTAATATCCTGCCATTAGTCACAACGATGCAATTAATTTTCTATTGTTAATATAACATGAATATTGAAACCTAAATATTATAGAAGTACCTACTTGACCTCCGTAGTAAGAGGTGATCCAGTGAGGGCGAGGTTGGACACCAAAATCTTTCTCACACTGTTCAGCATAGCTCGTGAAGTTGAAAGGTTGAGGTTGAAGCAAGGAAGAACTTCCTATGCCAATAGGCATCACGATTTCAGTGCACGTCTGAATGTATAAAATAATTCATAATTTTTTTAGAACAACGAAATATGTGCACTAGATAATATAAAAAAACCTCCAATAATTATTTACTTGATCTTATATAATTACTCAAATTTAAATGTGACTACCTGCCATCTCCAACAATCAAATGGCTTTGCACCAGTATATTTATCTGGATTAACATTGCATTTTTTGTTGCCATAGCCAGCAACCATACCTGCATATATCCTACTGAGGATATCATCTCCATAGGCAGCTCCATCAATGGCCTCACAAATAGTCGTAACTGGGGGATCATTGTATTGTGCCGCCTTTTGATACATGTTCCCCAAGTAGTCTTTCAACTCATAAGGCTGTTCCAAGGGACTGCAAGAGGTGGCAATTTGAACAAGTTTAAGTCAGAACTTGATCCTATCTTTCAAACGAAAAAAAAAAAAGGAAATATATGGAAACAGTGTTTACTAGCAAGTGTTGAATTTCTTGCTTAGAAAGTTAAGACCATTTGGCTTAGATGCTACTTCATCAATTTCAAACCAAGAATTTCGTATAGATTCGTAGCATGTCTTACTGGTTTCCTGCATATCAATTAATTAAATTACCATCCATTCATATTTGATAAATCAAAAATAAATATATATTAATCAACAAACATAAAAGATAAAAAATAACTATGCTGATTTACCTGGAAATCCCTTGTAACAACATCATGGTAAGCACTTGCTAGTGTGATGTTATCAAAGTAGAGCAGTGGAGCTGATGAAGCCAGGGCGCCGATGGCAACGTGGGGATACTTAAGCCGAAACCATGCAGCAAGCACTGCATAATTAACAAATACATGTAACATTAATTAAGATGACACTACATAATTAGGTCATATGATCAACACAATAAGACTTTGTTTTTGTATGATTATGTTTTTCTAGAGTGGTATAGTACTAATACTTACCTAGTCTTGATAAAAGATATCTTTTTAGTATATGTATTAAGAGTAATCTTGAAGAAAAAAAAATATAGTTTGCAACAGGGATTCAGCTATCATCAATGTGATGATTGGCAGATTATTGAGGTCACCGAAAAATACATCATATAGTTTTACTTTGATGCACGTTACAATGAGAAATTTTCCCATTCAATTAAACAGAGCTTGTTTGTTTAAGCATAGAAGTAATCGATTTTAAGGCTTCATACAGATGCAACTAATTTTCTGAAACTTTTATATAAAGCAGAAACTTTCTTTGGTATGCTTAAAATTATAAAAGGTATGTTTTAAAAGGTTTCAAGGAGTATTGTAATTACAAGTTTAAAATTTTAAAAATATAATTTAAATATAACAGGAGTAAGAAGAAAAATTGAAAAAGCAGAAAAACGATGGTAAAAAAGTGAAGAAAAACATATACATAATTTAAAAAACTAACTTCCAGCGTATGATCCCCCAACCACAATCACCGGGGACTTTTGTGCGTGTAGTGTATCCTTCAAATATAGCAGAACTTCTGCGTAATCAGCAAGGGCTTGTGCTGAGTTGAAATAGCCCAAAGAGCTTCTGTTGTATGCATCAACGGGCACTGACTTCCCGTAGTACCGGTGCTAACAAGAAAATAAAAAGTTTTTATCAGAATCGTAAAACTAATTTGATTTAGATCAATGAGTGTCAAAAGAAATAGTTTTCTATTTAGTACCTCAATGTACACTAGTAGAGCTTTAAAAGAAATGGCATTATCCGTCATAAAACCAAGCGAATTAACAATGTCATCTTCTCCACCCAAATAAGCAAATATTGGGGCACTAGAATTAGCACCACCCCAATACTCGAAATTTACAATATATCTCTGTTTAAAGGTTTTGTAGCTTTCTGATAGATAGTTGAAATGGTCTAAAGACTGTTCATAGAAGTATGAATTCATGTCTTCATTTAAATTGAAGGTTTTAGTGTTTTGGTACTTAGTAGTTTTCCATTCTGAAAATGAACTCAACCGTGGAAGTGTCAGGGAGTTGGTGGTGGTAACAGAGAAACATAGGAAGAAAATGCATAGAAGATGAAAAGAGATAAATTTGTTCATTGCTGGTGGGGTGGAGTGAAGGAGTGTGAAGGTATAAGAGAAACAATAACTTTAATTATAAGAGTGAGCTGAAGGAGTATATGTAGCAGTGCATGTGTTTCTTACCGCTTTAAAAGGTATATGCAACAATAAATTTAATTATAAGGTAAGAGATTATATAAGGAACAATAATTAGGAAAAAAAGGAAAAGAGTATAACAGGAGGGAAAAGGTAAGAAATCGAGGATTCCTTCTGATTAGGAAAAAAAATTATGAAGGAGGGGTAATTTGGTACCAACTAGTGGATTAGAATGACAATTACTTTGCTAATACCAACTAATGTCCTATTTTAGTGTTTAGATTGAATTTATTATAATTTATGATTATTTTTTAACAATTTACAGCTTGACAGTTGTATTGTTAGTGTCACAGAAGTTGGTGGTAACCTGCACTAGTACATATGATTAACCAGTTAGAAAGTTATAATTATGAAATCATGATTTTCTCTCAACTTTTATATTTTGAAAACATTCCAGGTTAAAGGTGTGAAAACCGATGTCTTAACAAAGAAATGGAAGAGTCTAAAGCAAAGGTTGAAATTATGGGTGTAAGAGATCGGTTTGGTTTTTAAGAAAACACAAATTCAGACGAATAAAAAATAATTGATTTGATTTGGTTTGGTTTGGTTTTTGTAATCTTTTCTCGCAAAATCCAAACCAATAAAAATGAGGTATTGATTAATTAGTTTGGTTCAATCGGGTTGACATGTTTAAAAATTTAAGAAACATATCTAAGAAGTATAAGAAAATCAACTTTTAAGGAACTTTTATACTATTAAAACAAGTATATAAACTGCAATGAGAAAAATAATATATAATGATTAGAAAATAGATGTATACAACATATTTTTTAAGATAACTATACTAATATAATGTAAAATAAAAGAATAATAACATATAATAGTTTGGTTTGGGTTTTAGGTGATCGGTTTCGAATGACATGAAACTGATACTCGAACCAATAGAGGTCGGATTTGATTGATTTGGTTTGGATCCTAATCAGGAAAAATGAACCAATTATACCGGTTTTTATTGGATCTTCATATTGGTCAAGTGATTGGTTTGGTTCCTATACCCCTGGTTGATATAGTGGATTAGAGAAGTGTTTGAATGAGTGGATTTGAACATAGAAGAATTAATGCATCAAGTAGTTAAAATAATTAGATGCATTGCATCAGTTATAGTTATATGTGGATTCACTACTAGAAAACACGGTTTTAGCAATGGAATTTTTTTAGGAGATATATCCGTTGCGAACTGTGACGGAAATCCGGGTTTCAAATATCCATATTAGAAGTTTAGCGTCGAATTTTTGCAGTTTGCGACCAAATGAAAACCGCCGCGAAGAGTGACGAATCTGATTTTCCCTCGCTAATTTTTAAGACCCCCAATATTACGATGGATTTTTTCTGCGTCGCAAAATCCACCAGAAAAACGTTTGCGGCGGAATAAAGCATATTTTGCGATGGAATCCAGCCGTCGCTAAAACCGAATTTTCAAGTAGTGATAAAAGGAAATCAGTAGAAAAGCAATTTTGGAAGAAGCTTCACTTCAAAGAAAGCTTGCTTAGACAAAAAAACAGGGCAAAGATGGACAAAGGAGGGGGATGCAAGCATAAGAAAATGATCAATTAGAAGGAGAAAAAAATCAATTAGTGGCACATCAAAAGGCCAAAGGTTGGAATGAAGCTATAAAAAATAAGATAAGGAATCATTTTGATAAGTGTTTCACTAACTCTAATTCCGTTAGACAAGAATTGATTATGGGCTGGAATTTCAGCAAGTATCAGTTGAAGATAATGAGAGTCTCAGTACTTCATTTTCTGAAGAGGATGTAAAGGATGAAATTTGGAATAATGATGGAGATAAAAGTCCCGACCAGGAAAATTTCATCAAGGACTGTTGGGATATTTTAAAGTAAATTTGAATTAGTTTTGTGGGATAAAAGTCAAGGCCTAAATGCAATGCTAACAAAAATAGCAACAACTTCTTTTTATTTAAAGGTTTAATTGAACCTTTGGTGCCGCCTAACTTATTTGTTGTTTTTATTTTAGTCCCATAACTCTAAAAAATTATTTTTGGTTCTTTAAATATGCTTCCGTCAGTAAGTTTGATCCATGTTAGTTAACTTTAACCTCAAATATATTAGGTGGACCAACATTGTAGATGATCCACCATAGACCTTATTCATTTTTTAATTTCAGCCCTTTGATCTTTTTTTCAAAAAGAGGACGGCTTGATCATATATGTATATCGTATGTTACAGTGAACCATCAACACATAATTTTTTTTCTCCTTTTCTTCATCTTCTATCCTCATTTCTTCATCATTTTCACCATGATCTTCATGCACCTCCATCAAATAAACCAAGAAAAATACATACACCTCCATCAAATAAGTTAGGTACATATAATTAAGATATAAATTGTTCATCAAATCATGTGACATCCATTTTGTTTCTCATTTCTCTCTACACTTAAGTACTTTGAGTGTATATAATTTTTGCTAATGATTTGTCAACCTCTTTTCCTATAAAAACTATTATATATACATAAGAAAAATAACTAACAAACCAATGGTCCTAAACTAAATCCTTTCGACAACTTTGACTTGTTTCCCTCGTGTCTGGACCTTTAATATGGCCTCTTCATAGAGGATTTGAATCTTCCCAGTCGAAGTAAACAAACAATTGTCTAACCCCATCCCATGACTTTGTGGAAATACTCGTGCTTCAACTTGTACGTAGAGGAATAGATTAAACGTATAACTAATATGTGTAATGATATAAATTCAATTTATATATATATATATATATATATATATATATATAAATGATTTTTTGATATAGTTATAACCTTATTGTTCTTTATAGGCTTAAATAAGTAAAAGGTCCTTGTAAGTTGGCGCATTTTTGGTTTTAGTCCCTATAAGTTTTTTTGTTGTGAGACAAACCCTGTATTTACCAAACGTTTTGGATCTAGTCCCTGCCGTTCAATTCCGTGAAAAAAACGATGAGTTGGCTAACGAAACAATACGTGGCACTTCGTGAGTTGGCACTAGTTGATGACTGGGGTTAGTATAGGGTCTAAAACCAAAAACGCAATTTAACATAGGGACTAATTTTAAAAAAACGTAATTTTCAATTTGAATTCAAAAACTTAAAATCCCTTCTTCTTCCTCTCTCTCTCTCTCTCTCTCTCTCTCTCTCTCTCTCTCTGGTCTTTATTCCTTCTTCCTCTCACTCACCCTTTGTCCTTTTTCGTTCCTTCTTCTTCCTCTATTTGGGCTCAAAACTCCTTTCATTCAACAATGTCTTCTCATTCCATTTATCAATCATCATCTAATGAGTTGCCTATTTGTGGTTGCAATAAAACCATGAGGATGTTCATATCCAATTCAATTGAAAATCCTAAAAGGAGATATTGGAAATGCCCAACACATAACGTGAGTTTGCCGTTTTAATACTTGGTTTTCTTTCTTATTTTCACACATTTTAATTTGCTGCATATGTTTGTTTTCATCTCAGGCTGCTAATAGCTATAAGTTGTACATATGGGATGACGAAATTGAAGGACATCCTCCATATGTTCGTCCTGTAGCAGTACAAGCAACTGAAGCATCATCATCTGCCTTGAAGAAGCTTCCTCCATAAGTTTTTGAATTCAAATTGAAAATTACGTTTTTTTTAAATCAGTCCCTATGTTAAATTGCGTTTTTGGTTTTAGTCCCTATACTAACCCCAGTCATCAACTTGTGCCAACTCACAAAGTGCCACGTATTGCTCCGTTAGCCAGCTCATCGTTTTTTTCACGGAATTGAACAGCAGGGACTAGATCCAAAACGTTTGGTAAATACAGGGTTTGTTTCGCAACAAAAAAACTTACAGGAACTAAAACAAAAAATACGCCAACTTACAGGGACCTTTTACTTATTTAAGCCTTTTTTATATTATTTTGCAAGGAAGCATTGTCAAAAGAGGGTCTATAACATTTCTTTCACGCTTCAAAAAATTGTTGTCTAAAAGTGTTTAACCGGATAGGAATTAATACACACGGCTTAAAGAGTTGTCCAATAGAAAGAAGAAAAAAAGTTGTCGAAAGTAATTTTTGCGTAGTATTTTGTTTTTTTGTTTTTTCGAGAGACGATAAATAAACAGTTTTAAATAGGTGCTTGGATAATGCACATGAAAATAAAAACTGAAATCAATGTATTTATTTTTAACTTGTACATTAACTTGTATAAAGACTTAGACATTATTTAGACAGAACTTGCTCGGTTCACAGTCCAGCAACGGAGGACCAACTGGAGTTGCTCCAACCATTCTACATTTGCCTACAATTACAGTAGAAACTCTATAAATTAATAATGTCGGAACCGGAGAAATTTATTAATTTAGAGAGTTATTAATTTATCGATAAATTAATAATTATTAATTTAAAGAGTTTTTAAGTAATTATACTGTACATACCAAACAAAAAGGCAAATTAGTCTATGTCTCTTAGAATTACGTTGCAGCAAATCTTGGGACTCAATGTAAATTAATAAATATTGTATTCATATCCATTGGAAATATGACTTTTGACTTTTGAAGTGTATAGTAAATATAAACAAGTGGAATGTTCAATGTATTCTTAAGCAAGTTTGGCATATATAAATTACATGAATGTGTTAAAAGTATTCAAACCATATCTCACTCACGAGATGGCTTCTCATCTAAAAGGTGTTGCAAAATCAACTATGTCAGATCAAATACGTAAGGAGTTGTGCGAGTACAAAAGAGATAATCCTGCAAGCACACAAAAAGACTTGCAGAGATGGCTTGAGGGAAAATTTCACTTGAAAGTTAGTCAAGGAACAATATCAAACACACTTAAGCGGTCAAATGACTATCTCTCTGCTGAAATAGAAAAGGGAAGAGCGGAGATCAAAAGACACAAACCAGCAAAATATCCTGACATGGAGAAGGTTGTTTATGAGTGGTTTCTACAGCATCAAGAACGTGTGAATATCACAGGAGAGTTAATTTTGCAGAAGGCAAGAGATACAATGAAACTCTTGTACCCTCATGATGATTCAGATTTTAACTTCTCTACAGGATGGCTTGGGAAATTCAAGCACCGACATGACATAAAGTCATTTCGTCGTTTTGGCGAGAATGGGTCTGTTGATGTACAAGACATGGAGCAGAAATTGGTATCGATTCGAGAGAAAATTGATCAGTTCCCTATGAAAGATGTTTTCAATATGGATGAAACTGGGTTGTTTTATAGGCTACAAGCTGATCATTCACTGGCAACAAAACAACTTGAAGGAAGAAAACAAGATAAAGAAAGGCTGATGGTAGTTATTTGTTGCAATGAAGATGGCTCTGAAAAAATCCCTCTATGGATTATTGGGAAATATGCAAAGCCTCGTTGCTTCAAGAATGTCAACATGAATAGCTTGGATTGTCAGTATCGAGCTAACAAAAAAGCATGGATGACTAGTGTGCTTTTTGATGAATATGTTCGTTCATTTGACCAAATGATGCATGGTAGAAGAGTTCTACTTGTGGTGGATAATTGTCCAGCACATCCAAGAAATATTGAAGGGCTAAGAAACGTTGAGTTGTTCTTCTTGCCACCCAACATGACATCAAAGATTCAACCTTGCGATGCTGGGATAATAAGAGCTTTCAAGATGCATTACCGTAGAAGGTTTTACTGCAAAATATTGGAAGATTATGAGGTGGGACAATCTGATCCAAGGAAGATAAATGTCCTTGATGCTATCAATTTGGCAATCCCAGCTTGGACGATAGATGTTCGAAAAGAAACAATAGCGAATTGCTTCCGACACTGTAAAATTCGTTCAGCTAGTGACGTTGTAGGAAATTTGGATGAATCCACTTTTGATGAAGAAACTCAAGACCTCCAGACTATGATCAATCAATGTGGCTATCGTAATAAGATGGATATCGACAATCTAATGAACTACCCAGGTGAAAATGAAGCATGTTCGGAGGTTCAGAGTTTAGAAGATATTGTGCGTACTATCATTGAGAACAATGCAGAGGATGACGACGAAGATGATACGGTGTCTTTGGAGCCTGTTACGCGAAAGGAAGCACTTATGGCGTCAAACACTCTTCACAACTTTATGATACAATACAAAAATACAACACCTCAGCTATTGGATGCAATAAGAAAAGTTAGAGATGAGCTCCAAACAGACTTGAACTTTAAAGGAAAACAAACAACTATTGAATCATATTTCAACAAAGTGTAATATATTTTTTTTCAGTTTCTATGAATTATTAATTTATGATTTTCTTGGGACCGAAAATTATAAAGGGATCTCCCAAAAAATTATTATCTTATTATTTTATCGAATTATTCAATTTTTTACACTGGCCCAAGTCGGGACCGGACAAATTTATTATTTTAGAGAGTTTATTAATTTACCGAGTATTAATTTAAAGAATTTCTACTGTATTATACTTATAAATATTAGTATAAGAGTTATTAATTTGTGTCTCTAACATTATTCCATATCATTTTGTATGATGGAATTCCTAAAACATTGACGGATAAATTTCCTATTTTTTGAGTAGCTTGTTGTTTAATAACTGATTTTTTTCGTCTTATTTATAAGGCTGAAAAACAAAATATATTTTACATTTGTTATTGAAATCAGTTTTTTATAACTATTTTATAAAATAATTTTAAAAAATTAAACAAAATCAGACAAGAATCGTAGCATCATGGACCTGTAAATCTTTTTTTAAGATGTTATTATCAGTTTAAAAGAAAGAAAACGAAAGATTTTATGTCTTCTGGAAATCACAATTTGAAAATCTTGAAACAAAATAATGTTCTCGTAAAATTCAAATTTGTTTTGTAAAACAAAAGGACAAAAACTACGTTCAAAACATACTTTTCAGTCAAAAGTGATTTCTCTATATTGAAGTTTTAATAAACCCTAAACCATATACATTATAAGTTACTTTACAAAAGTTCTTGAAAAAAACGTTATTTTATAAAATTAAAAAATAATATGAAAATTAAAATGATTTAAAAAACTCGTATAATTGATGCCTAGAGTCAACACAGAAGCAATGCATACAATTGCAATGAAGAAAAACATGTGGTTGATTCGAGCAGCCATTTGAAGGTTTCCTTGTGGCAGCTCCGTCAGTGTTTGCTTTTATTCAATTGAAGATTGGAGGGGTCTAGAGAACTTGTCCAAAGTGAGTTTTCTTTTGAAGATTTTTTTTTTTAGGAAGATGCACAAACAGGTCTTATTGGCCATGCTAATATGTTTATCGGTGTTTTTGGTAAACAAGAATACTAGTTTTTAAAAGTTACTTGCATTATTAAACAAGAAATCTTAGGACATGTTGTGCAATCTTATTTCTTTGAATGTTCATCATATTCATGAGTTGATTTTTGTGAAAAAGATGAATAAAATTGTTTTAGGATGAAGATAATTGTCTTTTGACAGAAACCAACAAAGAAGTTTAAGATTAAAACAATAAAAGACTTAAAATTTATAATCAAAGAAACTTAAAAGAAAAGTAATTACATTATATTTAAGTAAATTGTTCAACAAATCATGTGACATACATTTTGTTTCTCATTTTTGTCTACGCTTGTGTACTTTGAGTGTATAGAACTTTTGCTAATGATTTGTGACATTTTCCTATGAAAATCTAATATATAATATACATAAGAAAAATAACTAACAGACCAACAATCTTAAACTAAATCCTTTCGGCAGCTAATTTGGCATGTTTCCCACGTGTCTGGATCTTTAATATGGCCTCTTCAGAGAGTATTTGAATCTTTTTAGTCGAAGTAGACAAACACTTGTCGAACCCCTTCCCATGACTCTATCGAAATACTTGTGCTTCAACTTGTACTTAGAGAATTTTGTGGTCTTAATAACCATTTTGCCTTTTGAAATCTACACTTAAAAACACAAGCCAACATCATCTCCTTATCCTCCTAAGCCAATTATGGTTAAAGTTAACATACCACACAAAGACCAAATCCCACCTTTCATGCATGAATTTATGGAATAGGTGGTGGATGTAGCTGGTGATGGTCATTGTGGATTTCGTGCATTTGTTGGCCTACGTAACTTGATTGTTGATGATCACCAGATGATATGTTATCAACTTCATAAAGAGTTTATCGAGAAGAAATTGAGTGTTATCGGCAATTGATTATGTCGGATAGGCAATATAAACATGTATTAGGTGCTCTAACCTTTTCTGGTATTTGTCCTACACCACCGGATAAATGGATGATCATGTTGGATATGAGTTTCCTCAATGCACAAAGATACAAAAATGTGGTTGTTATATTGTCCATCAAGAAAGGTGGATCGAAAACCTTTTTCCCTCTATGTGGTGCACCGTCACATAGAGACCAAATGATGTGCATGACACATGTGAATGACAACCATATTATGATTATATATTTGAAGGTTGATTATAAAAACTTGTCTGATAGATATACCAATCGGATGGTTGACTATAATAAACTATGTCGGGCGGCAGGTTATGACGTAGTAAGAGATGACCAAGATTTATACATTGTTGAAAATTTTGATCCTAGAAAGAAGGTTGTTGCTGAGAAAAAGGTTAAAGATGGTGTGAAGACTGAAAATGATGAAAGTTGTAATATTGGTTGTAAGAGATGAGACTATGCCCATCCAATCCAACTCATGAAGTTGGATCATTTTGACTGCACCAGCTCTATGTTAGTCCAAGTTTGACCTTTTTATAGCTCAATATGCTTTGTGTTGCAATTCAATTGCTAGATGACAAGCTTTGCCATAAACCAATCTATAAGAAGGCATTTTCAATGGAGTCCTATATGCGGTCCTATTATGCCCACAATGCATCATCTTATTAGAGAGGCCAATCCTTACTTGTAGGATTACCACCTTTTTCTATGGTTCTTTTTAGGTTTAATAGCAGTTTTAGCCCCCTAACTTTTCCAAATTTGCGATTTTGACCCCCTAAGAAAAAAAACTACAAAACCGCCCTCTAAGTTTTGCACATGTGGTAGTTTTGGCCCCCACCCCAAGGCCAATTTCGACTCGGTCTACGCTGATGTGGCACCCTAAGTGAGGTGCCGCGTGTTATTTTTTTTAGCCTTGGGGGGCCAAAACTGCTACAGTTGCAAAACTTAGGGAGCGGTTTTGTAGCTTTTTTCTTAGGGAGCCAAAATCGCAACTTTGGAAAAGTTAGGGGGCTAAAACTACTATTAATCCTTCTTTTTATCACTCTATTACATAGCTCAACTTGACCGTCTGTTTAAGGGTTATAAGCAGTAACAACTTTGTGTATAACCCTATATTCAGTCAATAAGTTATCTCATATACTTCCCATACATCAATATAAAACAAAATCATTTTCATTATTTGTTAGTCTAAGTGGTTATATTTACTACAACTGGTTCCTTTATTTATGTCCCTATAATCTTCACTCAAATGCATTATAAGAAAAATGAGGGAGAATCACGCTATGTAGGATTTGAACCTACGACATCGGGTTTTGGAGACCTGCATACTACCAAACTGAACTAAGAGTGATTTCTTTTCATAAATAATTTTTGTGATGGCAATAGATCTTACATGCATACATACTCCATGTAGAGAACTATTCAAATGTATCAAATACAACAACCTAAAACTAAAGAATAGTAATCTTTGAAGGCACACTATTTTTATTTTGTTGTGAAACTTTGAAGCCATAAGTTGGAAGCGATGCTTTTGGGGGAAATGGTTTCTATGACCATATAATAAACCGACGATTTTGTTATGTCTAGTTTTCATACTTTTGATATCTGAATAACATCATCAAACAAAGTCCAACCAAATGGGTAAATAAAACAACACGAGATAGTTATTTTTAAAACAAATTGGGTCTATAACATTCAAATTACCATTCTCAAAGAAGATAACATCACAATATATCACATGTTTCACTGCAATTGAAATATAATGGAGTTAACACAAGGTGCAGCGAGAGGATGGGCTTCGATGAGGATGAGTTTTCTTATGAGACAGTCTGCAATTCAGTCGATAAAATGTTGTGCAAGCACAACTTAGTTGGTAAATGCTAGGATAATATTATGTCGCGGTTGAAGTTCAAACTTCAGATTCTCCACTTCTCTACATTCAAAATATGTGAGTCTCAGTCAATAGGTTACTTAGATCCAAAAAAAAAAAATGGTTTTAAATTAGTACTTTTTTTTAGAGGATTAAATTAGTATTTGGACAATGCACGTGAAAATTAAAACATAAATCAATGTATTTATACTTATTTTAACTTGTACAAAGACTTGGAGATGCTATATTTCACAACAACATTGATTTCCTTGACAACTGCCACCTAAACCAAAACCCCTACCAGGTCCATGACAACTATGAAGACAAGCACTATCGTTTTCCGGACACAACTCGCTTGGTTTACAGTCCTGCTCCGGTGGAATGAAAGGTATGCCTTCTGCTCCAACCATTCTACTTGTGCCTACAAATTATACCTAGAAATTAGTACAAGAGTTATTTGCATTGTATCTAATGTGATTACTCATGTGAAAACTCAAATAATTGGGACTCTAATTTGATACCTGGAGTCAAAACGACTACAATGCACACAATAGCAATGAATAAAACCAGACGACTGATGCGGACAGCCATGTTCTCTTTGAAGATCAACAAACAATTACGGGCTATTTATTGAGAAAAGTAGGAAAGTTACTAGTTATTTAAATAAATTTTAAAAAAGTCAAATGGGCATAATATTCTATTCAATGTTTTTTTGCAAATTTAATAATTTATTAAATTTTTCTAGTAAAAAATAAATAAATAATCGTATTAATTCGAATTAAAGAAAGGACATATTATTATCAATTTTAAAGTAAATCAAATTTAATAAATTTAGTCAAATGCTCATTTAGAGGCTTGCTAAATTATCTTAGAAAACTTGCATTATTTTGACCAAAAAACCTTTTACTTTTATGTAGATATATATGATATTAATGTTTTAATTAATTGCTTTGTGTAATTTAAATTATTTTAAACAATCCTACAACTTTTTGAATAACCTTAAAAAAACATGATTATTTTATTTGTTTGATCATGAAATAATAATACTCCTCCGTCCTAAATTATAAGTTGTTTTGGAAAAAAAAATAGTCTTAAATTATAAGTTGTTTTATAATTCCAATGAAGCATTAATGTTATTTTTCTTATTATACGCTTAACTATTTATTACTCTCTCTACTTTTAAATGGGTAGAAATTAGGTTTTGTTCATTGTGAGCTCTTGTGCTAATTTCTTGTAACCTATTTGTAATCTCTTTGTAAGATTTCTTTGATAGTGGATTGGATAGCTGCTCTCTCCCCCATATTAGGTCATATTAGACTGAACTGGGTCAACAAAGCTTGGTGTGTTTGTTCCTTTCTTTCATTGCTTATCTTTATTGCTTGATTATGCTTAAAATGTTGTTCTACACTAGGTTTTAGGGCTGTTTGTTGCTGTTGTTGCTTGAAGCTTTTTATCCATTGATTATCATTAACTTTGCTCCACACATCTTTGTATTTTCATTGGTGTGATTTTGAGAGAATTCACAACATATGCACACCAAATTTATACTTAGAAAGATGGTAAGTAAAGCTCTTAAAGAAATCCAAACCAAATTTCTTTGCTATATAGTTTTACTTGGTGCACATTACAATGAGAAATTTTCCAATTCAATTAAACAGATCTAGTTTATTTAAGCATAAAAGTAATTGATTTTAAGACTTCATTCAGATGCAACTAATTTTCTGGAACTTTTATGTAAAGCCAAAGCTTTCTTTGGTATGCTTAAAATTATAAAATGTATGTTTTAAGAAGTTTCAAGGAGTAGTTGTGATTACAAGTTTAAAATTTTAAAAATATAATTTAAATATAACAGGAGTAAGAAGAAAAATTGTAAAAGCAGAAAACGATGGTAATGTTGTAAAATTAAGCATAAATTATTTTTATAAATAATAATCAATATATAAATATAAAAATCAATTAAACGTAAATAAAATAAAGATCAATAAACTTATCTCTTTTGATATTGTGTTGAATTGACCACCAATATAACTCATCAATCGCCATCTCTATTCATCAATTCAATAAGAGAACTGCAAAATGAACAAACGATGAAGATAGTCTGAGACGTGCTGATCGCACTGTCCTTAAGGATTTTCCGCGTGATTATACGCTAATCCCCCAGGATTTAACAGACCCTTCTCGATGTAGAATCGAGGAAACAGAACTGACAAGAAAATATATTTCAGGAAGATGTAACCCAAGAAACCATTGAAAGTGAGGGATATGTTTCTTGTTTTGACACTACTCAAAGCCAAGTGAAAAATCATTTTAATTCACTACATGAGTACAAATTTCATAGGCATCATTTTTCTATTTTGTCAAGCAAGAATAATGCCTTATAAATAGCCAATAAAAGAAACGTTATACATTCAAGAGATATAAAAGCAAAGGCGGTTACAAAACTTTGGAATTAAAAATATGTCTACAAAACCAAGTCAAACATTATAATTAATAATAATATGATAATAATTTTCTATTAAAATATTTTTTTTTTTTTATATTTCTCAATTAAAAATATGGAACACAAAATATTTGAAACTTTTGAAATATACTCAAAATTTACAACAATCCCCCACATATTTCAAAAGTTTAAAAGAAAACAGAAAAAGTACTTCATGGGTTAGCATCTTGGATGTGATGCATCAAACTGGTGTAGCAAGCTATATGAACCAGCCCTAGAATGATAATACTTAACACACAGTGAAGTTGGTGTAGCAAGCTATATGAACCAAAATCACTTGGTGTATGTTAGCGGTATACCACTCGCATCACACCCCCACATTTCTTGTCGTTGGCGCTGTGGTGCGCTAATAGGCCGTGCGCATGCCTGGATTGTTTCATGAGTGCTCCAGAGATTTCGCCATGATCTCATACAAGCGGCCCCACTTGACACTCACATAGGTGATTTCATCAAGTGTATGCTGCAAATCATACACCACCCACAAGGGATATGAAATTCATTAAAAGCTTTATAGGCTTATCCTCTCAATAATGCAGTGTCTAGCACTTCTCACACACACCATAGGAAAGGGACGAGTACAAAAATTAATTATCTAATTTTTGGTGCTAGCAGAACTAATAAGTGACTTGTTCTTACCCATATGAACCTTATTCATGGGATCTCCAATCACAAAGGTTGGGTTCCCATCACTTATTAATTTCGAATGGCTTAAGTCCTAATCCTCTCGATGTACACAAATTTATTTCATCCCAAGGGGCTTTGTTTAGTAGCTACTTTATACACAAATGGTGAAGACAAATTTCTTTCATCATATAAGATTGACTAAGACGTCTCTAAGTCAATCAACCTCATATATTTATCAAAGTCTATAACAATAAACTTGATCTCTATAATTATAATTATACAGGTCTACTTGAATGACTTCAAGCCACAACATCTCATAAAATAATTTTACATTTTGATTTATTCTCATTGGAATTCAATTTCAATTAACATCATTGTATTATTTTGATACAATGGTTCAACAACTCTAAACAATATTTCATATATTGTTAAACAGACTTTCTTGATATACTTCATCAGGTCTACTTAGATAAATTCTAAGCGACAAACCCCCACATTGGGAAAATATAACTCTGTGTGAATTTTTATTCATGTCTACTCTAATTATTTTTCAATTGATAGACCTCATATATTATATAATTAAGAATGCAAAGAATCAAATTAAACAATGGTTTCTTGAAACAAATTTTTCATCTACAACATATATATTTCTCGAAGCAATATGAACTCAACAACATGCCTTAATACAAGATTTTGATCACAAAAGTAAATATAATATTTTCACCAGAAAGAAACAAGGGTTGACAATATCAATTACACCATATAATCATTATATTTTTAGACAAATTCTACCATTTTCACATGTTGCATATAAGTAATCTAAACTCATATATCATTTTTCACCAATTCATAAAAAGCATAATTTGCATCCAATATATTAGGTACACATACCGTGATAATAAACACAAAGAAATCTTCTATTAACCACGAAGCTAGTAAGGGCAAATAGATAGAACCTGGATGTAATTTATTTAATATAATTTGCCGAGGTTTATTCGCCAATTCCGTGTACAGCAATTAGTTCACCACGTAATGTTAAAACTCTGTTTTACAAGCATATTCCGACTCACCAAAATAAAACAAAGTTATAAATTTAGATAAAATAGTAATAAAACTTCTCATCCATATTGGTGGTTCAAAATCAACATATGCTACGGTCAATAATTTCTCATCCATAACCGTATAAATAAATCTAAAATAGAATTGTACTGATTAAACTTTATAATAATAATTCTATGCCAAAAAGAAAATCCTTAAGATTGTTGTAAAATTAAGCATAAATTATTTTTATAAATAATAATCAATATATAAATATAAAAATCAATTAAACGTAAATAAAATAAAGATCAATAAACTTATCTCTTTTGATATTGTGTTGAATTGACCACCAATATAACTCATCAATCGCCATCTCTATTCATCAATTCAATAAGAGAACTGCAAAATGAACAAACGATGAAGATAGTCTGAGACGTGCTGATCGCACTGTCCTTAAGGATTTTCCGCGTGATTATACGCTAATCCCCCAGGATTTAACAGACCCTTCTCGATGTAGAATCGAGGAAACAGAACTGACAAGAAAATATATTTCAGGAAGATGTAACCCAAGAAACCATTGAAAGTGAGGGATATGTTTCTTGTTTTGACACTACTCAAAGCCAAGTGAAAAATCATTTTAATTCACTACATGAGTACAAATTTCATAGGCATCATTTTTCTATTTTGTCAAGCAAGAATAATGCCTTATAAATAGCCAATAAAAGAAACGTTATACATTCAAGAGATATAAAAGCAAAGGCGGTTACAAAACTTTGGAATTAAAAATATGTCTACAAAACCAAGTCAAACATTATAATTAATAATAATATGATAATAATTTTCTATTAAAATATTTTTTTTTTTGATATTTCTCAATTAAAAATATGGAACACAAAATATTTGAAACTTTTGAAATATACTCAAAATTTACAACAATCCCCCACATATTTCAAAAGTTTAAAAGAAAACAGAAAAAGTACTTCATGGGTTAGCATCTTGGATGTGATGCATCAAACTGGTGTAGCAAGCTATATGAACCAGCCCTAGAATGATAATACTTAACACACAGTGAAGTTGGTGTAGCAAGCTATATGAACCAAAATCACTTGGTGTATGTTAGCGGTATACCACTCGCATCACACCCCCACATTTCTTGTCGTTGGCGCTGTGGTGCGCTAATAGGCCGTGCGCATGCCTGGATTGTTTCATGAGTGCTCCAGAGATTTCGCCATGATCTCATACAAGCGGCCCCACTTGACACTCACATAGGTGATTTCATCAAGTGTATGCTGCAAATCATACACCACCCACAAGGGATATGAAATTCATTAAAAGCTTTATAGGCTTATCCTCTCAATAATGCAGTGTCTAGCACTTCTCACACACACCATAGGAAAGGGACGAGTACAAAAATTAATTATCTAATTTTTGGTGCTAGCAGAACTAATAAGTGACTTGTTCTTACCCATATGAACCTTATTCATGGGATCTCCAATCACAAAGGTTGGGTTCCCATCACTTATTAATTTCGAATGGCTTAAGTCCTAATCCTCTCGATGTACACAAATTTATTTCATCCCAAGGGGCTTTGTTTAGTAGCTACTTTATACACAAATGGTGAAGACAAATTTCTTTCATCATATAAGATTGACTAAGACGTCTCTAAGTCAATCAACCTCATATATTTATCAAAGTCTATAACAATAAACTTGATCTCTATAATTATAATTATACAGGTCTACTTGAATGACTTCAAGCCACAACATCTCATAAAATAATTTTACATTTTGATTTATTCTCATTGGAATTCAATTTCAATTAACATCATTGTATTATTTTGATACAATGGTTCAACAACTCTAAACAATATTTCATATATTGTTAAACAGACTTTCTTGATATACTTCATCAGGTCTACTTAGATAAATTCTAAGCGACAAACCCCCACATTGGGAAAATATAACTCTGTGTGAATTTTTATTCATGTCTACTCTAATTATTTTTCAATTGATAGACCTCATATATTATATAATTAAGAATGCAAAGAATCAAATTAAACAATGGTTTCTTGAAACAAATTTTTCATCTACAACATATATATTTCTCGAAGCAATATGAACTCAACAACATGCCTTAATACAAGATTTTGATCACAAAAGTAAATATAATATTTTCACCAGAAAGAAACAAGGGTTGACAATATCAATTACACCATATAATCATTATATTTTTAGACAAATTCTACCATTTTCACATGTTGCATATAAGTAATCTAAACTCATATATCATTTTTCACCAATTCATAAAAAGCATAATTTGCATCCAATATATTAGGTACACATACCGTGATAATAAACACAAAGAAATCTTCTATTAACCACGAAGCTAGTAAGGGCAAATAGATAGAACCTGGATGTAATTTATTTAATATAATTTGCCGAGGTTTATTCGCCAATTCCGTGTACAGCAATTAGTTCACCACGTAATGTTAAAACTCTGTTTTACAAGCATATTCCGACTCACCAAAATAAAACAAAGTTATAAATTTAGATAAAATAGTAATAAAACTTCTCATCCATATTGGTGGTTCAAAATCAACATATGCTACGGTCAATAATTTCTCATCCATAACCGTATAAATAAATCTAAAATAGAATTGTACTGATTAAACTTTATAATAATAATTCTATGCCAAAAAGAAAATCCTTAAGATTGTTGTAAAATTAAGCATAAATTATTTTTATAAATAATAATCAATATATAAATATAAAAATCAATTAAACGTAAATAAAATAAAGATCAATAAACTTATCTCTTTTGATATTGTGTTGAATTGACCACCAATATAACTCATCAATCGCCATCTCTATTCATCAATTCAATAAGAGAACTGCAAAATGAACAAACGATGAAGATAGTCTGAGACGTGCTGATCGCACTGTCCTTAAGGATTTTCCGCGTGATTATACGCTAATCCCCCAGGATTTAACAGACCCTTCTCGATGTAGAATCGAGGAAACAGAACTGACAAGAAAATATATTTCAGGAAGATGTAACCCAAGAAACCATTGAAAGTGAGGGATATGTTTCTTGTTTTGACACTACTCAAAGCCAAGTGAAAAATCATTTTAATTCACTACATGAGTACAAATTTCATAGGCATCATTTTTCTATTTTGTCAAGCAAGAATAATGCCTTATAAATAGCCAATAAAAGAAACGTTATACATTCAAGAGATATAAAAGCAAAGGCGGTTACAAAACTTTGGAATTAAAAATATGTCTACAAAACCAAGTCAAACATTATAATTAATAATAATATGATAATAATTTTCTATTAAAATATTTTTTTTTTTGATATTTCTCAATTAAAAATATGGAACACAAAATATTTGAAACTTTTGAAATATACTCAAAATTTACAACAATCCCCCACATATTTCAAAAGTTTAAAAGAAAACAGAAAAAGTACTTCATGGGTTAGCATCTTGGATGTGATGCATCAAACTGGTGTAGCAAGCTATATGAACCAGCCCTAGAATGATAATACTTAACACACAGTGAAGTTGGTGTAGCAAGCTATATGAACCAAAATCACTTGGTGTATGTTAGCGGTATACCACTCGCATCACACCCCCACATTTCTTGTCGTTGGCGCTGTGGTGCGCTAATAGGCCGTGCGCATGCCTGGATTGTTTCATGAGTGCTCCAGAGATTTCGCCATGATCTCATACAAGCGGCCCCACTTGACACTCACATAGGTGATTTCATCAAGTGTATGCTGCAAATCATACACCACCCACAAGGGATATGAAATTCATTAAAAGCTTTATAGGCTTATCCTCTCAATAATGCAGTGTCTAGCACTTCTCACACACACCATAGGAAAGGGACGAGTACAAAAATTAATTATCTAATTTTTGGTGCTAGCAGAACTAATAAGTGACTTGTTCTTACCCATATGAACCTTATTCATGGGATCTCCAATCACAAAGGTTGGGTTCTCATCACTTATTAATTTCGAATGGCTTAAGTCTTAATCCTCTCGATGTACACAAATTTATTTCATCCCAAGGGGCTTTGTTTAGTAGCTACTTTATACACAAATGGTGAAGACAAATTTCTTTCATCATATAAGATTGACTAAGACGTCTCTAAGTCAATCAACCTCATATATTTATCAAAGTCTATAACAATAAACTTGATCTCTATAATTATAATTATACAGGTCTACTTGAATGACTTCAAGCCACAACATCTCATAAAATAATTTTACATTTTGATTTATTCTCATTGGAATTCAATTTCAATTAACATCATTGTATTATTTTGATACAATGGTTCAACAACTCTAAACAATATTTCATATATTGTTAAACAGACTTTCTTGATATACTTCATCAGGTCTACTTAGATAAATTCTAAGCGACAAACCCCCACATTGGGAAAATATAACTCTGTGTGAATTTTTATTCATGTCTACTCTAATTATTTTTCAATTGATAGACCTCATATATTATATAATTAAGAATGCAAAGAATCAAATTAAACAATGGTTTCTTGAAACAAATTTTTCATCTACAACATATATATTTCTCGAAGCAATATGAACTCAACAACATGCCTTAATACAAGATTTTGATCACAAAAGTAAATATAATATTTTCACCAGAAAGAAACAAGGGTTGACAATATCAATTACACCATATAATCATTATATTTTTAGACAAATTCTACCATTTTCACATGTTGCATATAAGTAATCTAAACTCATATATCATTTTTCACCAATTCATAAAAAGCATAATTTGCATCCAATATATTAGGTACACATACCGTGATAATAAACACAAAGAAATCTTCTATTAACCACGAAGCTAGTAAGGGCAAATAGATAGAACCTGGATGTAATTTATTTAATATAATTTGCCGAGGTTTATTCGCCAATTCCGTGTACAGCAATTAGTTCACCACGTAATGTTAAAACTCTGTTTTACAAGCATATTCCGACTCACCAAAATAAAACAAAGTTATAAATTTAGATAAAATAGTAATAAAACTTCTCATCCATATTGGTGGTTCAAAATCAACATATGCTACGGTCAATAATTTCTCATCCATAACCGTATAAATAAATCTAAAATAGAATTGTACTGATTAAACTTTATAATAATAATTCTATGCCAAAAAGAAAATCCTTAAGATTGTTGTAAAATTAAGCATAAATTATTTTTATAAATAATAATCAATATATAAATATAAAAATCAATTAAACGTAAATAAAATAAAGATCAATAAACTTATCTCTTTTGATATTGTGTTGAATTGACCACCAATATAACTCATCAATCGCCATCTCTATTCATCAATTCAATAAGAGAACTGCAAAATGAACAAACGATGAAGATAGTCTGAGACGTGCTGATCGCACTGTCCTTAAGGATTTTCCGCGTGATTATACGCTAATCCCCCAGGATTTAACAGACCCTTCTCGATGTAGAATCGAGGAAACAGAACTGACAAGAAAATATATTTCAGGAAGATGTAACCCAAGAAACCATTGAAAGTGAGGGATATGTTTCTTGTTTTGACACTACTCAAAGCCAAGTGAAAAATCATTTTAATTCACTACATGAGTACAAATTTCATAGGCATCATTTTTCTATTTTGTCAAGCAAGAATAATGCCTTATAAATAGCCAATAAAAGAAACGTTATACATTCAAGAGATATAAAAGCAAAGGCGGTTACAAAACTTTGGAATTAAAAATATGTCTACAAAACCAAGTCAAACATTATAATTAATAATAATATGATAATAATTTTCTATTAAAATATTTTTTTTTTTTATATTTCTCAATTAAAAATATGGAACACAAAATATTTGAAACTTTTGAAATATACTCAAAATTTACAACAATCCCCCACATATTTCAAAAGTTTAAAAGAAAACAGAAAAAGTACTTCATGGGTTAGCATCTTGGATGTGATGCATCAAACTGGTGTAGCAAGCTATATGAACCAGCCCTAGAATGATAATACTTAACACACAGTGAAGTTGGTGTAGCAAGCTATATGAACCAAAATCACTTGGTGTATGTTAGCGGTATACCACTCGCATCACACCCCCACATTTCTTGTCGTTGGCGCTGTGGTGCGCTAATAGGCCGTGCGCATGCCTGGATTGTTTCATGAGTGCTCCAGAGATTTCGCCATGATCTCATACAAGCGGCCCCACTTGACACTCACATAGGTGATTTCATCAAGTGTATGCTGCAAATCATACACCACCCACAAGGGATATGAAATTCATTAAAAGCTTTATAGGCTTATCCTCTCAATAATGCAGTGTCTAGCACTTCTCACACACACCATAGGAAAGGGACGAGTACAAAAATTAATTATCTAATTTTTGGTGCTAGCAGAACTAATAAGTGACTTGTTCTTACCCATATGAACCTTATTCATGGGATCTCCAATCACAAAGGTTGGGTTCCCATCACTTATTAATTTCGAATGGCTTAAGTCCTAATCCTCTCGATGTACACAAATTTATTTCATCCCAAGGGGCTTTGTTTAGTAGCTACTTTATACACAAATGGTGAAGACAAATTTCTTTCATCATATAAGATTGACTAAGACGTCTCTAAGTCAATCAACCTCATATATTTATCAAAGTCTATAACAATAAACTTGATCTCTATAATTATAATTATACAGGTCTACTTGAATGACTTCAAGCCACAACATCTCATAAAATAATTTTACATTTTGATTTATTCTCATTGGAATTCAATTTCAATTAACATCATTGTATTATTTTGATACAATGGTTCAACAACTCTAAACAATATTTCATATATTGTTAAACAGACTTTCTTGATATACTTCATCAGGTCTACTTAGATAAATTCTAAGCGACAAACCCCCACATTGGGAAAATATAACTCTGTGTGAATTTTTATTCATGTCTACTCTAATTATTTTTCAATTGATAGACCTCATATATTATATAATTAAGAATGCAAAGAATCAAATTAAACAATGGTTTCTTGAAACAAATTTTTCATCTACAACATATATATTTCTCGAAGCAATATGAACTCAACAACATGCCTTAATACAAGATTTTGATCACAAAAGTAAATATAATATTTTCACCAGAAAGAAACAAGGGTTGACAATATCAATTACACCATATAATCATTATATTTTTAGACAAATTCTACCATTTTCACATGTTGCATATAAGTAATCTAAACTCATATATCATTTTTCACCAATTCATAAAAAGCATAATTTGCATCCAATATATTAGGTACACATACCGTGATAATAAACACAAAGAAATCTTCTATTAACCACGAAGCTAGTAAGGGCAAATAGATAGAACCTGGATGTAATTTATTTAATATAATTTGCCGAGGTTTATTCGCCAATTCCGTGTACAGCAATTAGTTCACCACGTAATGTTAAAACTCTGTTTTACAAGCATATTCCGACTCACCAAAATAAAACAAAGTTATAAATTTAGATAAAATAGTAATAAAACTTCTCATCCATATTGGTGGTTCAAAATCAACATATGCTACGGTCAATAATTTCTCATCCATAACCGTATAAATAAATCTAAAATAGAATTGTACTGATTAAACTTTATAATAATAATTCTATGCCAAAAAGAAAATCCTTAAGATTGTTGTAAAATTAAGCATAAATTATTTTTATAAATAATAATCAATATATAAATATAAAAATCAATTAAACGTAAATAAAATAAAGATCAATAAACTTATCTCTTTTGATATTGTGTTGAATTGACCACCAATATAACTCATCAATCGCCATCTCTATTCATCAATTCAATAAGAGAACTGCAAAATGAACAAACGATGAAGATAGTCTGAGACGTGCTGATCGCACTGTCCTTAAGGATTTTCCGCGTGATTATACGCTAA
The DNA here is from genome assembly GCA_958299785.1 of Medicago lupulina. NCBI lineage: Eukaryota > Viridiplantae > Streptophyta > Magnoliopsida > Fabales > Fabaceae > Medicago > Medicago lupulina. The sequence goes on from OY283139.1 coordinate 76,631,373, forward strand.
TCCCCCAGGATTTAACAGACCCTTCTCGATGTAGAATCGAGGAAACAGAACTGACAAGAAAATATATTTCAGGAAGATGTAACCCAAGAAACCATTGAAAGTGAGGGATATGTTTCTTGTTTTGACACTACTCAAAGCCAAGTGAAAAATCATTTTAATTCACTACATGAGTACAAATTTCATAGGCATCATTTTTCTATTTTGTCAAGCAAGAATAATGCCTTATAAATAGCCAATAAAAGAAACGTTATACATTCAAGAGATATAAAAGCAAAGGCGGTTACAAAACTTTGGAATTAAAAATATGTCTACAAAACCAAGTCAAACATTATAATTAATAATAATATGATAATAATTTTCTATTAAAATATTTTTTTTTTTGATATTTCTCAATTAAAAATATGGAACACAAAATATTTGAAACTTTTGAAATATACTCAAAATTTACAACAATCCCCCACATATTTCAAAAGTTTAAAAGAAAACAGAAAAAGTACTTCATGGGTTAGCATCTTGGATGTGATGCATCAAACTGGTGTAGCAAGCTATATGAACCAGCCCTAGAATGATAATACTTAACACACAGTGAAGTTGGTGTAGCAAGCTATATGAACCAAAATCACTTGGTGTATGTTAGCGGTATACCACTCGCATCACACCCCCACATTTCTTGTCGTTGGCGCTGTGGTGCGCTAATAGGCCGTGCGCATGCCTGGATTGTTTCATGAGTGCTCCAGAGATTTCGCCATGATCTCATACAAGCGGCCCCACTTGACACTCACATAGGTGATTTCATCAAGTGTATGCTGCAAATCATACACCACCCACAAGGGATATGAAATTCATTAAAAGCTTTATAGGCTTATCCTCTCAATAATGCAGTGTCTAGCACTTCTCACACACACCATAGGAAAGGGACGAGTACAAAAATTAATTATCTAATTTTTGGTGCTAGCAGAACTAATAAGTGACTTGTTCTTACCCATATGAACCTTATTCATGGGATCTCCAATCACAAAGGTTGGGTTCCCATCACTTATTAATTTCGAATGGCTTAAGTCCTAATCCTCTCGATGTACACAAATTTATTTCATCCCAAGGGGCTTTGTTTAGTAGCTACTTTATACACAAATGGTGAAGACAAATTTCTTTCATCATATAAGATTGACTAAGACGTCTCTAAGTCAATCAACCTCATATATTTATCAAAGTCTATAACAATAAACTTGATCTCTATAATTATAATTATACAGGTCTACTTGAATGACTTCAAGCCACAACATCTCATAAAATAATTTTACATTTTGATTTATTCTCATTGGAATTCAATTTCAATTAACATCATTGTATTATTTTGATACAATGGTTCAACAACTCTAAACAATATTTCATATATTGTTAAACAGACTTTCTTGATATACTTCATCAGGTCTACTTAGATAAATTCTAAGCGACAAACCCCCACATTGGGAAAATATAACTCTGTGTGAATTTTTATTCATGTCTACTCTAATTATTTTTCAATTGATAGACCTCATATATTATATAATTAAGAATGCAAAGAATCAAATTAAACAATGGTTTCTTGAAACAAATTTTTCATCTACAACATATATATTTCTCGAAGCAATATGAACTCAACAACATGCCTTAATACAAGATTTTGATCACAAAAGTAAATATAATATTTTCACCAGAAAGAAACAAGGGTTGACAATATCAATTACACCATATAATCATTATATTTTTAGACAAATTCTACCATTTTCACATGTTGCATATAAGTAATCTAAACTCATATATCATTTTTCACCAATTCATAAAAAGCATAATTTGCATCCAATATATTAGGTACACATACCGTGATAATAAACACAAAGAAATCTTCTATTAACCACGAAGCTAGTAAGGGCAAATAGATAGAACCTGGATGTAATTTATTTAATATAATTTGCCGAGGTTTATTCGCCAATTCCGTGTACAGCAATTAGTTCACCACGTAATGTTAAAACTCTGTTTTACAAGCATATTCCGACTCACCAAAATAAAACAAAGTTATAAATTTAGATAAAATAGTAATAAAACTTCTCATCCATATTGGTGGTTCAAAATCAACATATGCTACGGTCAATAATTTCTCATCCATAACCGTATAAATAAATCTAAAATAGAATTGTACTGATTAAACTTTATAATAATAATTCTATGCCAAAAAGAAAATCCTTAAGATTGTTGTAAAATTAAGCATAAATTATTTTTATAAATAATAATCAATATATAAATATAAAAATCAATTAAACGTAAATAAAATAAAGATCAATAAACTTATCTCTTTTGATATTGTGTTGAATTGACCACCAATATAACTCATCAATCGCCATCTCTATTCATCAATTCAATAAGAGAACTGCAAAATGAACAAACGATGAAGATAGTCTGAGACGTGCTGATCGCACTGTCCTTAAGGATTTTCCGCGTGATTATACGCTAATCCCCCAGGATTTAACAGACCCTTCTCGATGTAGAATCGAGGAAACAGAACTGACAAGAAAATATATTTCAGGAAGATGTAACCCAAGAAACCATTGAAAGTGAGGGATATGTTTCTTGTTTTGACACTACTCAAAGCCAAGTGAAAAATCATTTTAATTCACTACATGAGTACAAATTTCATAGGCATCATTTTTCTATTTTGTCAAGCAAGAATAATGCCTTATAAATAGCCAATAAAAGAAACGTTATACATTCAAGAGATATAAAAGCAAAGGCGGTTACAAAACTTTGGAATTAAAAATATGTCTACAAAACCAAGTCAAACATTATAATTAATAATAATATGATAATAATTTTCTATTAAAATATTTTTTTTTTTGATATTTCTCAATTAAAAATATGGAACACAAAATATTTGAAACTTTTGAAATATACTCAAAATTTACAACAATCCCCCACATATTTCAAAAGTTTAAAAGAAAACAGAAAAAGTACTTCATGGGTTAGCATCTTGGATGTGATGCATCAAACTGGTGTAGCAAGCTATATGAACCAGCCCTAGAATGATAATACTTAACACACAGTGAAGTTGGTGTAGCAAGCTATATGAACCAAAATCACTTGGTGTATGTTAGCGGTATACCACTCGCATCACACCCCCACATTTCTTGTCGTTGGCGCTGTGGTGCGCTAATAGGCCGTGCGCATGCCTGGATTGTTTCATGAGTGCTCCAGAGATTTCGCCATGATCTCATACAAGCGGCCCCACTTGACACTCACATAGGTGATTTCATCAAGTGTATGCTGCAAATCATACACCACCCACAAGGGATATGAAATTCATTAAAAGCTTTATAGGCTTATCCTCTCAATAATGCAGTGTCTAGCACTTCTCACACACACCATAGGAAAGGGACGAGTACAAAAATTAATTATCTAATTTTTGGTGCTAGCAGAACTAATAAGTGACTTGTTCTTACCCATATGAACCTTATTCATGGGATCTCCAATCACAAAGGTTGGGTTCTCATCACTTATTAATTTCGAATGGCTTAAGTCTTAATCCTCTCGATGTACACAAATTTATTTCATCCCAAGGGGCTTTGTTTAGTAGCTACTTTATACACAAATGGTGAAGACAAATTTCTTTCATCATATAAGATTGACTAAGACGTCTCTAAGTCAATCAACCTCATATATTTATCAAAGTCTATAACAATAAACTTGATCTCTATAATTATAATTATACAGGTCTACTTGAATGACTTCAAGCCACAACATCTCATAAAATAATTTTACATTTTGATTTATTCTCATTGGAATTCAATTTCAATTAACATCATTGTATTATTTTGATACAATGGTTCAACAACTCTAAACAATATTTCATATATTGTTAAACAGACTTTCTTGATATACTTCATCAGGTCTACTTAGATAAATTCTAAGCGACAAACCCCCACATTGGGAAAATATAACTCTGTGTGAATTTTTATTCATGTCTACTCTAATTATTTTTCAATTGATAGACCTCATATATTATATAATTAAGAATGCAAAGAATCAAATTAAACAATGGTTTCTTGAAACAAATTTTTCATCTACAACATATATATTTCTCGAAGCAATATGAACTCAACAACATGCCTTAATACAAGATTTTGATCACAAAAGTAAATATAATATTTTCACCAGAAAGAAACAAGGGTTGACAATATCAATTACACCATATAATCATTATATTTTTAGACAAATTCTACCATTTTCACATGTTGCATATAAGTAATCTAAACTCATATATCATTTTTCACCAATTCATAAAAAGCATAATTTGCATCCAATATATTAGGTACACATACCGTGATAATAAACACAAAGAAATCTTCTATTAACCACGAAGCTAGTAAGGGCAAATAGATAGAACCTGGATGTAATTTATTTAATATAATTTGCCGAGGTTTATTCGCCAATTCCGTGTACAGCAATTAGTTCACCACGTAATGTTAAAACTCTGTTTTACAAGCATATTCCGACTCACCAAAATAAAACAAAGTTATAAATTTAGATAAAATAGTAATAAAACTTCTCATCCATATTGGTGGTTCAAAATCAACATATGCTACGGTCAATAATTTCTCATCCATAACCGTATAAATAAATCTAAAATAGAATTGTACTGATTAAACTTTATAATAATAATTCTATGCCAAAAAGAAAATCCTTAAGATTGTTGTAAAATTAAGCATAAATTATTTTTATAAATAATAATCAATATATAAATATAAAAATCAATTAAACGTAAATAAAATAAAGATCAATAAACTTATCTCTTTTGATATTGTGTTGAATTGACCACCAATATAACTCATCAATCGCCATCTCTATTCATCAATTCAATAAGAGAACTGCAAAATGAACAAACGATGAAGATAGTCTGAGACGTGCTGATCGCACTGTCCTTAAGGATTTTCCGCGTGATTATACGCTAATCCCCCAGGATTTAACAGACCCTTCTCGATGTAGAATCGAGGAAACAGAACTGACAAGAAAATATATTTCAGGAAGATGTAACCCAAGAAACCATTGAAAGTGAGGGATATGTTTCTTGTTTTGACACTACTCAAAGCCAAGTGAAAAATCATTTTAATTCACTACATGAGTACAAATTTCATAGGCATCATTTTTCTATTTTGTCAAGCAAGAATAATGCCTTATAAATAGCCAATAAAAGAAACGTTATACATTCAAGAGATATAAAAGCAAAGGCGGTTACAAAACTTTGGAATTAAAAATATGTCTACAAAACCAAGTCAAACATTATAATTAATAATAATATGATAATAATTTTCTATTAAAATATTTTTTTTTTTTATATTTCTCAATTAAAAATATGGAACACAAAATATTTGAAACTTTTGAAATATACTCAAAATTTACAACAATCCCCCACATATTTCAAAAGTTTAAAAGAAAACAGAAAAAGTACTTCATGGGTTAGCATCTTGGATGTGATGCATCAAACTGGTGTAGCAAGCTATATGAACCAGCCCTAGAATGATAATACTTAACACACAGTGAAGTTGGTGTAGCAAGCTATATGAACCAAAATCACTTGGTGTATGTTAGCGGTATACCACTCGCATCACACCCCCACATTTCTTGTCGTTGGCGCTGTGGTGCGCTAATAGGCCGTGCGCATGCCTGGATTGTTTCATGAGTGCTCCAGAGATTTCGCCATGATCTCATACAAGCGGCCCCACTTGACACTCACATAGGTGATTTCATCAAGTGTATGCTGCAAATCATACACCACCCACAAGGGATATGAAATTCATTAAAAGCTTTATAGGCTTATCCTCTCAATAATGCAGTGTCTAGCACTTCTCACACACACCATAGGAAAGGGACGAGTACAAAAATTAATTATCTAATTTTTGGTGCTAGCAGAACTAATAAGTGACTTGTTCTTACCCATATGAACCTTATTCATGGGATCTCCAATCACAAAGGTTGGGTTCCCATCACTTATTAATTTCGAATGGCTTAAGTCCTAATCCTCTCGATGTACACAAATTTATTTCATCCCAAGGGGCTTTGTTTAGTAGCTACTTTATACACAAATGGTGAAGACAAATTTCTTTCATCATATAAGATTGACTAAGACGTCTCTAAGTCAATCAACCTCATATATTTATCAAAGTCTATAACAATAAACTTGATCTCTATAATTATAATTATACAGGTCTACTTGAATGACTTCAAGCCACAACATCTCATAAAATAATTTTACATTTTGATTTATTCTCATTGGAATTCAATTTCAATTAACATCATTGTATTATTTTGATACAATGGTTCAACAACTCTAAACAATATTTCATATATTGTTAAACAGACTTTCTTGATATACTTCATCAGGTCTACTTAGATAAATTCTAAGCGACAAACCCCCACATTGGGAAAATATAACTCTGTGTGAATTTTTATTCATGTCTACTCTAATTATTTTTCAATTGATAGACCTCATATATTATATAATTAAGAATGCAAAGAATCAAATTAAACAATGGTTTCTTGAAACAAATTTTTCATCTACAACATATATATTTCTCGAAGCAATATGAACTCAACAACATGCCTTAATACAAGATTTTGATCACAAAAGTAAATATAATATTTTCACCAGAAAGAAACAAGGGTTGACAATATCAATTACACCATATAATCATTATATTTTTAGACAAATTCTACCATTTTCACATGTTGCATATAAGTAATCTAAACTCATATATCATTTTTCACCAATTCATAAAAAGCATAATTTGCATCCAATATATTAGGTACACATACCGTGATAATAAACACAAAGAAATCTTCTATTAACCACGAAGCTAGTAAGGGCAAATAGATAGAACCTGGATGTAATTTATTTAATATAATTTGCCGAGGTTTATTCGCCAATTCCGTGTACAGCAATTAGTTCACCACGTAATGTTAAAACTCTGTTTTACAAGCATATTCCGACTCACCAAAATAAAACAAAGTTATAAATTTAGATAAAATAGTAATAAAACTTCTCATCCATATTGGTGGTTCAAAATCAACATATGCTACGGTCAATAATTTCTCATCCATAACCGTATAAATAAATCTAAAATAGAATTGTACTGATTAAACTTTATAATAATAATTCTATGCCAAAAAGAAAATCCTTAAGATTGTTGTAAAATTAAGCATAAATTATTTTTATAAATAATAATCAATATATAAATATAAAAATCAATTAAACGTAAATAAAATAAAGATCAATAAACTTATCTCTTTTGATATTGTGTTGAATTGACCACCAATATAACTCATCAATCGCCATCTCTATTTATCAATTCAATAAGAGAACTGCAAAATGAACAAACGATGAAGATAGTCTGAGACGTGCTGATCGCACTGTCCTTAAGGATTTTCCGCGTGATTATACGCTAATCCCCCAGGATTTAACAGACCCTTCTCGATGTAGAATCGAGGAAACAGAACTGACAAGAAAATATATTTCAGGAAGATGTAACCCAAGAAACCATTGAAAGTGAGGGATATGTTTCTTGTTTTGACACTACTCAAAGCCAAGTGAAAAATCATTTTAATTCACTACATGAGTACAAATTTCATAGGCATCATTTTTCTATTTTGTCAAGCAAGAATAATGCCTTATAAATAGCCAATAAAAGAAACGTTATACATTCAAGAGATATAAAAGCAAAGGCGGTTACAAAACTTTGGAATTAAAAATATGTCTACAAAACCAAGTCAAACATTATAATTAATAATAATATGATAATAATTTTCTATTAAAATATTTTTTTTTTTTGATATTTCTCAATTAAAAATATGGAACACAAAATATTTGAAACTTTTGAAATATACTCAAAATTTACAACAGGTAAAAATATGAAGAAAAAGAGAAACATAATTTAAAAAACAAACTTCCAATGTAGCAGAACTGCTGTGTAATCAGCAAGGGCTTGGGCTGAGTTGAAATAGCCCAAAGAGCTTCTGTTGTATGCGTCAAAGGGCACTGGCTTCCCGTAGTACGTGCTAACAAGCAAATTAACCCCTTCTGCAATGAACAAATCTATCTCTTTTCATCTTCTCTGCATCTTATTCCTATGTTTCTCTTCATTTAAATTGAGGGTTTTAGTGTTTTGCTACTTGGTAGTTTTCCATTCAGGGAGTTGGTGGTGGTAACAGAGAAACATAGGAAGAAGAAGAAAAGAGATAGAGTTGTTCATTGCTGGTGGGGTTGGGAGAAGGAGAGTGTGAAGGTATAAGAGAGACAATAATTATAATTATAAGGGAGTATATGAAGCAGCGCATGTGTTTCTTATTGCTTTAAAAGTTATATGAAACAATAAGCTTAATTATAAGGGAAGAGATTAGATGAGGAAAAATGGAAAAGAGTAAATCAGGAGGGAAAAGGCAAGAAATGGAAGATTCCCTCTGATTAGGAAAATTTGGGAAGGAGGGGTAATCACCACTTATTGGGAAAATTTTGGAAGGGGGTAATTTGGTACCAACTAGTGGATGAGAATGACAATTACTATTTTGATTTTGTATTGGACGATTTCTTACATATTTGGGATGATAATTACTAGGCTAGTACCAACTAGTGTTTTGTAGACTTTAGATTCAATTTATTATCATTTACTGTGTATTCTTTAACAGTTGTAATAAGTGTCACAAAAGTTAGTGGTAACCTGCTCTAGTACACATGATTAACCAGTTAGAAAGTTATAATTATGAAATCATGATTTTTTTCTCAACTTTTATAAATTGAAAACTGGGAACCTAAAACTTCAAAGGAGTATGTGACACTATTGTTTTACCATGAGATAGAGAGTAAAGTTGGATTGCATTTTTTTAAAAATTTTATGAATAGTTGGGTCTTTGATTTTTGTTGATGAAGATATGAGTTTATTGATGAAGAACTTATTTTTGTTATGAATTTGCTAGGTTTTTAATTTTTTTATGTGAAAAAGGATAATAGTGTTAACATTTAAAAAGATAAATGATTAAAATGGAAAAAAAAGAAGTAAAGGACCAAAATATAAAATGATATACGTGGGTGAATTCAAGAAAAAAAAACTAAAACCAAACGGGATCCACAAATTTTTATCTCTTCTCTAGAGTAAATGGTCACTTTAGTCTCTGACTCTTCATCTTGTTGTCGTAAAGGTCTCTGACTCAGGATTAAGTACAAAGTAATACCTGGATGTGCACTTCCGTTATCAGTTTAGTCCCTAATGTTAAAAACTTCAGGTAACTGATGGGGTGTCAAATGATTTGTGCTAACAATGAGCATGAGGTGTCACAAGGACTAAAGTGAAAGTAGAAAATGATCACTTTAGTCCTTGAACCAAAATTAATATCCCCAAATTGAATCTTAAATCCTGAATTTAATCTCTACATCTGTAAATCTTAAATCATTAAATCTCATTTAATTTTCTCTTTTGTTCAAAATCAAACCTTTCATTAAGCACCAAAATCAAATCACATGATGATAGGTGTTGGTTGCAACGTCATACTTTTATTAAAGCGATAAAACACGCGAATATAATAAATATTCAAGAAATAAACGTCACGTCTTCAAATAATCCTCAAACGACATACATAAAAATTTCAACAATAAAACATCACAGCGGAAATATAACATACACTTCAAGTAGCCATGTCATCAACTAATAAATACATCCATAAAATATAATATCCAAATCCCGACATCTGGGCAAATCCTCCACAACATAAACAAATCCAGAAATCAAAAGGACAGACACCTAATCAGAGCCTAATCTAAGACTCAAACGGAAAACAGAGGAAGCTCTCGCTATCCTCAAGCAACTCACCAAGCAAGCATCAAACTAATACTGCATGACGTCTACCCGTTCATACAAATAGGTAGGCGGTCAACCGAACAACCACTGGGTTAGCTTCACATCAATCATAATCAAAATATATAAACAGGAATAATCAATCATCATAATATTTCACAGTTCATAATAAACACCAACATATGCATATCTTCACATATTCACCAAAATGTCACCATCAAGTTCCAACAAGTATATGATACATCAATCACAACTATTCACCAAGCACACAACAACACCAAGCACATAATTCACACCAAGTACATAAACAATTATGACTCATCATAAACATGCAATGTGCCTAGACCGACTCTAGACACGTGTGGTACCAAATCACCTCTGAGGTCGTCACCCCATGATGCAACAAACACATCGTAATCACCCCGAATAATTGAATACATAGTATTCGTCACCAACATAGATATGAAATTTGGCATCAACAGTGTGTGGACTTAAGACTCAACAACAACAATGCATATATTCATGCAACTTCAACAATGCACACCAACATACTTCAATACATGCTTACACCATTAAATCAACACCAATAGCATGTAAGAAAAATTCACCAACAACATATATGCACATAAACATATATAATCACCAACAACATCACCATAATAATTCAACAACTTCATAAAATCTCACCATTCAAGTAAAGGAGAAAAATACAACACGTTATGATAGACATCATATTCAACACCTATCAATTATTCACATATCTCCACATAATCATATCAAACTATCCACAAAAGATTTGCCAAGTATTTGGTCTTAAAGATTACTTCCGACAAGTTCGTACCGATTTACCACTTTCCAAGTCATACGTCAAAACAAAGCAAATACGCTTGAAAACCTCAACTAAGTATATACACAAATCACAAATGAGTGCAGTAGTGTATACATCAACGTATCATAGGCCAAATCACTTAAATTCCAAGTTTGGCAAAGTTCGTCTCATATCACCGTTTTTCATGAAATATAAATTCTCAAAGCAAGACGAAGCTAAAGTTCATGATTTCCGTTCAAAGCATTTTTAGAAATCATATATTGAATAAACAACCTTAACCCTACCCTTTTCCTTTGAGAATAACCAGTTTTGGAAAAATCGACGTTATTAAACGTTTTTCAAAAGTTAGTTCAAATTCACACAATCAAGTTCAATCCAAACCATAAGGTGTTCCAGTAGGCTTAAGAGTATAAACAGTAATTAAACATGTTGAAAGCAACATTTTTGAAAGCTCGGAACATCCCCCAAACGCCCGGAACGCAAAGCAAAAAGTGTTGAAAATGGGCATTGCTCGCTTAAGCGACCAAGTCCCAGTAGCTATTGTGACTGCTCGCTTGCAGCTCGCTAGTAGCTCGCTTAAGCGACCAGTCATCAATTCTGTCAAAAAATGTTACGGGTTCCAACCCTTTTTCACCCAAAAACCCAAATTTTGATCTCCCAAATGTCCAAACTCGTCTCAAATGTTGTTTACAGGTATATGTACATAAAAAGTCACTCAAAGTTACACAAAACTTGAAATCAAAACCTCATTTCAATATAATTCAACAATCCAACAAAGTTTCACCAAAAACTCTCAACAACAACCCAATTCACATCACCAACCCATAATTATGAAAACTCATGGCATCAATTCATCAACAACACACCCCATAACAAGAACAACAACAACAAATAATCATGAAATCACCCATGAATCAACAACAACAACATCATTCTTCATCAATTTTGTACAAACACAAAGTAAACCCATATTTACATTTCAAGCATGCAAATTCAACATCAAAAACACAATTATCATGTAATTCACATACTTAAACATGACATCAAAATTAAAGCACGAATTTTCACAATTAAGCTCAAATAATCACTTATTCAATTAAGCACTTAAGCATAAAATTAGGGAAGAAATTAAATTAAGAGATTATGGTTGAATTCTAACCCCCTTACCTTAAATTCCAAGAATCCTAGCCTTAGCCTCAATTTAACTCCTAGAACCCTCAATCCCTTCTTGATCTTCAAGCTTTTCTCTTCTCTTACTCTAGCTCTTTCTCTCTCTTCCTCTTTCTAAGATTGTGAAATGAATGCTCTAACCATAATTTCACTTAAGGCATGGGTTATAAAGACTCACCACTAATGGGCCTAACCCTCAAAATGTTTTATGGGCTCAAAGCTCTAATTAATCAATTTCACAAGTTTCTACCCGCTTACGGTAAAAATAACGAATAAACACTGGCTCTTAACTAATTACCACAATCCACTAACAACTTAATAAAAATAATGATTCCCACTTGAAACACTAAAAATAATCCTCAAATCGAATTTACTAAATTACCCTTGCTCACCAAATGACGAAAATACTCTTCTAACACGAAAACTCTCGATATTACACCCAAGGATAAATAATCATGCATCAGCACATATAAACACATATTAAACAATAAAATATAAAACTAGCGAAAAATCAGGTTGTTACATTGGTGCAAACTCGTCCCAATGAAGTGATGCTCATTCGTCAAGAACTGGGTCATCTTCCTCAATGAAGTTGTTATGTGGTTGCAGAAGACTTGTTGTTAGGTCTCTGATTGTGCATAATTACTATAAGTTAGGTCCCTGAAAGTAAACACTTACTATAACTAAGGTCCATGACAGTAAACACATACAAACACAAAGTGGCAGCATTACATACACATATAAATGACCAAGATGACTCGGTTCTTGACGAATGAGCAACACTTCGTTGGGACGAGTTTGCACCAACACCCATCATCATGTGATTCGGTTAGGATGTGTAATGGAAGATTTGATTTTGAACAAAAAATGGAATTAAATGAGATTTAGGAATTTGGGGATTAAATTCTAAATTTAGGTATTTGAGATTCAATTTGGGGATATTGATTTTCGACTCAGGAACAAAGTTGTAACATCCCGCTCGTCAAATCCGAGGATTTAGCAGTCGATGTACCTGAGGGAGAGTGTCCAGGAAGGTTATGGTAAGACGGAAGATACTATTATGCAATGTCAGTTAAGCGCGAGTTGAATTATCAGTGTCAGAAAAAGAACGATTAAGACCAAGGGCATTTTGGTATTTGCATGCAAGAAGTATATAAAGGAGTTTGGAGCCAAAATCTTCATAAACTCTTGTTGTTTCTCTCTCTAGGTTTTGAGAGTTAGAATTCTCTCCTCCTTCTCTCTAAAGAATGGTGCCCCCTTCCCTCTACAAATCATCAAATGCTTTCAAGCAATGTTCCTTTGGGTGATTGGACATGAATTTGGGTTATTCCTTACTCAATAAGCAATTAGAAGGGTTGAATTATGCATGAACACCAAATCTTCCCTCATTGCATGTGATCAAGAGTTAGGGTTGTGAAGGTTTAGGGTTTAGGGTTTTGGGTTTTGGAGGCTTGGGAATCAAGTGCAGGTCATGTTAGGTGAGTTCTATAGTTAGAATCCTCACCCTATGTTTATGTTTAGAGTGTGTGAAGCTTTATCAATTGTTAGAATTATGCCATTATTTAGTACCCTTTAATTGCTATAGATTGTTGAAATTGAGTAGAGTGTTACCATGCAATTGTTTATATATGTTCTTCTGGTACTCTAAATGTATTGGGTATGTTAGAACTTGATTTTTGAGGTTTTTCAGTCAAAAACATGAATTCTGCAGGTCTGAGATGATGAATACTCGCTTAAGCGAGAAAAACCTCGCTCAACCGAGATTCTCCAGGACTGGGCTGTTGAAGGCTCGCTTAAGCAAGATTTTGGCAGTAGCCAACTGGTGCATCTCGCTCAAGTGAGATTCCCATGTTGACGTATGACTTGGAAAGATCTGAATTAAATTCATGAATAACATCTCACTATAACATACTCATGGATAAAATTCCAATGATTCAAGATCTGTTAATTGGGAAAATAATATTCTTTCACGAGACCAATGATGATGGATGGGAGATGAGAGAAGGTGACAATTTCCCATGTTGACTTGAGTGTGGATGAAAGAAATCCTGATTGTGAAGAGAAGAAGATGAAAAGGGAAATGAATTTATAAGAATTGATATAATAAGGTAAGGAACATATGTGCCTTTTTAATCTCAGCCATTTATTTTTGATCTAATGGGTGATGATCATTCTCATCATTCTCATATAAAATAGGCATTCTCATAATATAATAAGGTATATCATGTGAGAATGTGTAACTTATGTGAGAATGGTAGGAATAAATCTCAACCATTGGATAAAAGTGTATGGTTGAGATTAGAGACAACTTTAAAATGTCACGTGACCATCTTTCTTCCAATTTTCCCAAAAAGCTTTGATATTTCTCTCTCCTCTATTACCTTTTGTTTAGCTTCTCACCTAAACACAACAAATGTACACTTCAATGACTTATCCATTGTCACTCACTTCATTTCAATTTCATATTTGATTTGATTCCTCAACTTCAATTTCACCCCCGTAAGTCACACATTCAAATTCAATTACATATGAAATCAATTTCTTAACCATTATTTTATTCTTAATAAAGGTTAGACACCTTGGTGGGTGGTGACCCAGAAGAGAGGGAGAAGAAAAATCAGTGACACACATGAATGAAGGAAGCACGTGAATGATGGAAAAAATGGAGAGAATGGTCACATGGCACATGAGTTTGTTTTAATCTTATCCATTGCTTTTAATCTGATGGCTGTAATTTATTCTCACCATTCTCACATATATTACCCATTTTCATGTGATATGTAATATTTCGCACGAAAAATTTCCGTCAGTTATCAGTACTAGTTATTTTATCCTTTGAATTTTTAAGAGAAGGGCAAAATGGTAATTGTGTATAAAACATTTCAGGATTAAATCATAACTTTTACCTGGATATTTAGTTTAAAGAAGAATGTAGAAAAGGGCAAAATTGTCATTTTCATCAAATGGAGTATATAAGACAAAATATCCAAAATTCTTTTCCACACACTTCTCTCACTAGAAAATCAGATTTTCTTCCCCTCTCTCTCTACTTCCATCGCCCCTTTCCTCTCTTTCTCACCAATCCATCAAAAATTCATCATTTCTTCATGAGATTTTTGCAAGCTTTGCTATTTTCTTGAGCTTTGGAAGACATAGGGCCTTTAAGCAACTTCCTGCTCCTATTTTCTTCTTTGAAGAAATTCGTTCAAGTGATTCTAGCAAGGGTTGAAGAAGTTAGAGCTAAGATGGTAATCATGTAGAGAAAATTGATGCTTTGTGTTGTGTTTGGAGCATTAGAGGAAAGCTTGAGCAAGAAACAAGGATATTGAAGCTAGGGTTTGGCTTGGCAAGAAGATTGAAGCAAGGGCTGACTGTAAGTATAAACGATTCATAGCTTAAGTTGTGGTTAAGTTGCCATGAGTTGTTACAATAGTTGCTATAATTGATTATTGAGTGAAACAAGTTAGAATTTCGATGTAACTGGTTTAGGAGATGTGTATACATGTTTAGTTTGATTCTGGAAAATTTGAACAGAAATTGAATTGTTTAGGGGGTCTAAGTTGTCAGTTAAGCTGTTTTGAGCAAAATGCCTTAAATGACTAAGTTGTGAATTCAAACTGCTGTATAATTGATTTATAGGGCTGATCATTCATGTTGGAATATTGTGTGAAAGTTGTAATTGAAGTTGATATGATAAAAATCGTAAGTTACCAGTTAAGCCGTTGAAGAATAGCTTAAGTTGGAATTTAAGTTGTTTCAGGTATTATTTTGTAAAGACCAGCTTAGGAGAGATATGTTGAATTGGCATATGAGTAATGGAAAAATGATAAGCTGTTTCAGTAATGTTAAAAGTGCTTAAATGGTAATTAAGTTATTTTGGAAGTGCTTAAATAGCCAAACGGTGAACTTCTGGTGCAGATACTGAAATGGGAATTTTCGTATATGCTGGTGGATGAAGTAGGAGTCTGCCACAAGTGGGTTCGACTGTTTCAGAAAAATCAAGACCTATAAGTCAAGGCATAAGCTATTTTGGAAAGTGATTATGGAGTTAGCAAAAGCTACAAATTGAGGATAAGGTGTTTTTCCATTTCCGGGAGTGTTTCACGGTGAGTTCCTTTAGCTTAGAACCCACCTTTGGGATCGATTATAATTGTTAGATTATTGAGATAACTCAAATATTTAGACCATTTTTTTTTTTTTTTATGATTTCTTGTCTTTTGTGCAAGCATGACTATTTTGCCATATGAATGGTACATTTGAAACAGAATAAATATGAGATAGGAGAATGATTATTTCTGAATTAGGTACCATTATTAGTTTATTCTAAAATCTCTTTTATGTTGTTAATAAGTATGTATATGCTAGTATAAATCTTGGAGGGAAATTCTATCAAGGCAATTGATGTATATAATTATAGTAATGATTTGAAATGCAGTCTATGAGTAATATGCTCACAGTGAATTATAGAAAATCGCAGAAAAATGGAAATGAGTAGAAAAATTGAAATGAGTAACATGCTTATAGTAAAAGAAAGAAAAAAAATAAAAAAAAATAAATAAACAAATGTTAACTCCGTTTGCTACAACAAAGAGATAATGTAGCCTATGAGGTACGGCTCATAGTAACAAATGTGAAAACTCCGTTTGCTACAACGAAGAGATAATGTAGCCTATGAGGTATGGCTCATAGTAACAAATGTGAAAACTCCGTTTGCTACAACGAAGAGATAATGTAGCCTATGAGGTACAGCTCATAGTAACAAAATGAGAAAACTCCGTTTGCCACAACGAAGAGATAATGTGGTCCAAATGCACAGTAAAATGTATAGTTAATGATATGAAATTTTAAGTCAAGAATTATTCTGTAAGTATTTGAAAAACTTATATTTTTCAAATATGGAACCAAGGAAAAATTTTAAGGACCCTCCAACATGAATACTAACATAGCATACGCATGTTAACATGAAAGTTATGTTTCGAATGAATTAGCTACAAAGCAATATTTCATGGGCATTTTACAAATCGTTGGAAATGAGGAATATTTTAGTTATAGAACTCCTACTTAGTTAGCCGAAACTAGTTGTTATCAGAAAAAAATCAGAGACATACTCAGATAAGTATATCAAAGTATAAGTTATACCAGAATACCATATATTGGATATATGTTTATGATTATTATTATGATTATGGTGATTATGTTTATGATTAAAGTTATGAGTATGACTATGTTCATTATATAATCAAAATAGTATTTCAGACAGCGATTCTAGTTATCCCCTAATCGCTCAGTTATGCATAATGAAATCATAAAAACCCAAAATGGGTTGAGTTTAGTAACAGATGGCGATCCTAGGTTCCCTGAGATTGCCTACAACCTATGATAGGTGGAACTCACTGAGACAATATGTCTCACCCCAATCCTCTTTATTTATTTTAGATATTCAGGTTACTAGCCGTTAGAAAGGTTCGTGATGAAGAAGCAGAAGTCGCCGGACCATATAAAGTTCATGTCAGTGGTGATTTTTTTTTTAGAGGTATAAGCCGATAATTTCTATATCTTATTCAGAGAAGTATTTTTATTATTGTAATTTTAATGTATCCAATGCCAAGTTTAACACACATGCTAGATATCCTAGGTAATTCTAGTAGGGGTGTTACATGATATGCCCCCAAAAAATTATATAAAAAAGAAAAAATTCCTAAACTTACTATATTTTGAAACTTTTGAATTTTTTTTAAAAAAATCGAAATTAAATTTAAATTTTAAAAATATTCAAAAAAATAATACTCCCTTCGTCCCAAATTATATGACGTTTTGGACATTTCACACATATTAAGAAATGCAATTAATATTGTAATTACTACTCTTCTCATTACCACTAATTGGACTATCACATCTTCATATTGTAATTAAAATAGCTTATTATGCATGCTACCATGTGTATAGAATAAAATCAGTTGTTCATGCAGACTTGTAAATGTATGTTGCATATAATATGACATTCAAGACAATTACTTTTACCTACTTATAAGTATTTTTTAATATATGCTTTTATATTGTTTTGCTTGCCACTATCGCAACTCAACTTTAAAACCATGCTTATTTTGTTTTCTCATCCATTGAATTTCTCATGTAAGATCTTAATTATCAATTTGCTTTACTAGCCTAAATTGTAGAATAATTGTTTTGCGTTTTTAGTGTAAATCTTTTGCTATTAAAATATTTGGTTTGCAATGTTCTCCTCCTGGGGTAACTCAGGACTTTGTTGAGCGTGTACTTAATTTCTAAACACTAAAAGGATATTTGAATACCACTTTGATATCTATGTATATTATACTTAATAACACTAAGGAACGTTCATTGCATATTATGAAATTGACCAATATCAATGATGTTGATGGCTTTTAAAAAGTCTGAGAGACTGAGACATCCTGTAGTAACATGACAGAAGCCATGGATGCTGGTATGCTTAATAATAATGCAATTCTGATTTATAAACAACCACGCTTTATTCTGTTAAGTGGATATTGATCAAACAATGATATAGGGCTATGTCAAAAACCAAAATTTTGATACAGATCAATTTAGATCAAGGTGTTCTTGAATTTGAACCTTAAAATGAAATTATATGTTCGTTTGATGCACATATTTTTTTTCTCTTGTTGGTCTTCACATACTTTGTTTCTGAATTAAATTATGCCTTGATAGAGTTTTGATTTTAATGCTTTGTATCTATTCTTTCGGGTGTCTGACGTGTCCGACACCAAGACACGTCTAATCCCTGATAATCCCTGAAGTGTCCTTGTTTCATAGTGCTCGTAAGTTTGTTAAAATTTGTTGTTTTTCATATGTATTCTAGTTTTCCTAAATTTCTTGCTATATATTATGCATGAAGCATATGATCTTCACGAGACCAAATTTGTTTACATTCCTAAATGGTTTGCATAATTCAAATCCTCCAATTACAATTGTTTCATTTCTTCAGATCACTTTTGGGAAATCGACTTAACGGTCCAATTCCCTCAGAAATTGGTGATATTGTAACCCAACAAGAATTGTAAGTGTTTGAGAGTAATACTACTATTTGATATAGTTTTAGTAGCACCAAGGCATATCTGTTAATAGTTTCACTTTATCTCAAAAATATGTTATAACAAATTTATAAATACTAGTTTCACTTTATCTTAAAAATAGAAATTTATAAATATTTTACTTTTATATTCTGTACCTTAATATAATAATAACTAACGCCGAGCAATCCGTTCCGTTGCCATAGTATTTTAGTATATTTTTTATTTTTTTTATATTATATGCGTAAAACATCTTTCATTAGAACGACCTATCTTTTTCTTGACTCTGAAAATGAACCTGCAGACTGCTTTCTACAAATAATCTTACTCAATTGTCAGTTATATGATAAGATACAAGTCAACATTTCTCCTTTGTTTTCATTTTAAGTCTGTTAACTTATGAAATCACTCGAGATATTCTGGAGTAGGATAGAATAGACTGAAGAAATGTATCTAGGAAGATTCTAAGTTTTATTGGGGCCAAACTTGATAAATTGAGTCTAAAATTTTGTTCATCCATGGCCTTTTACTTGTTGAAGAATAAAATAATGATATACCATTCATGCTTAAGATGCTCTTATACTTATATTTATCAGCTAAAACTATTGTTGTGTAGGGGATTGAGAGGCACATTCTCGGAAGGTCAAATTCCTCCTGCTATATCTGTCTTGTGATTTTGAAGGAATTGTGAGTACTTTCTGTCCAATTCCTCCCACTTTCTATTGTGAATATTCCTGAAGTGCTGCATTTTATTTATATTTACCAATGGTTATGAATGTAATGTTTAAAAGTGGAATTTTTTCATTGTATTGATCAAACATTTATATATCAGGAGAGTATCTGATTTGAAGGGTCCAACCATGGCATTTCCTGATCTGAAATATTTGAAACGCATGACAAGACTGTGAGTTGCAAACTTTCTTATTCTTATTTATTGCAAACTATATATATGCATGCAACCAGAATATATATAGCCAACATAACATTTTTATTTGGGTGAATATATAACCAAAATAACATTGTACGCAATTGTCTACTTTAATGTTATGCTACCCCTCCATAAATGTTTGAGTTGGGTTTCTCCCCACTGACCACTAAATAACTCTAGATAACTGTGAATGGGTAAACTCATACTCCATGAATGTGAAAAATAAAGCTTGCAATGTGCATAGCTATGAGAAAGAAGAAGCTTTTTGATTACAGAGAATCTGTTATCCACCAATCTAATTGTACAATGATTAACTATAGCTATATATAGTACACCAACTACTCTAATTTGATCATAGTTGTCAATCTAACTATAGTTAAGTCATACAGCTCACTAATTAACTAACTGCGACAGACATGGTAGTCAACAGCGGCGCTATAGCGGCCTATAGATGCATTGCATGTGGGATTAAACCAATCTTCAACCCAATGAACTCACAAATGCCATGACTTAGGTTGATTTGCTATGAAGCATCTAAAGCAAGTCTTGAAATAACAGTATACCACCTCCATTTGTCCATTCAACTATGGGCATTAAGGGGAACTCATTTTGAGATGAGTTACTTGCAGCTCAAACAACTCCCTCCATAAAAGACTCACTGATACCTGATCTCTATCGTTGCAATAGATGAAGGAACTCCATGTAAAAGAACCGCATCCTTTGCAAACACTTTCACAATTGTTCTAGCAATTTAAACGTGCTTTAAAGGCATTAAATGACAGTATTTGGATAGTCTTACCACCACTAAAAATAGCTTCCTTTGATTTAGGTAAGCCTGTGATGAAGTCTATAGAGATATATTCCCACACTCAATCTGATATAGGTAGAGGTTGCAGCAGACCTCTATGGTGACATGAACAAGTATTTGCCTCTAACAAAATCGCAAACCCTAACGAAGTCTTGAACCATGTTTTTCATAACCAACCAATAGATGTTGGTTGCAAATTGATGCTAGGTTCGATAAATTACTAGTCACAACAGGGATGGAAATTCTCGCAACAGGGATGGAAATTGGAATAAGCACAAAATTCCTAGTCACAACCAACTGTCCCTCATAGTACAAAGGGCCATGCAAGGTGTGATGAGACATCTTCCTGAACTCTCTGAGTTAATCTCCTCCCTCAACTGTTGCATATCCTCCAATGGGATACGTGATAGGGATTTAGCAATGAATAAAAGAACAGTATGAACTGTAACTGAAGTTGTTATTGAGTGTGAATTGATTATCAAGTATTCGAGAGACTTATACTCTCCACTACAATGATTTTTCTTGCCATGCTTCTTCTGCTTCCAATCTCGTTGCTAATGCTTTTTGCAATTGGGTTCCACTTGCGATTGCCCTCTCCAATTCATCAACTCTAGATTCCATTCTTGAATTCACCATCGATTGCTACCCACAGTGCTTGGAAGAACTTCTGATACTAATGATAGGGATTTAGCAATAGGTAAAAAACCAAAAAGAACAGTAACTGGACTTGGCATTTAGTATGAATTCATTACAAGTTCAAGAGACTTTATTTATATTCCCTATTTTTATGATTCCCCAGCTTAACTAACTAACTAGTTAGTTAGCTAACAGTTACAATTTTCCGATTCCCCAGCTTAACTAACTAATGAGTATTGGTTAGTTAACATTTACAATTTTATGATTCCCCAGCTTAACTAGCTAACGAGTGTTGGTTAGTTAACATTTACAATTTTCTGATTCCCCAGTTTAACTAACTAACTAACTGTTGTTAGTTACAGTTACTGCTATTGCATTTCAAGAGGGATATTATACGCTATTTTCTTCCTATTTTTTCCTATTATACACCCTCAATGGATGACTAGGACTAGTTTTCTTATTAGTAAGAAACCAATTTGTGAAAGTCACTGCCCTCATTCACATGGGATAAAGCATCCACACCTCTGTTTTTCCTTTCCCTACTTGTACACAATTTCAAAATTGTACCCAAGTTTTCCCAATAAGAGGGAATCTTACATTTTCCCAATAAGTGGTAATTACCCTCCTTCCCATATTTTCCTAATCAGAGGGAATCTTCCATTTCTTGCCTTTTCCCTCCTGATTTACTTTTTTCCTTTTTCCCTAATTAAATGTTCCCCTTTTTGCTCCTCATTAATTGTATTTCCACAATTATTTTTTCCCTTATAATTAAAGTTGTTGTTTCATATACCTTTTAATCAGTATTAAACCCATTCCCTGACCCTTATACCTTCACACTCCTCACCCCACCCCACTAGCAATGAACAAACCAACACCATTCATCAATGAAAAAATCTATCTCTTTTCATCTTCTCTTCATCTTCTTCCTACATTTCTATGTTACCACCAACTCCCAGACAACTCCACGGTTGAGTTCAACTAACCAAAACCTTAAAACCTTAAAGTTAAATGAAGACCTGAATTCATATTTTTATCATCAAACCTTAGACCACTTCAATTATATACCAGGAAGCTATAAAACATTTAAGCACAGGTATTTTGTCAATTTCAAGTATTGGGGTGGTGCTAATTCTGGTGCCCCAATACTTGATTTATTGGGTGGAGAAGATGACATCGTCAATTCACTTGGTCTAATGAAGGATAATGCTACTTCCTTTAAAGCTCTACTGGTGTACATTGAGGTACTAAAGAGAAAACTATTCTTTTAACACAATGATCTAAATAAAATTACTTTTACAATTCTGATAAGTTTTTTAATTTTCTTGTTAGCACCGGTTCTATGGGAAGCCCGTTCCCTTTGATGCATACAACACAAGCACGTTGGGCTACTTCAACTCAGCACAAGCCCTGGCTGATTATGCGGCTGTTCTGCTGCATTTGAAGGATACCCTAAGAGCGCAGAAGTCCCCAGTGATTGTGATTGGGGGATCATATGCCGGAAGTAAGTTTCTAAATTATGTTTTTCTTTCACGTCACTTTTTTACGATCATTTTAGTGCTTTTTCAATTTTTCTTCTGTTATATTTAAATTATAATTTTAAAAAAAACTCGCGGAAATTCTTTGGCTAGTTTTTGGGGAAGTTGTAATTACAAATTCTTTGGCTAGTTTTTTGGAAAAAGTTGTGATTGCAACTACTCTTTGAAACTTTCTGAAACATACTTTTTATAAATTTAATTAAGCATGCCAAAGAAACCTTCTGCTTTATATTAAATTTCCAGAAAATTAGTTGTATTTGTCTGAAGACTTAAAATCAATTATTTTGGTGCTTAAACAAACACGCTCTGTTTAATTGAATGGGAAAATTTCTCATTGTAATGTGCACCAAGTAAAACTATACAGCAAAAAAATTTGGTTTGGATTTCTATAAGAGCTTTACTTAATATGGCTCGGTTGTTTTTTCACTTCCTTTGTGTGCATAATATTCTGAGTTCTTGACAGCAATTGAATATGTGAAAATGAAAATCATTTATGTCACTGCATGCAATACACACTCAGCATTTATTGATCCTACTTGTGAATATCTAAAGCTTAATCTTATAGTCAGTAGGGTGATAGGACATAAAATGTTCAATATATGTAGGAATATCATATGGCTCGCAGAACATAGTTTGGTTCTACAAAATGGTTTTGGATCGATTCTGAAATGGTTTCAGTTCGGTTCGAAAGCAAAGAACCGGTTCACCGAATTATAACACTCGTTCGGTTTGGCCTAAACCACTAACTGTTTGGTTCGGTTTTCTCAAACTCTATATTTTGTTTAGTTTGGTTTTCTTTGCAAACCTAACCATGAACAGACCTAATCATGATACTATTAAAGCCATCCAGCAACTATCTCCCATGTTCTACTCATACTTTGTTGACGTTAATTATGCAGTGCTTGCTGCATGGTTTCGGCTTAACTATCCTCACATCACCATAGGGGCCCTGGCCTCATCGGCTCCACTGCTCTACTTTGACAACATTACACTAGAAAATGCCTATTTTGATGTGGTTACAAGGGATTTTAGGGTAAATCACAATATTTTTTTTTTTATCTTTTATGGTATTATCTAATTATTATTATTATTATTAATTTTTTTTTTATCAAAGATGACTTGATGATAATAATCAATCGGTATGCAGGAAACCAGTGAGACCTGTTACAAATATATACGAAAATCTTGGTCTGAAATTGACCAAGTGGCGTCTCTGCCAAATGGTCTTTCCATTCTAAACCAAAGATTCCATACTTGCCATTAAACACCGTCTTCATTTATTTCGTCCCCTTTTGTTTTAAATATGATTTAAGTTCTTGTGGTAAACTTATTCAACATTCTATATCTTGCAGTCCTCTGGAACATTCTTCTGAGTTGATAGAGTATTTGTGGAACATGTTTCTCTCGACAGCGCAATACGATGCACCAATAGTTACGGCTATCTGTGAGGGTATTGATGCAGCCGCCTATGGAGATGATATTCTGAGCAGAATATATGCGGGTGTTGTTGTTTTCTATGGAAACAGCACATGCCTATGTTAATCCGAACAAATATAGCGACACTGAAGCAGAGACATTTGACTGTTGGGATGACAGGTAATAACATTTAAATTTTAGTCATTATATAGTATAAAGTAAATAATATTGGAGAGTTTTTCATATTATTTCAAGCACATATCTTTTTGATATAAAGATATTATGAATCTTTTTATACATCAGAAATGCACGGAAATGGCTATGCCCATTGGCATTGTGAGTTCTTCCATGTTCCAACCTAACCCTTTCAATTTCACAACCTTTGCTGAAAAGTGTAAGAGGTCATGTATGTACTTCTATGACATTTAGACTTCAATTTCATAGGAGTACATACATGACCTCCGTAGTACGAGGTGATCCAGTGAGATCGAGGTGAGACACCAAAATCTTTCTTACACTTTTCAGAAAAGGTCGTGAAATTGAAAGGGTTAGGTTGGAACATGGAAGAACTCCCAATGCCAATGGGCATAACCATTTCCGTGCATTTCTGATGTATAAAAAGATTCATAATATTTTTATATCAAAAAGATATGTGCTTGAAATAATATGAAAAACTCTCCAATATTATTTATCTTATAATATATAATGGCTAAAATTTAAATGCTATTATCTGCCATCCCCAACAGTCAAATGTCTATGCTCAGTGTCGGTATATTTGTTCGGATTAACATGGCATGTGTTGTTTCCATAGAAAGCAACAGCACCCGCATATATTCTAGTCAGAATATCATCTCTATAGGCGGCTGCATCAATACCCTCACAGATAGCTGTAACTGCTGGTGCATCGTATTGCGTTGCCGAGAGAAACATGCTCCATAGATACTCTATCAACTCAGAAGACTATTCCTGAGGACCGCAAGATGTAGAATGTTGAATAAGTTTACCACAAGAACTTAAATCTTATTTAAAACAAAAGGGGACGAAATAAATGGAGACGGTGTTTACTGCAAGTATGGAATCTTTGGATTAGAATGGAAAGACCATTTGACAGAGACGCCACTTGGTCAATTTCAGACCAAGATTTTCGTATATATTTGTAACAGGTCTCACTGGTTTCCTGCATACCGATTGATTATTATTGTCAAGTCATCTTTGATATAAAAAAAAATTAATAATAATTAGATAATACCATAAAAGATAAAAAAAAAAAAAAAAAAAATTGTGATTTACCTTAAAATTCCTTGTAACCACATCAAAATAAGCATTTTCTGGTGTAATGTTGTCAAAGTAGAGCAGTGGAGCCGATGAGGCCAGGCCCCCTATGGTGATGTGAGGATATTTCGGCCGAAACCATGCAGCAAGCACTGCATAATTAACGACAACAAAGTATGAGTAGAACACTTTCACTTACAAAAAAAGTGTCGCTTAGAAAAGATGCATTTAACATGGGAGATAGTTGCTGGATGACTTTAATAATATCATGATTAGGTCTGTTCATGGTTAGGTTTGCAAACAAAATAGAGTTTGAGAAAACCGAACCAAACAGTTAGTGGTTTGGGCCAAACCAAACGAGTGTTATAATTCGGTGAACCGGTTCTTTGCTTTCGAACCGAACTGAAACCATTTCAGAATCGATCTAAAACCATTTTGTAGAACCAAACTATGTTCTACGAGCCATATGATATTCCTACATATATTGAACCAAACTGTTGTCAAACGCGGCGTGGAGCGGCAAAAAATGGACTGCCGCGCGCCACCGCGCAACGCGTTCGAAGAAAGCGGGTTTCGCGGCCGCAATCCGGTGGAGCGGGGCGGACCAAAAGCGGGTCAAGGCGGCCGCTTTTCACTTAAAACCACTTTTCAGGGTCGAAACAGCTGGATCTGAGATCAGAATGAAAGAAGAATGGGAAGAAATGAAAGAAAGTGATGAACAGAAAATGGTTGGAGAAGAAGGACTGGCGGCAGCTACAAAAAGAGGAGAAAACTAGGGTTTTATTATTTTGTTTTATAGTAGGGTATTGGGCTAGGCCCAATCTATCAATCTATTTTTGATTTGGACTTCTTTACCCATTTAACAACCATTGAGTCTTTTTCTTTACCCTTTTTTTCTTTCTTTCTCCTAGACCAAACAATTTGTTATGTTTCTCTTTTTAAAAAAATCAATTAATTTAAATAAGTAACAATGTGTAATAATACTAATTATTAATAAGCTCATAAAAATATACTAAATGTTAATATCAAGTATATTTTTCATTTATATGAATACTAAAAATCAATTAAGTTTTTATTAAAAATGAAAATAAACTAATTATTAGTGAAAATGAATTAATAATCTTTAATTTTTCATCTATATTAATACTAAATATATATTTTTCTATATTTTATTAGTCCTTTATTAATAATATAACTTTTAATTTTAGTTTCCGCGTCATGAAATAGCGTCCGCTACGCGCCGCGTCAATTTTTTGGGTGGCCGCGCCGCGCCGCTTTTCCGCTTTGACAACAGAAATCCAAGGATGGATTACACAGTATTACGCTGATATGGCATGAAGTTAGTATCTTAGAAGGGGATGTGCTTGTGAATTGTTAAAAAGATGGTACTTTTTTAGACTTTGTTCCTCAAAATAAATAAAAATGGAATCTCCTTCAAAATGATCAGAATGTTAGAAATGAATATTGTGTTTGTGTTATCTACTACTGAAGAATTACAGTTTGATCTAATATGGGGATTATGATGATTTTGTGACATAAGTTACGCCTACTATTTATCGGAAAAAAAAGTTACACCTATTCTATGTGAGTTCGTTAGAATGATAATACCTGAATGTGTGTGATTATTGGTATAGTTTAATTTGAGGGAAATGGTTTTATCTCTTTATGGTTGTGGATTTTAGGTTAGTTTTGATGATATTTTTATGTCATATATAAAGAGAGAATTTGAACAACAATTCTGCTAAAAAGATTAGCATAGTTGGATTAAAATTAGTGAAATGGGAGCTAGAGAAAAAGTTTTTGAATGAAATCAATTGGATTTGAATGTTAGTTTGCAGTGCTTTCTTTTTGTAAAAAAGTTTGATAGTTTTATATTAGTTGTACAATCCTGTGATATTATGAAATGGGCTATTCTTCATAACTATGAACCTATCAACTAGGACTAACTATATCCTTTTGTAAAATTAGCTGGTCTGTCATATGACAGTAATATTAAATGGTGAACTATGTACAATGGTTTTTTTTTCAACATCATTCAACACTCACTTTTTCAATTCCCAACATTTCACATCATTTTCTCTTTTATAATTCAACACTCATTCAATTTTACCCACTCCAATGGTTTTTCATTCAACACTCTACCTCATCACCTTTTATTTCTTATTCTTATTTAATTTTATATTTTTGTTTATATAATTACATAAAAATACAATTATCGATTATAATTAAATTAAAAAACACTTAATTTTTTTTTTGTAAAAACAATGTATTTAAATAATTTATTTTTATTTTCTTAGCTTAAAACGCAATACAACAAACTAAGCACGCGGCACACAAATAATTTAAAATGCAAAACAATAAACTAAGCACATAACATACAAATAATTTATTTAGTACGATACAAATCATCTTCAATCACGAAACATTCTAAACTTCCATATGTGCTTCACTATATCTGTTTGCAATTCTTGATGAACATTTGTATCACGCAACTCGAATCTAGCACGCACATGATTTGCAAAAGCATGTAACACCTCGGTCGAGTATGGTTGTGGTGTAATAGATCCACTTCCCTCAGATTGCTCAAAACTAGTCAAACGTTGAGCATATGTATCTCGTTCATCCTCAACAATCATATTATGTAATATGATGCATGACCTCATGATGATACCCAAATCTTCTATGTCCCACAAGCGAGCTGGTTCACGGATGATTATTAAAGCAAACAGTAAAGATAACTATTAAAGCAAATAGTATGTGAAATAATGGGCACACAGTGGACATAATTATTAAAGCAAATAGTATGTGAAATAATGGGCACACAGTGAACATAATTATTAAAGCAAATAATATGTGAAATAAGTCACGTGGGACTAGATAACACTGACAATTATTAAAGCAAACACTGGGAACTAGACAACACCGACAATTTTGCTTTGCTAATAGAAGATAATAATAGATTAAGATAGTGAAAAACTTGGTTTTTTTATGTCCAAATCAAATGAACCAAGTATCTATTTATAGACAAAAAAAAAATCATGAATTTTGGTATATTTTTTAAAAAAATTAATTTCCAGCGAAATAGTTGATTAAAATGATAAGAATCAGGAGGATCAATCAGAACGAGACACGTATGCAAGCTTATCCAAAAAGCAAATCCTCTCTTATCCGGTCTGCAGCTCACACGCTGTTGTCGGCGCGTGTGTTGCACACGCCTGTTTGGCCGAATGGTTCGTCGCCACATGGCATCGGACGACAGATTCAATTGTGTTGAATGGCTTCATCATCTCTCTCCTCCAACACTACTTTCAACATGCATTCAACAAACCATTGCACTACTTTTACTTGTTGAATGTTAGATTCAACAAACCATTGCAGGAGACTACCATTTCTTGTTTAGAGACTCTTCTTGGGTGGAACAAATTGGGTTTGAAAGATCAATTAAAATACACTCTGATTGAGAATGAAAATGAATTTTTTATTATAATAATACAAATTAGGCCAAATTAAACCACTATAATTTGGATTCAGATTTGCTGCAGCCGTGTAACAAATCTGGTTTTCTAAAATGATCCAATGCTTTAGAAAAAGTCAAAAAAAGTTACCTTGTAAAGATAGGTTACTGTACAGATGTGGGTTCCACCATTCAATGGACTTCATTATTCTGCAAATTGAGGCTCAGTGTTTTTTAAATCATGAATGATATGTGAACATTTAATTTGTCAAACCAATAACTTATTTGTTATTTTTAAATATTTTTTGACTGTTTCGATTTGCGTGCTCCGCATATTAGTATTATTTAGTGTTGCATTAGTCGTTCAATTTTAGTTGTACGAATAACACAACTCCTTTTAAATTATAGCAAGTTAATGGTCGTAAAAAAAATGTCATTTCTTTGTTGGAGGTTTCATTTTTGGATGCTCAATCGTCGTAATATTATTGTTCATACAATAAAAAATTGGGAATATACTCTTTCATAATTAAAATAAATTATTTTGGTAAGAAAAAATGATAGGAGTTACAAAATCATTAAAGTCACCGAACTCAAAGTCACTCAAATGAAAACGTATATACCCACATCGAGTTAGGTTTGGCTCCATACTCACCAAGTAAACCACACTGCAATAATTTTTGGAAGAGATGGCATATCTTTTTATGAAGCACTAGATCATTTGAACGGGCATAAAATCAACTTACAATAGCTAATCTAGATTTGTGATAATATAATGGGAAAACCCGTGATAGCTAGTATTTCGGTTTATTTTTGTTTTTTGTTTTTTAATGATTTTTATTAATTGGAATACCTTGAGGTCCTCTACAATTTCAACTAATAAATCATTTAAAAAACTTGATCACTGTGGGCTGGCGAACTCTTGATAATTTATGCATGAAGAGCAAATTGTTTTTTGTTTTTAAGGAAAGAATAAAGTTGATATAGTGGCCTTACAAGAGCCACATTATACAATCAAATTGAGTTTCAAAAATTATGTTATGGCTGGAGGTAGGGGTTTTCAGGGGGTATTTGAATGATGTGGAACAGATCCGACATTCAATTTTGTTTAAATGAAAATGACTTTTATTTTCTTCATGTGCATGCGAGTAAGAAAAATATGGAACATTGGTTTCTTATTGTGGTTTATGCTAGCCCACGAGAGAATGAGATAGATAATACTTGGCAGTTGTTGCAGCAACTTGCTACTTCTATCAACAAGCTATGGCTTATGACGTGAAATTTAATGAAATTGCTTATCTTGATGAAAAGAAAATAGGTGCACCAAAAGTTTTTTATAAAATGTCAAAATTTTAATAGTTGGATTAATGATAGTAACCTACTTGAAATTGATCGTGTCCTCTGTAATGTTAATTGTAGACTTGTATACCATGAGGGTTTTGCTAAGTTCCTCCAAAGGGTTCAATCTAATTATTATCCCATTATTGTGTTAGGGTTCAATCTAACAGAAGTCGTCCTTTCCGCTTATAGGGAGCATGAACTTCCCATGTTGATTTCAATAACTTTATGAACTCTAAGTGGAGTAGAGATAGAGAATTGTCCAAAGCCTCCAAAATCTTTTATCTTAAAATGTTGAATAAAGAGACCTTTACGGAACCCATCTTTACAAGAAAGGAGTTTTGGGTAGACTTGATGAGATTAAAAGAGCTACAATATCAACTTGTTGTCACCCTTTATCAAGAAGAGAGCCTATGATTTCAAAAATCTAGGAGTCAATGGATTACATATGGAGACCAAAATATAAAGTATTATCATTCCAAAACCATTCTCGGAGGAGACGGAGGAAAATCAGTTTTATGCATGATGAGATGGAATGGAGTTGCATAGTGCTTCATTCTATAGTTTGGTTTTGTAAAAAAAAGTAATGAAGTGGAATGGAGTATGATGAAATCCATTCCATCTAATAACACCCTTTCATCCAATTTTTCATTCCCCTAAATTTTGGAACAAATTAATAATGCAATTACAATTTTGTCCTTATCATCTCTTTAATAAGTCGTTTCATTTCCTCCATCGTTTCTATTTTTTTTATATGTTGCTCTTGATTTGGTTCATGTTATTTCTTCATCTTTTTTCTCTTGTTCTTGTATTTATGGTTTTTTCATTAAACTTTTATCATGCAATTTTGCTTGAATCGATTAATCATCTAATTCACTAAACTTGAAAGACGCAGATACTCTGAAATTGCTCATCACTGACATCAAGTAGTGCATGCTTGTTTTATGGAATAATTTAGTTTTGCAAAACTCCTTGTACATTGAGCTTTCATGTTATTCCTTTGGATTTTTCTTTTATTAAATATTTGTCTTTGATATATCAATTTGGCTTGTTCATGTATTTCCTGTTTTTCTCACCATATGATCGACTAAACTAAAAATTTGTTGAAAATTATTTGAATGAATGTAAGTTTCCTTCATACCTCGTTAACATTTTTAATCATTGTAATTCTTCTCCCTCTTTCGAAGTATCACAGAATGGTGAGAGCGTGTTTTTTAAGTGACACAATACCTCTGTACATCCTGGATTTCCTTATGATAGCACGACACGTGGCTCATAGCGCACATGACACTTCTTCAAATGGTTGACTCATTTGTAATTCTTCATTCGTTGTCCCAATTTGCCTCACATAACGTCTGTAGTGACTATACCCCAAAAAATCACTTTAATACTCTTGTAAAACGTATAACACGACCACGAAGTTGTCTGGTTGTGATGATTTAGCATGCTTCAAGGTCTTGTTCTTCATTGTGCTCTCCTTTGTGCATCCATTGGTTTATTTACAAAAGCTTGACCAAAACAAATAAAACTTTGCTAGATATACTTAAAACTAACTCCTAAATGATGCTAAAACTACTGCATGACAGACTGTCATCAGAGATGCTAAAACATGTTAAATGACTATGTTGCGGAGAGGATATTGAAGTCGAAGCAATGCGCCACGACCCTACTACCAAGGGAGTAAATACTCAAACCAGCAAAAATTAGGCGAATAGGAGTTAAACATTGTAGGTCACATCGTTTGACTAATAGGAAATAGTCACACTATAAATACTTTGTTCATACATTTTAATTAACACATCTAACTAATCAAACAAACTAATTTTTGCAACTTTTATCTCATTATCTTTCTACTTTTATTTATGCATTACATAGTGTAGCCTAAAAACATATGTACCTAACGCTCTAATGGAGAAATTAAGGAACCCATAGTTGAGGGATGAAGTTTCCCCCTCAATGTTAATAGCTTGAAGCAAAGGGAACCATTGTTGAGGAAACTCAACTGACCTCAGCTAATTTCATATTCCATCAATCATACTGAAATAGCCTTTGTTCGTATAAATTTATCAAAAACCATTTTGTTTATCCCTCATTATAAATCCACACCTCTTCTCTGTTACAAATATTCATCGATATGTGATCAAGTTCGATAAAAAGTTAAAGATTGAATCGCAACGTCTTTCATAAATACTAGGTTGCAAAAGTTGATGAATTTATGCATTTTCAGCACAAATTTTTTAGTTTTAGTTTGTTTATATGTGAATCTAATGTGAACTAAGTTCACGCACATGCAGTTTAAAGTTCTAATTTTTTACTTTACGTGAATCGAATTCACATATGTCCACGTTATTAATTCTCTTCACTAACAATATTATGAATTGAGTTGCATAAGTTTACATGAGTGAGTTTGCTACTGATATAATAGTCCACACATACTCAAATAAAAATATACATAAAAAGAAAAATGTGGTGTTATGAGTTCGAACCCAAAATTCAATATAAAATATTACAAAGTCGAAACATTAGATATAACCGCGAAACAAAAATATTCTCTTATTGTTCATTTTTAATTTATTTCGATGGAAGTCATAAAGATATTATAGTGTTTGTACATTAACTTGTACAAAGACTTTAGAGATGCTATGTTCCACAACAACATTTCTTTCTTTGACAGCTGCCTTTACCTACAAAAATACCCCAATCATTTCAAAACTTTGCACAACCACTCTCATTTTCTGGACATAAATCGGTCGGAAAACATATCCGCATTGGAGGGTCGATAGGAGAACCTCCTTTTGGTCCAACCATCCCACATGTGCCTACAATTATACTCACAAATGTTAGAGATAGACTTATATATTATACGTTATTTTGCAGAAAATATGAAAATTAAATTAAGTTAGAAAACTTGTAAATTTGATACCTGGAGTCAAAATGGAAGCAATACATACAATTGCAATGAAGAAAAACATGTACCAACACACGTTGGCTCAGTTGGCAAGGAACGGGCCACTTCTTTGCAGAAGGTTGTGTGTTCGATTCCCTCTGCCGATGTGAGGGCAGTGTTGGTGGATGATCTGTAAGTACCTCTATAAGTGTCCTTTGGGCCCGGAGGCGTGCCCTGACCCTGGTGGTGACCGGAGCCGAACCCATCTAAACTTTATGTAACCAAAAAAAAAGAAAAACATGTGGTTGATTCGGGTAGCCATGATTTCTTAGAGGGTCAACAATCTATTAGGGGATATATATTGAGACAAGTAGGGCTCTTATCAGCTATTTGTTGAGACAAAAATATATTGCATTAATTTTGGTCAAAAAATAACAAATCCATCTACAATCTACATCTACAATCTACAATATAAACATTTCAATCATATTTTATTCACATAGTACATGTGTCACACCTTTAAGTAAAAAATTTCTAAATAACATTAATGATATTTAAACTGGCCATGAATTGTTGTCATTGTTCATGTATTTTCCAATCAAATTACACTGTTCTGCCAAATAACTTACACATTCGTTTGTACCAAAAAAAAATAAAAAATAAATAACTTACACATTGGCTACACATGATTCAAACTACACGTTTGTGTTACTATAGCTGACTAATTGCATTTAAATTCAAAGTCATACCTAAGAGTAATTAAATTCTAAATAACATTAATGATATGTAAAGTGGCCATGTATTGTGTCATTGTCAATTTGTCCTTGTTCAAGTATCTTCCAATCAAAATACACTTTTTTGCCAAAGAGGTGACACGGTAGCTACTCATATACAACCTCTGTGTTACAATAGTTGACTAAGTGCATTCAAACTCAAATTACTTGAGCCAATAGTTGACTAAAAATCCAATTAATGACTCATGAATTCAAAAGAAAAATATTTCTATAAAAGGAATACTAACGTAAATACTATAATCCCTAAAAAAAACGTAAATGCTATAAATAATTTAAAGGAATAACTATTCTTTTTTAAAAGCTGGCATTTATATTCAGCAGTAAATGATAATTTTTATTGGAATTTAATTTTGGGATGCAAAACCATAAAACCATAAATAAATTTCTAATGGAATTTAATTTAAAGGACTACCAGGGAAAAGCAAACCACATCATATTTTTTTCCTCTTTCTAATTTCTAATGTTGTGTTTTTCTTCTCTACCAAAATAAATTTCAGAGCTTCTCTTGCATTTTTTTATTTGCCCTTTCTCCCATTTTCGTTTTGATTTCTTTCACTTTTAATTTTTTTTTAATTATTTCTATGGCTTTTACTTTTTCCCTCTATATATAATGTTTGACTTTCAGTTTGCCATGATTTTTTTCTTTCACTTTCGTGCATGAAAGTTTCATGCTCTATACTTCAGAGCAATAAACATTAATATAAATCCTTTATATTTGTTCTATAAAAATAAAATTTAGCTCTCATCTGGTGTCTATTAATGGTGAAATTGTCGAAGGCGTTCAAAATATCAGGGTTGCGGTATTCAATCATTTTTCTTCTCATTTCAAAAGAATAGCAACAGTTCGGCCTAGTGTCGATGCTCTTCATTTTCGCAAACTTTCTTTTGGCGAGGCAGGTAATTTAACTAAACCTTTTTCTCTTGAGGAGGTTAAGCAAGCGGTGTGGGATTGTGACAGTTTCAAGAGTCCAGGACCAGATGGTATTAGTTTCGATTTTATCAAAAAAAATTGGGAGTTGGTAAAGGATGATTTTATGCAATTCGTGATGGATTTTCATCGAAATGGTAAATTGACTAAAGGGGTAAACTCTACTTTTATCGCCTTGATCCCGAAAGTAAACAGTCCTCAATGTCTGAATGATTATAGGCCTATTTCTTTGGTGGGTTGCTTGTATAAGGTGTTAGCGAAGGTTTTAGCTAACAGATTGCGAAATGTCATAGGGAGTGTGGTTTCAGATTCCCAGTCTGCTTTCATTAAAGGGAAACAAATTTTAGATGGAATTTTGATTGTCAATGAAGTTGTAGATGAAGCAAGACGTTTGGATAGAGAATTTATGATGTTCAAAGTCGACTTTGAAAAAGCATACGATTCGGTGGATCTAACATATTTGGACAGGGTGATGGTAAACATGAATTTTCCAACTCTTTGGCGAAAATGGATATCATAATGTATTGGGACTGCGAAGGCGGTGGTTCTGGTGAATGGCATCCCAACAGAGGAATTCCCATTCGAGAGGGGGCTTCGTCAAGGGGACCCTCTCTCCCCTTTTTTATTTCTGCTGGCAGCTGAAGGCTTCAACGTCCTAATGAAAGAAATGGTGGGGGCGAATTTGTTTAAGGGGTACCCAGTGGGCCGAGTTGGTGAGGTGACTTTGACACACCTTCAGTTCGCTAATGATACTTTAATCATTGGTGAAAAGAGTTGGTTGAATGTCTGTTCCATGCGGGCGGTGCTTATGTTGTTTGAGGAGACGTCGGGGTTGAAGGTGAACTTTCACAAGAGCATGTTGACTGGTGTGAATATCTCTAATTCGTGGCTGATAACTGCGGCTTCAATTATGAATTGTAAAAGAGGGAAGCTTCCTTTTGTTTATTTGGATTTACCTATTGGTGGGGATTCTCGAAAATTGAGCTTTTGGAAACCTGTTGTCGACTGTATTGTGGCTCGCCTGTCGTCTTAAAATAACATATATCTATCTTTTGGTGGCCGACTGGTTCTTTTGAAGTTTGTCCTCACTTCCAGTTTACTTTCTTTCCTTTTTCAAAGCCCCTGCAGGTATAATTTCTTCTATTGAATCTATTTTTAAATTTTTTTTTGGCGGGGTAGTGAGGATCATAGGAAAATGACATGGATTAATTGGAATTCGATTTGTTTACCAAAAGAAGAATGGGGGTTGGGGGTAAGGAAGGTGGGAGCTTTTAATTTATCATTGTTAGGAAAATGGTGTTGGAGGATGTTGGTAGACAAAGAAGGGTTGTGGTATCGAGTGCTAAAGGCACGGTATGGTGAGGTTGGGGGGGATTAGGGAGGGAGATAGAAATGCTTCGGTGTGGTGGAAGACGATTTGTAGAGTGCGTGAAGGCGTAGGTGAGGGAGTTGGGAGGTGGTTTGATGTTAATGTTCGAATGAAGGTTGGTGATGGGAGGAACACCTTATTCTGGTATGATACGTGGGTAGGGGACACTCCGTTGCAGTTAAAGTTCCCTATATTATTTAAGTTGGCGGTGGAGAAGGAGAGTAAGGTTGAGGATATGATGCGGTTGGGGTGGGACGGTAATGGTAATGCGTGGGTTTGGCGTCGTCGTTTGTATGCATGGGAGGAGGAGAGTGTGAGGGAGTGTGTTGCTGTTTTATCTAACATTATTTTGCAGGACACTGTTCATGACTCTTGGAGCTGGTCGTTAGACCCGGTTCATGGGTATTCGGTGAAAGCAGCTTACCGCTATATTACAGACACATGTGTCATAGCTGACAGGTCTCAGGTTCACGATGTTTGGTTAAAGCATGTACCGACAAAGGTGTCTTTATTGGGGTGGCGTCTTCTTCACAACCGTCTACCTACTAAAGATAATCTGGTTCAACGGGGTATTCTTATTCCAACAGAGGACGTGTGTGTGGCCGGTTGTAATGTTTCAGAAACAGCTTTTCACCTATTTTTGCATTGTAATATTTTTGGAGCTCTTTGATCTAATGTGCAGACTTGGCTAGGAATTTATTTGGTCCCTCTTGGTGAGCTTCGACGCCATTTTATTTTGTTTACTAGGATGTTAGGTTTGCCAAGAACTACTCATCTTTTCTTTACATTTATCTGGTTTGCTACTATTTGGGTGATTTGGAACGAACGAAATAATCGCGTGTTCCAAAACACGACAACTATTCCATATACTCTTATAGAGAAAGTTAAGATGCATTCTTTCTTATGGTTGAAATCAAAACAGGCAACATTAGTTTATTCTTATTATGATTGGTGGAAACATCCGCTTTCTTGTATGGATGTGTTCCTGTAATTTTGTTTATTGGTTGGCCCTTTAAAAGGGAAATCCTTAAACGCAACAACCATATCCTCAAAACTCGCAAACAAATCCTTAAACGCAACAACCGTATCCTTGACCCATGGATACACATAACCACCCCAACCTTCTGACACCAAATTAAAATCCACAAAGTGCGGTTTATCAACATACAATTATATGGACTCACTGCGTAACACTCTGTGATGAAAACACTCTGGTGACACCACCGCTTGATCTCGTACCTTCTACTAGGGGTTTTAACTACGAATAAAAGGTTTTAACTATCTAAAATACAAACAAAAAAGTTATAACTGATACGGAAAAAAACTTTAATTATCTAAAATACGAACAAAAAGTTTTAAGAGTTTAAAATACGCATAAAAGGTTTTAACTAAAAAAGAATAAAAAGACTAATTAAAATACAAATAAAAATACTAATCGAAACTACGAATAAAAATACAAGTTAAAATACAATTACAAATACTACTTGATTGAAATATGGATAAAAAACGAAGTAATAAAAAGTACGAATAAAAATATTAATTGGTCAAAATTTAGGGTATAACATAAGTATATACATTAGTAGAAAAATCATACTTAAATAATAATATTTCAATAATATAATCTTTGAATAAATAATAAATATTATTAGAAAATTAAAGTCTAATAAATTAACAAGATATTACAAGTCGGTCAACATATTGAAAGAAATACTTAATATGATAAAAAAAATTGGCTTATTTGATCCAATGGTCCCTCAAATAATTTCAAGTTTTCATTTTGGTACCACAATTAATAAAACGTACCTTTTCGTCCCTCACTTTTTCCTCCGTTTGTCAAATAAATCCCGACCGTTAACTTTTAACTCTAAATGTTTATGGTGGATCAACTTTAAAAATAGTCCATCGTAGACCTTATTAATTTTGTTAATTATAACCATTTGATTTTTTTAAAAGGAGGGCCATTAGATTGCGCAAGTCTATTTTATCTTATGGTGAGTCAACAACATCCAATTAATTTTTCTTTTCTTCATCTTCTTTCCTATACTTCTTCATCATCCTCATTCATCAACACCATCATCATCTTCATCAAATTATCCAGAAAAAAAATCCAAACAAAAATTTTGGATCTAAATCCTCATAAACATCAAATCCTCGAAAATTATTTCCTTGTAACTGCAAGAATTAAATATTCTATCGATCATTTTCTTTTGTATGTTCATTTATAAGTATACATGTTTTTCGTTTCGTTTGGCTTAAAGACAACTTTAGTAATAATAGTTAGTCAAACAAAGAAAGTACAATGTAAGGTTTTTTTTTTTCTTTCCAGATCCACATGATAAACACAAACACATACCAATTTCTCCAAGCACTTCAAAGAAAAAAGCAACCCAGAATTCTAAACTCACATGAATGAATGAATGAATGAAGAAACAAACAACATTGAAACAAGAAAAACCATCAGCTCGAAAAAAATCAAGAAAATTCAAAGCACCAACACTATTAATTTGTTTAATTTTCCTCATCTTCTTCTTTCATTTAGAAAACAGAATTTTTATTTCCCCCAAATTTTTAAACCCAGAAATTGTGAAATTCGAAAAACTTGACGAACTTAAAAAGATGGAAGCAGAGAATGAAGGAATTCAAAATTTGAAATTTTGCAGAGAATGAAGAATTCGAATTTTGCAGATTTGAAACCCAGAAATCTTGTCTCATATTCGAAATTCGAATTTTGTAGGGAATGAAGGAATTTCGTAGAGAAACGAATCGAGGAAGAAGAAGATGAAGATGAAAGAATCGACGAATTAAAGAAGAGGGATTAGAAGGAATGGAATGGGAAGGATGAAGAGGAAAAGGGATTTTGCAGAAAGAGAGGGAAGGGGCAGGTTGAAGAGAAACGGAACCCTAATTTTGGGTTTCTAAAAAAATAGTCCCTTTATACGTGTCACGTGGGGATTTTTTATTTTGTTTTGGTACAAACCATGTGGGCATATATTAACGGCAGTTTTAATGTTTTGACAGAAGGGATTTATTTGGCAAACAGAGGAAAAAATGAGGGACCAAAAGGTACGTTTTATTAATTGTGGGACTAAAATGAAAACTTGAAATTATTTGAGGGACCATTAGATCAAATAAGCCAAAAAAATAAAGACTTCACACTATTAACATCCAAATATTTTCAATTATTATATTCAAAGGATTCTCTATTTTCCTATAAATAAGCTACCATTGTTTCAACATACCACTCATAATACGATATTCACCTTGTTTTTATTTTAAAATCAAGCTTGGTTGCAATGGAAACTTTGTTGAAGATGTTTTTGAAGTTTATGGTCTTTTTTGTTGCTATTGCAGGTGTTATGATAGACAATGTACATGGAGGTCTCCCACGTTGTTGTCATTATTCTGATCCAACATGTGGCCCACCAATCTGTGTAAGGCCCCCATGTTGCATCTCCCCTTCATTCAGTGATATGAATCCCTAAATGTGTTGTTCTTCTACTATTTTACACCAATCATTTTGTATTGGAGAAAAATCCATATCGAATCAAATAATCACATTAATAAGATTGGTTAATAAATTATATGAAATAATTGCACAAAATATTGGATAAGCTATACTTGTTTTTTGAAGATTATAATTGATATGACTCATTCTCTCTCTAACTGATAAAAGCTCTCTCCCTCTCTCTCTCTCTCTCTCTCTCTCTCTCTCTCTCTCTCTCTCTCTCTCTCTCTCTCTCTCTCTTCGATATTGCACACAACCATCACGGTGGCACCACTGTTTCCTCCCCAACATCCAAACTATCTCAGGCCAAGTTGGTTAACCTCTTTCCTAAAAAATAAAATAAAATTGGTTAACCTCTTGGCAGCACCACCCTCATACAAACACCGCCCACTGCAGCAAACTGTTGTGTCCTTAGACATCTCTAATGTAAAAAATACAGGACATTGACATCGCTACATATATATTAATTTATTTATAGACAGTCTAAAATGAATATCAAAACACATACATAAGCATCTAACTTGAGCAATTTATTTCTTTGAAAAATGTTCTAAAACAAGATACCATAATATATGAACTTTATTTATTCATCTACTACCAAAAAAGCTAAAAATGTCGTAATTAACTTTAATTTCGATAACCTCAAATTGATTAACATTTCTCAACAATATGTAACTCGTATATCTACGTTGTGTGAATCCAAGAGAGAAGAAAAAATGTTCCAGATATTTTTGAGTTGTCCGACACAGCTTGTATGAGTGTTATATAGGCGTCTGACACCGGCGTAGGAGTGTCGAAGTAAAGAAAAAATAGTTTTATTTAGGACACTAGTCTTAGTTGTCCGACACGTGTCGTACGAGTGTCATAGGAGTGTCGGACAGGGAATGGCTTCCCACGGATAAGTGTGTTTGAAGACTACCCTTAGGGTGTGTTTGGATGGAGGGTTTAGAAGGAGAAGGGAGGGGAGAGTTTACTTTTGTTTTTTAATTTTTCCAACTGTTTCCTTACACCTATGTCTAAGGAATGTTCGTTGCATATTAATTTCACAACTGCTTAATTTTTCCACGGATTGTTTCAAAAAAATAATCCAAAGTCAAAAGATCTTGAATGAAAGGAAAAATTCATCCATATCATACATCATCTATTCTATGGCCAATATTACTTCCGCAATCATTGAGATAATCCCCTGCACTCAAGTGAGTGACCAAAGAAGTGATTGTAATATGACAAAAGAGTGCTCTGAAAGCACTCGTTAACATTTCCTTTATATATATTTACATTTTAATACGACAACGTTGAACATTTTCTTCTCTATTTAATATGAGATTTCTTCATTATTGTGGTTTATCTGAATGTTGCGATTTAATTTCAATATTTTGAATGATGCATGATATGTATTTTATGGATGGTGTGAATTTGATAATGTAATTACGCAATTCTGGACTTTGTAAGTTTGTAACTTTGCATTTTTTGCAATTTTGTGAACCAACTGCATTGGATCACAACTTATATAGGACACGATGTTGTATAACAAGGGCATTTTAGAGAACTTGAAAGGACCATGAGCATTTTCAGGGACCTATCAAAAAAATTTCATTTGATCTTTTATTGTGATTTCTGTTTAAGTCCAAAATGAATTTTAGAGACTATAAATTGTATTGTTTCATAAGTAGTTCGCTTATCCCAAATAGGAGTACTCTTTGTAATTCATTGAATAATATACATAGACACACACTACCTCCGTTCTTAAAGGATCCTTTTGAGAAAAAAAACGGAAATAAGAAAATTGGTTGTTGAAATAATTTTATTGACAATTGTTATTATTTTACATGTTTACCAAATTGGGGGTTTTGGGGGTTAAACATACGAATTGACAATTTTGTCCTCATAATAATTCAAAATTCCAATTATAATACTAGTCGGTCTTTGGATCGGATACCGAGTTTTCAAAAAAAAAAATCAATTATAATTTACAATATAAATTACAAAGTATAACATAATGTATTGATTTTAATAGAAAAATATAGTAAAATTATCACATAAGCCTTGCGTCTCCTTTCCTTGTTGGTTTCTTTAACTCCCAAACAAGGGGAGTACTTTTCCTCCTTTTTCCATTCCCTTCCCCTCCTAAGCCTTTCCTTCCCGTCTCCTCAAAACTCGCAAACAAATCCTTAAACGCAACAACCGTATCCTTGACCCATGGATACACATAACCACCCCAACCTTCTGACACCAAATTAAAATCTGCAAAGTGCGGTTTATCACCATACAATTATATGGACTCATTGTGTAACACTTTCTGATGAAAACTCTCGGGTGACACCACCGCTTGATCTCGTACCTTCTACTAGGGGTTTTAACTACGAATAAACTACGAATAAAAGGTTTTAACTATCTAAAATACAAACAGAAAAGTTCTAACTGATACGGAAAAAAAAACTTTAATTATCTAAAATACGAACAAAAGGTTTTAACTGTTTAAAATACGCATAAAAGGTTTTAACTAAAAAGGAATAAAAAGACTAATTAAAATACAAATAAAAATACTAATCGAAACTACGAATAAAAATACAAGTTAAAATACAATTACAAATACTACTTGATTGAAATATGGATAAAAAACGAAGTTATAAAAAGTACGAATAAAAATATTAATTGGTCAAAATTTAGGGTATAACATAAGTATATACATTAGTAAAAAAATCATACTTAAATAATAATATTTCAATAATATAATCTTTGAATAAATAATAAATATTATTAGAAAATTAAAGTCTAATAAATTAAAGTCGGTCAACATATTGAAAGAAATGCTTAATATGATAAAAAAAAAAAAAAAAAAAAAAAAAAAAAAAGACGTTCACACTATTAACATCCAAATATTTTCAATTATTATATTCAAAGAATTCTCTATTTTCCTATAAATAAGTTACCATTGTTTCAACATACCACTCACAATACGATATTCACCTTGTTTTCATTTTAAAATCAAGCTTGGTTGCAATGGAAACTTTGTTGAAGATGTTTTTGAAGTTTATGGTCTTTTTTGTTGCTATTGCAGGTGTTATGGTAGACAATGTACATGGAGGTCTCCCACGTTGTTGTCATTATTCTGATCCAACATGTGGCCCACCAATCTGTGTAAGGCCCCCATGTTGCATCCCCCCTTCATTCAGTGATATGAATCCCTAAATTTGTTGTTCTTCTACTATTTTACACCAATCATTTTGTATTGGAGAAAAATCCATATCGAATCAAATAATCACATTAATAAGATTGGTTAATAAATTATATGAAATAATTGCACAAAATATTGGATAAGTTATACTTGTTTTTTGAAGATTATAATTGATATGACTCATTCTCTCTCTCCCTCTCTCTCTCTCTCTCTCTCTCTCTCTCTCTCTCTCTCTCTCTCTCTCTCTCTCTCTCTCTCTCTCTCTCTCTCTCTCTCTCCTCACGTCGGTATATCACACAACCATCACGGCGGCTCCACTGTTTACTCCCCAACATCCAAACTATCCTAGGCCAAGTTGGTTAACCTTTTTCC
Source organism: Medicago lupulina (assembly GCA_958299785.1). Taxonomy (NCBI): domain Eukaryota; kingdom Viridiplantae; phylum Streptophyta; class Magnoliopsida; order Fabales; family Fabaceae; genus Medicago; species Medicago lupulina. The sequence goes on from OY283139.1 coordinate 76,674,731, forward strand.
TAAAAAATAAAATAAAATTGGTTAACCTCTTGGCAGCACCACCCTCATACAAACACCGCCCACTACAGCAAACTGTTGTGTCCTTAGACCCGTCCACTGCGGGTTCAATCAAGTTTTTCTTATCCAGATATGTTTATGTTCATAGAATAGATCATGTATGATATGGACGAGTTTTTTCGCAATCATACATCATCCATTCTATGGCTAATATTACTTCCGCAATCATTGGGGTAATCACCTGCACCCAGGTGAGTGACCAAGGAAGTTATTGTAGTATGACAAAAGAGTGTTTCGGAGGCACTCGTTAACATTTCCTTTTTATATAGGCTAAATTATCTTTTTGGTCCCTTAACTATTTAATTAGTATCAGTTTGGTCCCCTAACTAAAATTTGATTTATTTTGGTCCTTTAACTTCTCTCCATTATATATTTTGGTCCTTTCTTTTAGTTTTAAGAAGATGAAGAAAACCTAACGTTTTTGAATTAAAACTAACGAAAAGGACCAAAATGTGTAACAGAGAGAAGTTAAGGGACCAAAATAAATCAAATTTTAGTTAGGGGACCAAACCGATACTACCTAAATAGTTAAGGGACCGAAAATACAATTTAGCCTTTTATATATTAACATTTTGATACGGCAACGTTGAACATTTTCTTCTCTATTTAATATGAGATTTCTTCATTATTGTGGTTTATCAGAATGTTGCGATTTAATTTCAATATTTTGAATGGGCTTAAATATGCATTTCATCCCTGTAATTAGGGGTCATTTGAAATTTCATCTCTGAGCTTACTAATCCTCCCATTTTGCCCCTGCAATTATTAATCATTTGAAAAATGGTCCTAATTACATCTGATTAGTAATTTCAGGGACGAAAATTCAAATGACCTATATTTGCAGGGACGAAAGATCTATTTAAGCCAACCACCTCGCCCAATCATCACTTGCAACATGGGCACCATGTCGCTAACGACAGTCCACCTCAGCAAAAAAACTTAATTAGGACCAAAAGTCAAATGATTAATATTTGCAAGGGAAAAATGGGAGGATTAGCAAGCTCAAGGATGAAATTTCAAACGACCCCTAATTACAGGGATGAAATGCATATTTAAGCCTTTTGAATGTTGCATGATATGTATTTTATGGATGGTGTGAATTTGATAATGTAATTACGCAATTATGGACTTTGTAAGTTTGTAACTTTGCATTTTTTGCAATTTTGTGAACCAATCGCATTGGATCACAACTTATATTGGACACGATGTTGTATAACAAGGGCATTTTAGAGAACTTGAAAGATTTTAGAGAACTTGAAAGGACCATGAGCATTTTCAGGGACCTATAGAGAAAATTTCATTTGATCTTTTATTGTGATTTCTGTTTAAGTCCAAAATAAATTTTAGAGAGTATAAATTGTATTGTTTCATAAGTTGTTGCCTTATACCAAGTAGGAGTACTCTTTGTAATTCATTGATTATATATAAATGTTTGTTGTTTTTAAGTTATAACAAACCAAACTAACCATAATTATATATTTCAATGGCATCAACCATATTAAAAAAAATAAAATAATCTTTCAAGTATTTTTCTTCAATAATATCTACATACTTCATTTCCTATAAATCATACCTTCAACATTACCACAATATACTACAACAAAACATAGAACATACTAACATCACTATTGCGCAAATTAGTAACTCGAGTGCTGCTCATGATTTATGCCTCTTAAAAAGTCTCTGCGTGAAGAGGAAAGAGTTGATGCATGTCATAATCAATATTTTAACGAAAGTTTGATATCGGCAAATAAGATTGGATAACGGTTAGACTATGATCGATAATCCTAGGTATCAAACGACAAATTGAAAGGTTAAGTTGGTGTCAAACAGGATATTATCATGAGGTGATATAGTCTAGTTTATCATGAGGTGATATAGGGTGGTTGAGCCTAACAAATTTATCTGGTGATTCCACCAGGAAAATATGATATTATGATGTCTCACGATTTAAAACACGCTTATGCATCTCTAAAAGGGGACATAGGTTACATTAGTGATGGTCGGATTAGACAAGTGTATCAAATCTTTTACCAAGTAATAAAGTGTAAGTAAAATATCGTATCTACATAGATTGTCGTTTCGTTCAAACAGCTCGCGTTATTTAGCTTTGAACAATTAAAATAAATAAAAGAGTTGAGGGTTAGAGATTGCAATTTTTATTTGTTTGCAACATAGAAAGTTATCTGTTTTGGTTGTAGAAAATTAAGCAGCGGTTAGAACTCTTCGAATCCCCCCTATTTATTTGTTGGAATTAAATAACATTTATGTCGCGTTTAGTTATCTTAAGTAGACTATACAAGTAATGAGGTTGTTGGGATCTATCTGACCTAGTCGGTTTGTCGAGTTGCACATGTTGATCGCATGGTGATCCATATGTGCGGGGTCTTACTCTCTCTGTTGATTTAGGTCTATCCCTCTTTTATTTAGTTGTACCAGATAATCGCACGGTGATCCTTACGTGCGGAGTCTTACTCTCTCAAAAGTAATTGAAACATATACTTGAATTGACGTTCCTAGATTACCAACGGCAATGAAGGCCAGTGTTCATGAAGGTCAATTGACTTCACTCTGGGCTTTCTTAAATCTACACCGTTTACTATTCTTTAGTTAAGGTGATGATCGTATATAGTGTGAACATGATCATCTCGATTTATTTAAAGGGAAATTTAACGAGTGTCTCTAGGACACTTTTTAAGGACCATAAATAGTAAGTATATTATGAAAATGCATGTAATTAATGTCTTGGAAATCAAAATATTTGACTTTTTTAAAGAATAATTTCTTATTTTGAATAGCTTAAAGAATGTCTCGGGGGCACTTGTTAACAAGACTCTTATTTAAATCATGGTAAACTTAAATTGTATAAGAATAAGCAAAAATACAAATCAACAAATAGACAAAACAAGTTTGGCAAATAATTTAGTTCATATACACTATCGTTCAATCATAATCATTGGATCGTTAAAAATAGATTGATTATAATTACCTCAAAAAAAAAAAGATTGATTATAATTAGTATTAAAGTTAAACATATGACTAATTGTGATTTGTCGAGATTATACTTTTTTTTACGTTAAGAGCATATCAAAATTAAATTCTTTAGCAAACATTCCCTCAAAACTAAATTCAATCATAATCATGAATGGTGTTTGTTTATTGTAGATTCATCCTTTTTTATTTTTAACGATATTGAATTTGTGTTGTATGATGTGATCCAACGATTTGAATAAATAAATATTGTTTATTTTTAATGAAACAAAAAGACAATTATATTGTTTATGATTCAAAACCTGTAGGAGGCACTCCTGTTTGAGCAATCAGGCACCAAATGTGAACTCTTCTCCCAAAGAGGACTTGAATTGTGGTTTGGCACGTTGTTGGAGACTAGCTCATTCTACTAGACTCAATATCGTTGTTTTATAAGAATAGCTTAATTCATGATCATAAGTTGTTTTGATCTTCTTTTCATAAGTGCTTATTTGATAAATACTTGATTAAATTGAGTATACAAATGCCCCCTAAATGGACACTATGAACTTTGGGGTGAATCTACCACGCTGCAGTAGTCAGCTCAAACAATATTAAGGATATTTTTATTCCACGTTCACAAGGTTGTGATGAGATAGAATTTGGCAAGGGTTCATAGGATGTTTTCTATTCCTGAAAAATTTGAGTGCTGGTCTATGAAATATCTTCATAATCCTGTGATATGTTGTTAGATTCATATATGATGTATCGGTGTTTTCCATATAATTGAGTCTGCTGTTAGAGTACTATTAACTTGAGGGGTGCATTTATCTATTTGTTTCTCATATTTTTGTCTATTTATTTGCTTCATGTATCAAGTATGTTTGCTAGTCGAGCTCGATTTGCATGACTAATATTCTGCAAGTTTTTAACACAATAGTTTTTCGGTTGGATCGAGGTCCACTTCTCGAACACCACCCGCATTAGTAGAGGTGCTTATTTACTAAAATACTGAGTTGGCCTTAGCTTGTGCCTATTCCATGTCCATGGCCTTTCCCGCGACCAGAGCAACAGCAGGGGAGCTTACCTAGTCGTAGTCGTGCAGCATTCGTTATAAGGTTGTTGTTGAAACGTAAACGAATCAGCCCATTCTACTCAATTCATTCAAACACGTTTTAAATGCTTAGTAGAACTCATTTTAAGAAGCTTGAGAGAAGCTAACACGCCAGAAAAGATGATGCTCTGCAAGAGAGGATACCAAATTAGGGGTTTAAAAATAGTACATGAGCTCTAGTTCCGATTCTGCATGCTTGTTATTTGGGTGACCAATTTGGAAAATTTTGTTATTATCTTTCAACATCAGTTTCCATTAATTATTCGATATGGTTGTCAACAATTTAGTGCCTAAAATAATTGGCATTGGCGTTTTACTCTTCCTGCCAATGTGTTAGTGTCATTGTGCCATGACATTTTTCCTAAATTTCAGCTCATGTGAAACTAGGAACACCAATAGTGTAACTGGACTTGCTAGAATTTTAAGATTATTAGTTTCTTTAACTTTCACATTTGTTTTGGAAGGTTAGAGGTATGAGAGTCTAGAAGGACCGGATCTCTAGCTAAATTTAATAAAACTCTATTCTTGCATCTAACTCTAAGATACAAAATAATCAAAAAATTATGTTTATTATGATAGTTGTTACTAGTTAGTATCTTAAATATAGGTTATTTTGCTCAAAAGCACAAGTTATTTACATATTGAAGTCTATTTCACATTTTTCACAATATCATGAGGTAGGTAATATTTTGAAAAAGAGAAGACAATCCTGCAAACAACATTAAATTTACCTTTTAACTTTTGATAGTTAACACTTGGTAATAACCAATGTTGTGTTTGCATGCATGATCTTGCTTAAAAGTATACCTGCAATGGTGTAATTTATGTTTTGTTTGATTAGTGGTGCTAAAATCGCTTTTGATCTTGTAATTTTCAAAAGGAATTAGTTCCCTCTTGCATTATACTGTAAATAATTGATGTTAAAAGCACTTCTGCTTGGAAAGAAATCTGAACTTTCGTCTCTTTTCTTCCAAGCTGGGACCAAATTTAATATTGCCCAGGAACCGAATCATTTAGCATGAGACTAGTTGTGAGATATAAATATTGCCAGTTCAAGATGATAAATGAGCATATAAGATTATGATCTTGTTTTGTAGTGAGGATCTTATTTGAGGATTGTGAGTTCATTTGGATTCACAGATGGCTATCAGGAAGTGCATTGAAGCAAGTGGCAGTGTTTGGTTGCCCCTCTACCAGCAGGAATGATGTCTTCCCTGCGAAAAGACTACGGAAATTTTTTGAGGTTCCAGAAGATACAGTAAGGCATACCATGCACTAATACCTTCACTGTGTTTTCTAACTTATTTATACATGCTATGTTTTTTACGATTTCCTTTTCCTCCAGGTTTGCAGTAAATGCATGCTGCGAGAATCATGCAAATTTGTGAATCAAAATGTTTGGAAATGTGATACCAATAAATTGGATTTGGAGATAGCTGTGAAGGTTATTATTTCATATGCTTTACACTTGGTGCATCCTCAGCTGGTAGTGTCTGGTGAAGTCAACAAATCAGTCAATCATATACTGAATGAGTTTGTGAAACTAAGTCAAATCACTTGAGTGAGACTGCTTCTAGTTAACAATAACTTTTTTTTTAACATTTTCTCATGTAACCTCGGGAAACTGACACAGTTGTCATATGAGGTTGATTTCCGGCCATAAATTGTTTCACCAAGCTATTCTTTGCAAACCATTTTGGGAGATTGCCTTTCTTGCTTCACAAGCCTAAGTTTTCCAATGATGATGCTCAACTCAAAAAGAATGAATTTGTCTGGAAGATCTACCTTTTGAAATTCTGCTGTGAGTGGCAATGTTTCCTTTGGATGAAGAGCTGTAAGAAGTGGACTGTGGTCATCGTTATAGGCTGGCTTGACTGTTTCTTCTCAGGTTATAGTTTTGTAGAAAATTTTAGTGTATCTCATTTAACTGCTGAAAGAGGATATAATTCAAATTATGATCGTAGAAAAGGTGGGACATCAACAGACCAATCAGCTGCAGTGTGAAATATGAATTTAACAAAATCATTCTGTTTATTTGTGATGTTTTCATGTTTCAATTCGTATTACTATAATGCCTCACACATCCTAGTAGGATTTCTTCTGAATTTATGTAAATCAACGAGACAGCAAGATATGATTATCTTGAGAAACATGATGATGGGAAATATTCAAAACTTATCAAAAAGCTAAACTTTTTACTCAAATCAAATAATAAACTAAACTAAACTGAAACACACCGCCGCGGCCTATAACGCCGCCATGGTCGGCACCTCTTCAGAAAAAAAAATTATATTGTTGCACAGGTCAATTTTATTTATTATTTTTATAGTTAAACATAAAAAAATTAATGTAGTTCATGGTTCCTAAAAAATTATTTAGGGTAGCCGAGTTTGCATGGAAATCAGAGTATTCTGTTTGTAAACGTATTAAATAAGTGTACAACAACTTGTCAATTTTTATTTTTTTTTACAAAAACAATAGGCTAAGTTGTTGCAGACCTAATAAAAATAATAAATAATAAAGATTAAGATATCTATTAAATTTTTGCTTTGAAAAATATTCATGGTTATTAGAGAGAAAAATGAAAAACATATATGATGCAAATTTAGAGCCAATATTTTAAGATAGAGTTCTTGCAAACCTAACAAGGGATTAGTGGAACGAAAGAATTAGGTTAAGACATAACAAAATTAACAAATAAGGTTTGAAAAATATTCACGGTTATTAGAGAGCGAAATGAAAAATATATATGATGCAAACTTAGAGCCAAAATTTTAGGATAGAGTTGTTGCAAACCTAATAAGGGATTAGTGGAGGAAAAAAATTAAGTTAAAACTTAACAAAATTAATAAATAAGGATGAAAGATTTTGATTGCTAATTATACATAAACATAGTTCGGATTATAAAATCCAAATTACTCATTGGCATTTTTGTAAAATTTACAAGGCACGCGAGAAATAAGTAGGGTGGGAAATAGCCAAAAAATTAAGATAAGATATTGAAGATACAAGACCCTCACAAGACAACAAATTCATTTCCTCAAAAAAACAAAAAAAAATCCATGTCTAATTCTTCCTTTTCATTGCTAACATGAAATTGTATGATAAATTGAATCAAAGCTCTCTCACAAAGGTAATGTCCTTCACTAAAAAAACAACAACACAATGCTATGCTAATGAAGAAGATAATAAATAAACAAAAAGTATAGATGTTAAGCCTGCAAAACCATTAAGAAATTCAATAATAAGGGCGCTAGGCTCCAACACATGATGAGCCAAACCATAAAAAAATGGCAAAAATATGTACCAATCTGACTAGATTTTTCTATTCACAAACACCGCAAGCTTTTGAAGTTGGGGTCTAATGTTGTGGATGAACCAAACCAAAACTATGTACATTTCTCATGTAAAAAAATATAGAAAAGATAGTGCCACAAATTTGAAGGGCATCATCAAAATTCAATGCCACTGTTTATTTGAACAGAAAAAGAAGGCCGTCCGACGCTGCAGAGGGGAGTATCAACTCTGAGAACTAGACCCGAGTTCCCAACATTTCCATTCCATTTTGATCTACCAATCTGCACACACCATAAAAGTGACGCAAGAAATCATTTCAAGTGTCATGGATAAGCACTCTTCATAATAAACTTGTGGCGAAAAAAGTTTAATAATAGTAATAAAGCATTGAATAATGAAATATGGATTAATATACTTTTTTTTTTTGAGGGAAATGGATTAATGTCACACGTATTTTGTGAATCCAATTAGTATGAAACTGCATAAAGAACATAAATGGTATACAACGTTTTACATCTACATATATATTCTCGTTGCATGGCTTTTTTGCTCCTAATAAGAATTTATGTATTATGGGGGGCCGAGTCCCACCCCAAGTAGTATGAAATGCTCAGTATGGTCAGGTTCTTCCCCATTAATAGCTGGTTTTTAAGGAAGAATTTCTCAAGCGGTTGGATACATATCAAATGGTATCAGAGTTGATTATTGGTGACTCAGAAAGCCAAGTGAAGTGTTGACAAGCGAAAACCCTGAGACGTCGGTTCTCAGAGACAATGCAATGATAGGGATTTAGGCATTGAGGAAAACCCAAGTCTCACAGGTAGTATGAGATGCTCAGTGGAGTATTAAAATGGCCAGATTCTTGTCCTTTAATAGCTATAGCTTTTAAGAAAGGGTTCCCCAAGTGTTTGGACACTTATCAACCTCTTCTTTTCAGGTTGTTTTTACGTGATGAGAACCCGAAATTCAGAATCAGAAATTAAGTAGAGAAATAGATCAATCAAACAATGGAAAATGAAATGTATTTAATTGAGTAAGAAACAAAAAATAGAAGGGAAAGAATCCAAATCTACTCCAAAGCCAAGCTCCTCACAGAAGGAGAAAACAGTCTCTCCCTGACATAGAGGTTCACTCCAATATTTTTGCATAACCTTCACAATTCACTCACCTCACTTTTCATACTACTAAGCAGGGGTGTGCAAGTCCATTAACCAAACTGAACTGAACCAGATTTTATGGTTCAGTTCGGTTCAGGAAACTGCTTTCACAAAAACCAATTTTTATCCATAAAACCAGTCCGGTCCGGTTCGAAATTGGTTCTTCATATTTGAACCGGTTTTCTGTCCAATAGCGGCTATTTTTGCTTGAATTGGTATTTTTCCCATTACATTAGATTACTGATGGAAAACAAAAAAACAAAACAAAACATTACCACTAAAAAATTCACCATAATCGTGTCCCTGATGTAGATAATTGAACAAAGAACACCAACCCCTCCGCCACCGCGTTTCTCTCCCCCACCACCATCGCCAGCCACCGCGTTTTTCTCCCTCTCCAGCACCGGCGTTTCTCTCCCCTCTGTTACTGCCACTTCTTTCTTCTGTTGCTTTGCCTACTCTCTTTGTCTCTTTGTCTCACTCTGATTGGAAAATGTATGTCTATATAACACAAAGTAAATTATAGATCTGGACTTTCTGTCACAGTGTGTTGGCCGTTTTCGTTGTTGTAGTTACCGTCGTCGTCGTTGCGGTTACCGTCGCCGACGTCATAATTAGAGGTGTTCACCGTTGTTGTTTTCCCGTCGCCGTTCAATCACTTTCAAATTCGAAGAAAAGTGTCGCAGAAGGAAGGGGAACGCACAAGGCAAGGATCACTGTGTAATTTGGAATTCTATTGTTTTGAAAAACTGGATCTGGGTCAGAAACCGGTTTTCAGGAATGGTTACCTGGTCCATATTTTATCTGTTTAAGTGGGCTGGTTCAGTTATCAACAAAAATGATTTGGTTTTTTTAATCCGGTGCACCAGAATTGTGGATGTAGTCCAAATGATCCGGTTTTAATGCACACCCTTACTACTAAGACATAACAAACCTGGCAACTAAGCAGCCTACATGTACACTATATTTACCATACATCCTTACCACGCTTGTTCAAAAAAAATAACCCTCACTCGGGTCTCAGTCATTAAGCCACTAGTATGTTATATACAAAAGAATTGACTTCCTACATTCCTTACTAGTACAAATATTACGCATAGAAAGTCAAATCTATTGCATTTGACATATAAGTGCCTTCATAAAAACATTAATAGCAATTAGATACATAAGTTCATACGTAATAATAGTACCAACCAGATACAATAATATCTTCGCTTATGTCATTTGCCTTAGTGCTACCGGTATTAAAAGTTAAAACAATCTTCAGCTTGTCTCAATCCACCAACATAATTCAATAGAGGATAAGGAGATCAAAATATTTCATATATTTCCACCAAAAATATGACAAGATTATAACTTACAGCAAAATAAATGTAAACTAATTTTTTTTCTTTCAAAGAGGAAAAGGAAATCAAAGAAAACTATAGGTCCAACTATCAAGAGAAATAAATGGTATATATATATATATATAGATGGTCAATGACAAAATATCAGGACGCTGTTTATAAACAAGGTCCATGACAAAATGTTAAGGCGTGTTTAGTCCATTTAACATATAACTAACCCTACATAATGATAAAAGGCGTTTCACTTTCATAAACTAATAATCGTAATTCTGTACTTAATGAACAATAAATGTTTTTACTAGTGTGTTCAAGATCGTGCTATGCACCGTGAGATCATACGATCTTGCGCGTCACAGTGAGTCCACCAAGTTGGAGCCGGTCCAAGATCGGAGAAGACGATGAAGCAGACGGCACAATGGAAGAGCGCAAAATCGCGAGATCAGCGCTTCGTTTCGCATATGCATAGGATGTGCGACCCTGTTGACCCGACCTGTTTCAACCCGGTTCCTCACCTAACCATTTCACCCCGTTCTGGACAGGATTCAACCCGCCTTCACTTGAAAAGGTTATAAATTGACCCCCTCTCTCAATTGAATCAATTTATGTTGGGAAATTGTGTGAATTTATCAGAACCGCTCCAAATGGGAATTTCTCAGAATTGGGAATTTCAATCAAATCCCTCTCTTCTTTCACTTCTTCTATAAATTTCTATCATTCTTTTACACTTCTCATCTCTCACTCTGCAAATCATAGCGATTCCATAGTAACTCATTTTACCCCACGAAAGGTTATTTCTCTCAAGTTTCTTTTATAGTTTTGTCTATTAGGTGGGATCTTATGATCCTACGATCTACGCTTTTTCTATACCCCCACAATCTTTAGTGGGATCCCGATTTTGATGGCCATGGTTTTAACAACATTAGGAACATCCAAATTAAGTTTTCCATAAGTCAAGCACAAGTTAAGCTTGGTGAAAAACAACTTACAGATACTGAAGCAAACGCGGAAGGATAAGTTGTCATGGAACATCCACAAATTAGATTAAGTTGCTCTTTGATTGAATGAATGAGTTCGGCCCTCAACCCTGGATTGCTTCCACCAAATGTAGGGCACACACTGACATTGTACAGAACATCATAATGATCAGAGTGTACGAACAGAATTTAAAATACAAATTTGCAAGATGATCAGAGACAACAATGAAGTACATCGAAAGTGTCAGAGACATTGATGACCGCTAAATTACAAAATATATAGCTAAAAGAACAAATATATAAAATTCTGAAATAATTTAATACCTCATCAAATCAACTTATTATGGTGTTGATTTATTTTAATTTTGAAATTTTGTCTTTTAGTGTGCCACGTGGCGTGAAATGATTGGGCCACGTGGCACTCCGTTAGTTTTTTTTTTAACAGAAAGTTAACAGAGGGACCAATACCGATTTTTTTATAAAGCGCAGGGACTAAAGCAAAACAAAAAAAAGTGTAAGGACTAATAGCAAAAAGTGATGAAAGTGCAGGGACCAAAGACACATTTAAACCTTTAAAATATAAGTAAATGTGTACTACACTACTACTAAATTACATGGCTACAAATGACGAAATTATCTAAAATATGGTTATCGATATACTATTAACATGATTCAACGGTTTATTTGCTAAAAATCCCATCTAACACAATTATTAGAGACAACATTATGATATGTTTGACACTAGCTGTCAACAAATCCTGTAAAAGAATTGTAAATTTTACCTGAATTGAACAGTTGGCCTCACAATGAGACCAGATCTCTTCCAAGCTAGCGCTTGGCAAACACCAAAGGACAACGATTTATCAGGCCATTGTATCATTGGTGTGATTCTCGTTCCCCATTTGTTCTAAGAAAAAAGAAGTGGAAGATGTCAGTTCCAATGCATGAGGTAATCAGTTCAAAAGTCAAAACCACTAAACCCTAACTTATTGTAAATTTTGAACATCATTTTCATTATCTCCTTAGTTAACTTGGATTCTATCTAACCTTGCAGGAATAGCTGAATCTCATTTCACCGGGATATTGACCCTGAGCCTGAAGAAGACCTCCACAAATAGGAAGGAAAGCACTTGTACTTAGACCCTCGCCAGATACATAGGTTAGTTGCCCGTTTGGAAATTGAAGATCCACAAATGACTGCGTCCAAAGAGAGAGCAAAGGAAGACAGTGATAAGAAATGTATACCAATCATAATTCATACAGGCTTATCTAAATATTGGATTCAGTATTTCATGCATAAATAAGGGTTAACTTATTAAGAGGAGGCAGCGAGGGAATATTTTTTTAATAGAATATTTTTAATACGGTGTGCGATGATGTATTTATGTTGAATAAAGTTCAAGGCACCAACTATTATTGATATTAACATTAAACCTTTAATTCGAAAAGACAAGGAAACAAAATATGAAAGTCACTCCTGATGAGGATTAAGCTTATCGCGAATCTACAAAATATTAGTATTCTAGATACTCTTAACACTCCCTCCTCAAGTAAAAGCTTGTTGAGGAATTAAGCTTGTTCCAATTAAACGTGAAAAGGAAAAATGAAAAATAAAAATATTACATAGATGCTCAACAAGACAACATCCAGAACCAGACACAGGAATAGGATATGAGACCAGTAATTAAAGGGAAAATTTGAAAAACTAATAAATATTGTAGCTAATTGTATTGTTATGAACCAAATGAACTACCTTTCTTAACAACTGTACATCAGGCAAATGAGTCTTAGGATAATGGATGGAGGAAGTAGCAATGAAACACAAAAATGATATTTTCAACATTATGTATTAAGACTAAAGAGTAACATAAATAGTCCTTCATTATAATTGGATAAAAAATTAAATAAAATCGTATTTAAGAGCAAATGTAAGCACTTACATCAGAAATAATATCATAAACATCATCATGGCACTGCAAAAAAATTCAACAAAACAAAAAAAAAAACAGAACAGTTCATATCAACTTACACAAGCTACGGGATTCAAGCAAAGCATGGACATCAACAGCCACCGTCGGTGTTTTGACCACACTGCTGGACAAAGAGAATGCATTCCGTTCTGACAATCAGAAAATGACCACATTAGATTAATACATATAAGGGAGAGACGCTTCAATGACAACATCTATACATTACTAAAAAAATGTGAAGATTAAATGAGCTATTTTGAAAAAGAAAAAAAAATAACTATTTTAGGAAATGCAAGACAGAACAATTTTGACAGAAAAACAAAGCATGTAACTACTAATGTAAATGGTTTCTTTCTTATCAAAATACAGAAAGTATAATAATGTTCAAAATGAACACCCAATAATATAGGCATCATTTGAAATTATACACAGCAGTTTAGAAAGAAAGTTTGCTAGAATGAAAGTTTGTCAGAAACAACGATCCAAAGCATAAGATAGAGTATGCAGTAAAAAATATTATTAGGGCAAATTATTAAAAGATCATTCAAACTTTAACACGGACGCTTTTATAGGATCAAAACAAATTTAACAGGCATGATTTTTTTCCCTTTCTCGTGTATTGTAAATTTTATAGTAAAATACACTTTAGTGAGCTGAACCTCATGTTTACCTTTCTGTCGTAGCCATACCATAGCAAATGTTGCTTTGACAAATGAACAGGCAAAAGAAGAGTCGAATCACGGATAAAGAGGAGAGGTCCAAGCTGGACCAGGAAAAGAGATGAATTTTCATTTCCAGATGTAGAACCACCACGTGATGCCTCTACTCTCCACAAATCTCCCCTTGCAGCTATAGAACCTTCCACTTCTTGAGTTCTACTATCATAAGTTGACGTAATATTTATGACTCCCTGAACATGACAAAATATAACTAGTAAATGAAATAGCAGGATAAGCAATACAAACTAAAGATTCCACATCTTCCACGCATGCATTTCAAAATAGATGTTGAATGTAATAAATATTTCCAAACTAAAAATTGCAATTTGAAGGATCATAGGGTATATGAAATTGTAGGAGATACAACTACTACGAGGGATTCAATTACATGTCTATGCTCCACATAGTATAGCAATTATAGAGTAGAGATTCTAACCAAACAGCAAGATCAATATTAACAACCGACATACTTGAATGTTAAAATGATCAGTGTCAAGTACAAAACAGTTTGGTCTATACCAGCAAATGTAAGTACTTATTATTAGAAATGAGTTCTATTTTATATATGCAAGGGAAATTTTTCAGTCAATGAGATACCACAAATTTCCACTACAGATTTAACAGCTGATACATCAGGAAAACTTTTGTTCAGCTCTTGCTTTTTATACGACTTGTGCCACTATGTTAAAGTTTTATGATATCACTTCTCTTTACACATCATGAATTTCAAAAGAAATCACAAAGGCAATGCACAAAAAATAATTACCATGCAAAATTGTGCATTTTAACAATCCTTTTCCTAACACTGCAATTTTTTCAACAAAGACATAATCATGCAATGCATTAGTTCATAGTTTAGACAAATAACCATGTCCTAATCAAAACATCCACTAAACTTTGCACAAAACAAAATTCTAGAAATAAAAACTGTCTATAAACACAAACACACCAATTCATACCAAACCATAACACCCAATTACTTCAACATCCTCCACTATTTCACACAACAATTATTCTCTATCCATAATAAAATAGTTAAGCAGCTACTAAAATCACTTTCCCATCCAACAGTCCACTAAATTTTGTACATAACAAAATTCTAGAAAGGAAAACTGTCTCAAAACACAAACACACCAATTCATGCCAAACCAAAACATCCAATTACTTCAACACTCTACCCCATTTCACAAAAAAATAGTTAAGCAGCTCCTACAAATCACTTCCACATCCAACAATTCATCAATATACCAACAAACAAACACACACATGCAACAACAACACTTCTGATGAAAAGCGTGACACTGACACACGTGATTACGTTCAATTAATTCATTTTTTCAAATATTTACCAGTGTCTCTGTGTCAGTTATTGTCATGCCAATGTCTATGTCAGTGCTTCATATATCATATAATCATGAACTACATAATATGCAAAACAATACGAAAAACAAAATCCAAATTTCTTATACCTGTCTCCTACCCAAATGACCAGCAGAACCAAGATTAAACCCACCAATATCTTCCTCAACACTACCACTAACACTTTCAGAAAAGCCATGATTCTTCAACCTCTCACTAAGCAACCCTAAACCCAAATCCTCATTCAAACCAACCCCAACTAAACCCCTCCTCTCTCTCCTCTTCCCCCCATCCTCCTCCTGCTTAAACGGCACCGGCAACGACCTAAAAAACTGCTGAACCATTCCATTCAAACTAGCACCAAAATCCATCCCAGCTTGCCCGATCCGATTACCGATATCGAAAATCGCCGAAACACCATAATCATCAACAGGTAATCCAAAATCCTTCTTCCCAAAACTCTGCG
This sequence comes from Medicago lupulina, assembly GCA_958299785.1. Taxonomy (NCBI): domain Eukaryota; kingdom Viridiplantae; phylum Streptophyta; class Magnoliopsida; order Fabales; family Fabaceae; genus Medicago; species Medicago lupulina. The sequence goes on from OY283139.1 coordinate 76,690,160, forward strand.
TCGAAAACTCCAGATCGAACAGCTTCGATTTTGGAGGATTTGGCCAAACGAATTGCGGTGGAGTTATGTGTGTATGAATCAATTCGGTGAATCCTTGGGTAAGTCGGTCAGCTATATCCTGACCGTGTCGTTGCACTTCTTCCCATGCCTCCAACGAACCTTCCATGTTCGCGAGAAACACGAATAAAATTACAAATCGAAGCGACAAGAGCTGAATCTGAGTTGAGTTGAGATAAGTAAAAATGGAGAAGGGAGGCGTTAGTTTGTTGAAGAAATGTGAAATGTGGAAGAATGGTTTGTATGTAATGAAATGAAATTGAAGTGATATGATAAAATAAAAAAAATTGGAAAATTGAAAAAGGGTGTGTGGGAGTGAGTGCACGCGATGCGTATTGCGCACCTTATAGCTATGATTTGGTGACACGTAGCGGTGTTTGTGGATAGATTTGATTTTTTGTTAGGACAAGGGTTAACTAAGGTGACAAATTTAATGTATCTGTGTATTTGGTGTATGTATGTTCGTTGGATTGAGATTGGACGGTTTAAAAATTTAGATATGGTATTTTAATAAAAAAGTTGTGTTGAAATTTGGATTGTTTGATTGTAATCTAAAGATTGTGGATGTTTAGAATATATGAATTTGTGAACTGTGTGGAATTTTATATGTTTTAGTTGAAGGATGAGGAATGGGTCATTTGAGGGGGATGAAAGGGAATATCAATATGGCTGCCAATGAACATTCCAGTTTCCACACGTTATATGAAGACCATATACTACCAAATCATTGATTTTTTTTTTTATTATTATTTTAAGCCATACCAAATCATTGATAAAAAATTGTCAAAAAAAACAAATGACCAATCAAAACAAAAAAGGCCATACCACATAAACCAAATGAATGGTACCTTGATGTCAGATTTATTTATTTATTAGTAGGATTTTATATTAAAAATATTTATTATTTTTTCCATTTAAAAATGGGTGTGTTTGAGTTTTACAAATGAGTTCCTTTCAAAAAAATGTTTTACAAATAAATTAAGATATTTAAGGACAAAATTTTTTTAAATGGTCTTACGATTAGAAACGGAACGAGTACAACCAAGGTCCTTATAGTTTAACCATGGTTATGGATTTGAATTCAGCCTTGGACATGCAACAACATTAAAACTCTTATGAAAAGTTTGCTGTCTATTTGGGACCAATAAGGTTCGAAGGGTTAATCTTCGCAGTTACGCGTGCAGAGGTTGAAGGATACCTTGTTTACACCACAAAAGAGACGAAATGAGTACAAAACATTTTTACTAAACTAACTTTATTAATTAGTGCTCGTACGTTTTCTATCACTATAAATGCTGATGCATTGTCTTAATTAGATTGTAGAGTTAAAAAAATAATTAATTCTACTTTAAAAAAAATGAATTTTTTTTAACCCTCTAGTTCTCAAGAGAAAAAATTATGATAATCCAAAGTTTAATGGTAAGGTAAATATGTCTCGATCAATAATTGTTCAATCATAATAGAATTAGTTAATCATTTGAACTCAATTACTTTATTAATAATATTGATTTTAAACCAAAGTTTATTTGACAATATTAATATTGTTAGATAAGATATTTCACTTTAACTTATACCACAAGATATATAAGTTGTCTTCACTTTAGCTCAAACCAAAAAATATCAAGTTTGTATGAATTTTAAATAAGAAATGATATTTGAATAACTATATTGTAACAACTTTTATGACAATTTTATTTTTCATATTCACATTCACATCATATTCTTATTTTCTCTCACTATTGATTTAATTTTTGTATTAATATTTATATTTATTTATATATTTTCGTTGTCCCATAAAATAATTGTTCACATATTATTGCTCATTTCAGACAGCACAAATAATAACAAAACGGAATCAGTAGTAGGACTCGCAAGCAAGACTAACTATCCATTTAATTATTATCCACGTAAGACTTAAGAGTATCTTTAATGGCTATTTATGTTTGCGGAGGTTTTAATATTATTATTAGAGTATCCTCCTAATAAATGCATGGGTCAGTTTTGCTATTTATGTGTAACTTTACACCAAACTCATAACGGTTGTAAAGGAATAATTGGATATTTTTTTGCTTGAGTAGAAGGAAATAATTGGATCTTTTAGACTTTATTGTCTTTTTTTACTAGAAATAAAAAAAGGGTGTTTGTTTGACGGTTACAGAAATAATTCTTAGGAATCTAAAATTGGAATTAAATATTCCTTTGTTTGGTAGATGGAAACCACACAAATATGCTTTGAAAAACATTTTTTTTCAGGAAAGTGATAAACTCACGTTCTCCCCCATTTTTTCCCCACGTTCAACCCTTTTTCCAGCCCTTTTATTCCCATGAGATAGCTTGGGAAAACTTTATTCCCAAGGTTTGCAAACCCATGATCTTCAATAAAATACCATTTTTACCCTTGTCATTCTCGCTATTTTTTTCCTCTGATTCCCGCTAAACATTTTAACCCATGATCTTTTGTATAAAAAGCAACCCATGATCTTTGTGTGTTCACCAACTGCTTGCTAATTGGGTTTTTGCTTTCACTCTTCTCTTCAAGGTATCATCTAATTTCATCTCAATTCTTTCATTACTCAACATAGATTTGGTGATTGGTATAATTTCTCTTCTTTTTTTTTTTTTGTTCTTTCTGCTGTTGTTGCTTATTGCTTTGTCTCAACATTGAAAGATTTGTAATTATTATGAGATGATTTAATGTTTTCTTAGATGCATGAATAATCTTTAGCAAAATTGGTTTATTTGACCTTGTTGATGATTTTGATGTTTGAGATTTTGTTATATAGTTTTGTAATAATGATTCAACAACGTTAATATTAAACTATGTATGAAACAATTTTGTTTATGTATGAAGGTATGTATCACTCATTCTTTAACATGAGAGGTATCGACTCATTCTTTAACATGAGAGGTATCGACCAATTTTCGAATTGTTGAAGCAATGGTGAAAGTCATCAACTTAAGATATTAGTTCCTTAGAGCTCCAAGAAGACATGAATTCCACAAAACCATGTTTTTGCTAGAAATGTAATCTGCATAACATGAAATAAATATATGCTGATTCATTCAATATCAATTTAACGGATATCACCAGAACAAACATGAAATAAATATGTGCAATAGCCAATGCATCATGATAGTGTTTATACTTTCTCTTATATGATACAATGATCTAGCATTGAGGAAGGGGTTTGCTATGGTTTTAAATTTTTATATTTGGTGTAGCTTGTATGGTTTACCTGCAACTCATGTTGTAAATCTGGAGAAGAAGACGTTAGTTACATGGTTTATTCAATAGGGTTATTTGTGTAATTATAACATTTATTCTCATGATTCTACATCTCAAGACAAACATATTTTACCTATTCTTTGGAATTATTTTATAAACATTTCCAGGAATTAAACAATTAACCAAACACTTTTTTCTATATTTTTCTAGGAATAAAATTTTCACCTTCACATTCCTGGGAAAATGAATGCCTCGGAATAAATTTTATAACCCTCAAACAAACGCCCCCTAAGATCATTTGTCCGATAAGTACCGTGGTTACCGGACATTTAATATGTTAGAGCGTTGGTTGAACATGATATATGTATTATTCAACATGTAATGTGTGTGAGTTTAATTATTAGACTCTTCAAAATATAAAAATAAAAAATAAAGTTTAATTGCAGTTTTGGTCCTCTTTTTTTTATCATTTTACAAAATTGGTGCCCCATTTTAAAATTTGACAATTTTTGTCCCTCTATTACATATTTTGTCTAAAATATTGTGATGTGATATTTTTAAACGAAGTTTTCAAGAAAATTTGTTACAATTTCATCGTTGTTGAACTTTTTCCATCTTCAGTTCATATTCCACGAATTTTAAAATTTATCACATCACATTTTTATAGTTTAAAAATATGATGGAGGGACCAAAATTGTCAAATTTTAAAATCGGGGGACCAATTCTGTAAAATGATGAAAATAGAGGAACCAAAACTGCAATTAAGCCAAAAAATAAACTATTTCATTTTGTTTCATGAGAACAATTCAAAAGAAGTAGGTTTGAACTCGTGATTGCCCATCTCTATGTATTTAATGTATGTGAATTTTGTTGACAACCTTAAACATTTAAAAACAAAAAGTGATTTAAGAAAGAAAAAAAAAAGGAGAAGTTATCATTAATAACCGTTGCTTTTCGCTATTCTACGTTTGTTCAAATGAAATTTGAACCATGTTTTATGAATTTACAAGTTAACTTTTTAAATCGTGTATTAACCGTCACTTGTAGTGATTTATCATTCAATGAATGACTGAAAAAACGATCCACTGATCCAATTATAAAATTTGTTGTTTTGTATCTAAAAGCTAAACATTAAAAAATTGACTTATTCTTTTTCGTTCTACTCGTATTCTTCCTATATTCTAGGAAAATCATTTGAGCAAATAGCAAGATAATGGATAGGGATTGAAATAATCGTTGATCATCAAGAAGAATATACGGCTCTTTGAGAATGTATCACTTTGGGAATTCCAACGATTTGTTTAATCGATACAAATTGTAACCCAGATCTAACAGATATTTCGATTCCAGCTAATGATGATGCTATAGCTTCAATCCGATTAACTCTTAACAAATTAGTTTTTGTAATTTGTGAGGGTGGTTCTAGCTATATACGAAATTTTTTGTTAATAATAAGATAGATAAATTTTTAGATTTGGTTGGCCAGGCATAGATTTATGGAATCGGGGCAACAATAAGTCATTATATTTTATTAGAATTTTTTTGTTTTTATATTAGACGCATTCAATTCATTGTTTAGGCATGTGTTAACAAATGTCAAATGTAACATGTGTGTATTTTATTTTTTTACACAACCTCACATGCAGAAGAAATAATAATTGTCACCTTTTCAAAATAAGTCAAAAAGTGCCATTTTAAAATGTGAATCCAGCCTCTATTTTTTTACAAGATGAGTTAGGTCTCTTGATGACTAGAAATAATTACATTTAAAAATGACCAACAAGAATAAACATAACTATATTCATCAATATAAACATACGGCACCCCCCAGATGCAATATATTGCAATCTGATTAATACAAATTAGAAATAAAAGAGGACACCTGAATTTATGATATGACTACTACGAACTATCATAAATCCTATGGCACAAATGCACCACCACAAAGCATCAATTGATCTTCAGAAGATAAGGTATGGATTTGACAAGTATTGTATAAACAAAAGCCTGAAATACACGACTCAAAAAGAAAGACTACACTCATAGTAAAGTATACATCGAATGAATCTCAAAGCCTATGATTGATCAACTAAGAAGAACAATAACATGGATGGTCCATGCACACATCACAAGGACAACTAGAGGGTGGACTCATCCCTGGAGTATTCTTTCCTCCCTCAAAATCTGCATCATAACTTGACTCACAAGACATCAAGTAAATTCTCTAATGAGGTGACCTTGTCGGTGTCGGAACCTCAAAACAGCTCTCACCCACCGAAGTGGTGGGAATTGGTTTCTTCTTCACTATAGAATCTAAGTCCACACAGGGAGGATACATCAAACCCGACTCCTCAGAATCATCGACAAATCATTGGTCCCTAACTGAAATCGTACTAAATCTGTTATACTCAACTCTCGTTGCTGGCATGATAAGTCTACAAAGCATGATTTTATCGCATAATAAAAGATATTGATCCCAAAGAGACGTGTTGAGTAGCAAATGTATTTTCCTAAGTTGTTTCACCAGAAATGATTGAATGTTCAAAGGTTTAATGATTTTTGTTTTAGAAAATATACAATAACAAAAAGCGTCTTGAAATTATTGAATTTCATCATAATAATAAACAAATTGAATCTCGACTCATCTTATAGTTATGGAAAATCAAAGTCTAAAAATGAGATAAACTAAGTGGTTTATGTCCTTTTTCAATCTTAGATTTTCAACATCAACTTCACCTTACGATATATCGATTGATGTCTAAAATATTTTTTAAAAGCAATAATATTGAATTAGATAATTTGAAACTCCACAACCAAAAGAAATAGTTGGAATTATGAAAAGCTTATCATTAGACCACTTTCTATAATTCCAAGACAAGGGAAGAACTACTCACTCATATAGAGATGACCAAAAACAAAAATGAAAAGAAATCAATAGTAAATAAAAGTTATCTTTATTGAATGAAATGCAAAAACAATATTACAAGAGCTTTCTATATGTTTACAATGATGTGGAAACCTTGGATTAAAACCAATGGTAGAGCAAGAAAAAAAAACATTGTTGGGCCACTAAAATAAACTATAATTTATAAACACAAAATTTAGGTTGTAATAAGCAATAAACACAAATTTAAAGTGTCGAAGTTTGACTAAAAAATTTGAGAGAGTACTTAAAAAAAAATTACATTTTACAACTGCTATAAATTATTATGAAGTTGTGTTTTTTAGTACAACTATCAGTTGGAGATTTTTTTTTAGTTGGCTGGACAATATAAGGGAGATTTGAAATCCCCACAAACTAGAAGACCTATAGATCTCCGCTGACCAGCCAAGTATAAACATGGTGAAAATCCCGCATGCCACTTTGTGGGGTTTTGAAACCGCCAAATACTGAAACCTCCTCAAAATTGGAGAGCATTGGAAGCTATAGGATTCAAGCTTTGGATGAACATCTTCCTCATTTGTTCTTCTTTGTGTTAGTTGTGCATACTATGGGAACCTACTCTCTCGTATGTTGGGATTAGGTTTGGTTAGCTAGGATTTCGATGTAAACTTTGTGTCTGTCTCGTTATATATATCATCCATATTTCAGTATATTGATGTTTTATTTTCGTTTTTAATGTCTTTTCTGATGTGTAATCTGATATCGACTATCTAAGGTTACTGAAATGAATTCATTTATGAATGCTAGTTTCTAGACATAGGACTAGGTTTACAATCACATACATTGTCTTATCGTAATGTCATTGATTCAATTAAATGAGTGAGACATCAAAAATTAATTATTACAATGGATCTCACGTCGTTTGTTATACATGGAAACATATGATGAGAGACATGTGGAAACATAATTGGAATTCAGAAATAATATAATTGATCAAGAGAATGTACTGAATGAATAATTAACGTTGTCTAATTATAGCACAACTTTTCTGTCATATATTTTCATCACTCTTACAAATTGTTACTTAAACAAACTTTTTACAAACCTTGATGTAAAGTATTGTGAGTTTGAATGGTTAAAACTATTTGCAGATTACGTGGATTCGTTAAAAAAAAATAAAAAATTATAAAGGTGGCATACTTCCTGTTGTACGATGATAGTAAAAACCTCTTTATCAATAGCAACAATTTATGAACTTTTTGCTACGAATTTAGATTATTCTACTTTGATTTTCCCTTAGTTATGCATTAAAGAATCTCTTCACTAACATAAATTGATCATTTGTGATCACGACTTCATCAAATGTATATTTTCCACTAATTTTTAATCAGCTCTTCAAATTCTATTGATCTTCCCTAACATAAATGTTTGAGTTGTTGTGCTGAAACATTTGACCGCAACACCTATGATACTACTGTTTTGAATGTTTTATTTCTTGTAGAGTTTGATCATTGAATAACCTTTCTCTACCAGTTGTCCTATACTCATCATTCATCAAGTTACACTTCATCTCTAATATTGATAATACATTCTCTATCACACGAGGGAGTGGGAAAGAAATTCACACAAATTAATTTATTTAGACAACTTCTATAGCCATATGTATATATATGATTTTTTTTTAGTGTTAACCCGATTTTTAGGGAAAATGAGCCATAGTAATTCAAAGTTCAATAGATAGATAAAACCCTACCAAAAATTGTTGCCACCAAAAATCAAAATCGGGTCTTATAAACGATTCATTTTAAGGGAATCTCATTAACCACATGCGTCAAATCGTAAAAAATATTTCAATGAGTAATGATATTTGTGCAACCATTTTATGACAGTCTTCTTTTTCTTTATTCTTATTGGTCAAAATCAATATTGAGAGAAAAAAGAATAGAGAGAATAAGAACATATCGTGAGTATTTTGTAAAAAAAAAACATATCGTGAGTATAAAAGAGAAAATATAATTAAATTTTGGATCTACATTTCAATCTTACAAGTGTCCTTGTTTAAAAAAGTGAAATTATATTTTTATTTTTATTTTTATATTTTTAACAATAATGTGAGTATAAAGGATAGAATATATGTAAGTCTAAATTAAATTTGACTGAACTTTTTACATCGAAAAAGTTTACGATATTTTGAAAATTTTGGCCATTGAATTAGGTAATGGGTTGCAACATTCTCTAATTCAGGTTTTTTCAGTGGCAAACCAAGCCAATTGATAAAGTGTATTAATGAGTCCAATAATAAGGTTTAACAAGACTTACAACAACGATGAAATGAATGGGTTGAAAATCCACGCCACACCTAATTAAACATGTATACCCTCCGGTCACTAATAAGTTTAATTTTTAGATTCATTCATTAAATGATGTATGTAGTTTATAATAAAGACTATATACATCATTAATTGAATGAATGTAAAATATAAATTTTTGCTTATAATAGTGACCGGAGGATGTATATTACTGGAGCTCTAGCCAAATGTAAAGGAAAAATTGCAAAGGAAAAAAATAATAAAATACAACAGCTTCTTCCACTCACCTCCATTACCTCAAACATTTCTTACTCAACAAAACCAACATAAGTTAATGTTTATGTAATTACATTTTTTTTTAATCGAACTCGGTATCTTGGAGTTTACAACACATCACGTACCAATCACTTGCAGTGGACTCCTAGGAGGTTTGCAACACAAGTTAATGTCGACATTCCTATTTACAGAGAATTCACCTGTCAAAAAGAACATTCACAAAGGATTAATAGAACATTAAACAAAAATAAAATGCACACATCTAAAACATTGTCATAGACATGAACACAGGACACGGCACAAACATGTCGACATCGGTAATTTGAAAAGAAAAAAAAATTAATTGAATGTAATCAAATATATATAAATGTCGTGTCGTGACAGACACTACACACGCCTACAATGATGATAATTATAATAAGTACCTGGTCTTTGAGTTACCAAGAGTGAGTTCAAGATCATCTGCTACAAATTCTTCATGGATCCTTTCTCCTTCCCAAGGCTTCACAATCCCAAATGTGTTGCTTCCAAATGCAAATTCATCTGAGATGGCTTCAGACATTGGAATGTCAGCAGTTTGATCAAAGCCTGCTGCAATAGCTGGAGAACACGCCCCTGACTGTCCAGGGGTCCACATACGAGAACCGCTGCCTGAAAAACCATCTTCCTTGAAGGCAAACGGGCTTCGAGAGACAAGGTTGAATGTCGGCGAAGTTGGACTAGCATGTGGAAGTTTGATCCCAGCAAACCATTCAGGATCAACTATCTGACGGCCAGGGCTTGGAGGACCGGAAGAAGGCAGGAATGAGTAATGTTGTCCGGTCCACCCGGGCCGTGCAGATTGATCATCGAAGTCAGCATTCAATCGCGGTGTTCTAGAAGTCGGAGAGCTCAGGGGAGGCGTGACAGGAGCACTGATGGAACCACTATGAAAGTAGGGATGAGGAAGTTTCGGAGATGATCCTGAAGATGAAGCTGTTGAGAGGTTTTTGAGCCATGGAATGAGGGAATTTCCATCAGTGTTGCGATTTGCAGCGTAAGGGGACGAAGATGGACTTGGGAAGGAAGACGAGCCGGGGCTTGGATGGTAAGATGAACAAGGGCTTGCAGCTGATGATCCACCAACCATATCCATGTTCTCTACAGGCTTGCATCCCTGCTTGTGTTCAATTATTTCCATCAATTTATCAATCATTAGCATGTGAGAACCTACTAACTGAAAATTTAAAGTTTTTTCACAAGGGCTTGTTGAGAAGTCTTGCTCTAAATATGATAATTAGATGGATAAGCATGCAAGGATTACTTGTTAATAAAGTAAAAGTAAATTTGAGTTATTTAACTATGCATGTTATCAATTCAGGTCTAAACTATTACTGTCAAATCTAACCTATGTAGCATAATTTGTCAAACCATATCCCTTTCAGGCACATTCTATACAATGGAAACTGAATTCAATTATCTACAGAATATGTTATAGCACATTGAATCTTCTATTTCAATATCAAACACAATTTTTTCTATCTTGAATTTTTATCAGTTGAACCATACATAACCTCAAATTCGCAAATTCAATAAAATTATTGTCTATCTTAAGAAAAGTCTTCCTATAACATAGCCAAATGTCACACTTCCAGTTACATTGATCGTTGTACTAATAATAATTAACACATTTTAGTATTAATAGTAGATTATACCAGAATTTGGTTACTCAAGTTTTCAGAAAAAACTTGGGTCCATGTCCATCTTAACCACATAAAACTTACATTTAAGGCCATGGTAATTTAACAAGAGATAAAAAGTAATAACATTGGATTCTAATTATAAGCATGAATTCAAACATGTCTCTCTCATTTGGAATGAAATGAATCAAGAAGAGTAACTTTACTGACCACCTTCACAAAAGAAGGATCAATCATGAGAAGAAGTGAGGCAAAAGGGTATACATAATGGAATCCTATGTGGCCACCAACTCTGAAAATGTCACAAAGCTTGTGCTACTTTGCTACATTACATACCAAACATATGTACCAACTATTGCATGGAACACCTGAATTGGCAAATGTACCCTCTCCATTTTCTAAATTACCAGGTTCAATATGACTTTAATAGACAGAAAAGGCACCAAACAAGGGCATTTTGGTCACTCAACAATTAGAAAATAAAATATCAAAAGTTATGGTTTCTCAGGTGACTATGAGTCAAAGAAAGTGATAGAAACATTGGTGTTTCCCACTAAAATGTGATGACCACTTTATACTGGAGAAAGATCAAGAAAATAATATTTTTCCCAATTTGAAAATGCAAAATCAAATATGAAAAAAAGAAAATAATATTTTTCTATCTTTTAGTAGAGATATACTAATATACTACCAATTTATCATTTCTAATATTAGCCATTTTTGTCTCTCTGGTTTAAGATGAAGTTCATTTAAATTATTTACTTTCCATTTAAATTTCTTTGTTTCCAAAACTAACCTATCTTCTACTCCAATTTTCACTTCATTCATAGCTAAAGGACTTGAAATTAAACCAAATAAGGTAAAATTGGGATAATAAACATGATTTTAAATAAAGGTCAATTATTGCCATCTACACCACAACATCATAGTTTTTTATGTCATTGAAACTGCACCAAGAATAATATAGGTTTGAATTGACAATGAGTTTGGTAAAATCGTCTAGTATTATCGCCATTATGATAAAAGTTACAATTTAAAACTTTAACAAAATCGCACCGGTGTCAGTGTGATTTTACCAAATTCATTGTCAATCTAAACATGCACAATTGTTGTATCAATCACATTTGATCGTAATCCTTGGCAACATCGATTTCAATCCAAACACATATTAAGGTTGCATTAGTGGCATTTGACCGTAATTCTCACAATATCAATTAAGCAGAGACACAACAATTACCGCAACCACTTTTTAAAACATTGATGTTCTCTTAAAGAAAAAATAATAATGTAAGAGATTAATTGTCATTCATAAGTGGTGTAAAACTTTTTTACACATGCATCCATCAAATCACATTATAATATCATTTAATAGGTTAGTTTCAAAAATATCTCGATAAATATCTATATAGCATGATTTAGTTGATTGTCTGTGTAAAAAGTTTTACACTGTTTATATATACAAACCATAGTGTAATGATGTAAAGAAATGTTACCTTACGATAAGTGGTTCCATCAGGTTCAACAGTCCAACCAGCTTCATTACAAAGAGCTTTAAGAACTTCATTGTTATCACAATGTTTAGGTAATCTAAAGTTACCATACATTCTCAAACCGGAGAAGATTTTAGCAGCTATAGCTCTTCTTCTTCTCTCTCTCCTCTTGTTGTTCTCTCTCTCCTTCCATGTTGGTAGTCTTGTACCAGACGTCATTGAGAGTAACTCTCAAAAGGGTGTTAACGAAATGGAGAAAAGAAGTGAACTTTGAAGGAGAGAAAGAGGGGGTGTGGAAGTAGAAGAAGTGGGGTGTAGTTAGTATATTTGGAAATGGATTTGGAGGTGGAGGGTGATCTTTGTCGGAAAAATGAGAGTGTGAGAGGAAAAAGTGTATAATGAAAAATGAAGGAAAGGGAAAAAGTGAAGCGAAGCGTGGATTTTGGGTGGGGTATATGTACTTGATTAGCCAAATTTGCGGATCCAATCATAATAAATCATCAATTTTAGATTTTGGTGTTAGATTTTCTTATATTGGATTTCAACCTTGGGTTTTATTGATTAGGTGTAAATTAAGCATGACAACAAAACTTAGATCCGCTGGTATTCATTTAAACCCACCTTAATTTGCTGAGTTTTTCTTGTTTTGATTAGATTATGGTATATATTTGAGTTTTTCTCGATTTTAAAATACGAGACGGATAACAGAAATATATGTAACCACTCCAAACATGTAGCAAACGTATAAAATGACTGATATGCAACACACAATCCTCTAATTGTCATCCTTACGTTTGAGATATTATTAAACTTTTAATTGTTGTGAACATTTCACTGGTTTGCAATTGACAAATACTCATGGTGTTGGGAGTTTCCCTACCCCAAATGCGTTTAGATTAATAGAAAAATAGTGGAAATTAATGTATGGTAGTAGGTTCGGGTAAGAGTTATGAGTTTGGGGAAAACTCTTGGTTTGGGGCAGATTCGGGTTTGATGCTAGAAAGAATATATTTATTAAAAAATTGATTTCACTTAAGCAATAGGGACGGAGCGAGGATACCTGAACCCGTTTAGAGACGAAGATGATGTTCAATTTCGCATCCTCGTCGGGGATCAGATAAGGTAAGAAGTGAGTATATGAGATTCAGGAATGAGACGTGGAAGGTGGATCTCATCCCGTCCCGCCCCATCATCATGCCTAGTGTGAATCAGATATGGTCTTCTCATATCTTCACACAACAGTAGAGATTAATTTTGAGTCAAGTAAGATCACAATAAATGACAAAGCTCTACTTACATATTAGCCATAGAAGTGATCTCACATCGATAATGAAAGTTAAACTCGCACCTTAAAATTATATAAGAGAATTTTCATTCAAAAACAAAAGTATATAAGAAATCCCCTAAAAAATGTATATAAGAGATTCTCTCTTATGACAATGATATTGATATACTCTTAAACACTTTCACTTAGATTCGAACTCAGAATTATCATTAAATTAAATGATATGAAGCATTGTTTGGTCACAAATATGTATGCATTCCATTTGGACACACAAAAATACATAGTACATTTCATTATTATTTCATAAATACAAACTATTTAATCCTTTTATCTTTCTATATTTTTTTCAAGTTCGTACGTGACTTTGTAAAATGAAGTTTGTATTTTTCATTGCATAAATGAGGTTTGTGTAAAAAAAAAAAATGAAGTTGAAACTCTAGTGAAAATAGAAAATATTAGAGTAAATTACACTTCCCTTCCTTCAAAGATGTTTGAAGTACACTTCTCTCCCCTCTTATGTTAAAATATACATTTTCCTCCCTCGAAAAGTAAAATCTACACTCCCCTCCCCTATAAGATGCTTGAATTACAACACTCTCCCTTAATAATTAAATAAGAACTACACTTTAATCTATTTTAACATAAATAAATATTTTTATGATATATACTAATTTTGAACCACCATTTAAGAAAAATAAATTCATTTCTTTATAATTTAATTGTCAATGATAGTTAAATTTAAATATTTTGTTATTAATTTTATGATTTATAGTATAAAATTAACTTTTAAATAACCGTACTATATTGTATTTAGTAATTTTTCACATATTTTAATTTTATCTATGGTTGTTTCATATTTTATAATAGGGTTTAAAACTATATGTTAATGAAATTGTGAATAAAAAATAGCGAAAAATATGTATTCAAATTTTGATTATATTAAAATAGACTCGTAATACTATTTTTTTCAAAGTGTGTTAGATTATTGTTTTTTTCTAGATTATTAGAAATAAAATAAAATATTGAGGGAGTAAATTGTAGATTTTAACATAAGAGGGGAGGAGAATGTAATTCAAGCTTCTCTCAGGGAAGGGGAGTAAAATATTTTCTAACATGTTTTGAATAAGAAGGGAGGAGAATGTATATTTTAACATAAGAGGGGAGGGGAGTGTAATTCAAACATCTTTAAGGGAAAGGGGTGTAATTTACTCAAAATATTATCATAACAACTAATCTATTAATTCATATAAGCCTATCCAAAAAACTAATAAAGTTAAAAATGTGACTTAGTAAAATAAATATATTTTTCTAGTAAGAATATATTTTTAAAAAGATGGGCTATGAGCCTATGATAAAAGTGAAATAATAATAACCGTAGTAGTGCTATCTTTTTTTTTTGTTCTTTTTATTTATTTATTTATTAGTTTTTGCCTTCAATAGCTGACCATAAAAGCATAAAAGTGTGGATGGTTATATTTAGTCCCTTTTTCTTTTTGCCATCGACCATGGTCATGTGGGTTTATTGATGAAAGTTCAGAACTGTGTGTTCAATTAATGCAGCTTTTTTCCTTGTTAGATTCTAGTGTGCAGAAGAACCATTTTTTTTCCTGGTGGAAAGAAAGAAAAAAATTTTAATAAAAGAACAACCTTTACTCTACTTCTGCATATGTAAATTTGTCGTTGCGAAATGAAAAATAAAGTAATAATACAAAATTAAAATTCACACTATTAGTTTTGTTATAGTACAAAAAAATGAGGTATTGCTGACTGAATATTTATAGTACAAAAAATAAAGTAATAATACAAAATTAAAATTCACACTATTAGTTATTTTATACTTTTTTTAGCAACATAACTTTGTTATACTTTTTTTTTTTTGAAATATAACTTTGTTATACTTGATAACTTTAAAAATATTAATTTAAATATTTAAGGCTTAAATATGTCTTTCGTCCCTGCAAATATAGGTCATTTGAATTTTCATCCCTGAAGTTACTAATCCTTTCAATTTGCCACTGCAAAATTTAATCATTTGACTTTTGGTCCTAATTAGGTTTTTTTGCTGAGGTGGACTGTCATTAGCGACGTGGTGCCCATGTGGCAAGTGATGATTGGGCGAAGTGGTTGACTTAAATAGGTCTTTCATCCTGCAAATATAGGTCATTTGAATTTTTTTGAGTGAATCATCAACTTCGTCCCTGAATTTTCATAGGTAGGCCAAATTCGTCCCTCAATTATGCGAAATATCAATTTAATCCCTGAATTTGTTAAATGTCAATCAAGTTAGTCCTTCTGTTCAAACAGATCATTAACGGGGCTAACGTGGTTGTTAACCTTTCACGTGCCAGACGCCACGTAGGTAGGGACTAATTTGGCTGATAATAACAAACATTTCGAAGGACTAAATTGATTGATTTGCAGAAAATGTTTTGGCTTTCTTGCCAAACGTATTTTCTTTTCCAACGGCTCTTTCTTCCCCAATTGTATAAAATTGGAAGCCTAATTACACAACCTGCAATCTATACTCTAAAATCACCAAAAATTCCTCCAATAATAAGGGGTCCAGTTCTTCCCCAATTAAAAAAACTTCAAGCCCTAATTTTTTCGTATTGAATCTAAAAGCCAAAATCCTCAAAATTTCTTGAAGCAAAACTATTGAAATTGAATCTGAAATGATGGGGGTGGGAATATGGTAAAAAACAGTTATGAAAGTCGAGCTTCATCTTCGAGCTCCAAGTTTAATGGTGTTGTGAGAGTGCTTGAATGTTGGTGTCCTAGAATTTGTGTTGTTAGAAAATCCAATACTTCAAAAAACCTAGGAAGGCCATTCTATGTTTGCCCTCTAGTAAAGTTCTAATGAAAAGAGGTTGAAGATGATTGAGGAATGTAACATTTCTGTAATAATATTACCATCAAATTAGTCCTGAATTATTTCTCTATCTATCAAATAGATCCTTACTTTATATTAAAAAAACCATCAAATAAGTCCCTGAATTGTTTAATCAGATATCAAATTGATCATTAAAACATATGTGTACAAAATAAACTAAAAAAGCCAGAAAACACAAATTGAAACTAAAATATTACATAGGCAAAAGTCATAGCCGAACACAACAACTTTGAAAACGTGAGAATCGCCGGAGGTGATGATGATTTTGGAGAGGTGAGAATGGAGAAAGTTTTAGCTGGAAAGAGAAGAGTCAAGGACGTTTTTTATGTTTCTGAGAGAAATGTGAGGAAGGAGGTATGGGTAATACAGGGGCAAAATTGGAATAACATAAAAAATAAAAGTGAAAAGTGAAAACTGGAATTTTTCCACTATCCATCAAATTAGTCCTTGAACACGTGGCTTTCTTTGTGCCACGTGTACAAGACAACACAACATGCAGGACGACAGATCAGCATGGCTAACGGAGCAATTGGACGGAGGGACCTTTTTGATGGACATCTGACAAATTTAGGGACTAAGTTTTGATATTTCGCATAATTAAGGGACGAATTTGACCGACCCATGAAAATTCAGGGACGAATTTGATGGTTCACTCGAATTTTTTTCCTTGCAAATATAAGTCATTTGAATTTTCGTCCCTGAAGCTACTAATGACATGTAATTGGGACCATTTTTCAAATGATTAATATTTACAATGGCAAAATAGAAGGATTAGTAACTTCAGGGACGAAAATTCAAATGGCCAATATTTGCAAGGACAAAAGACATATTTAAGCCAATATTTAATAATCATATGTTAATTTGTTTACGTGTGGTACAATTAATTAAAATAATAGTTTTACAATAGGCAAATAGGAACATCTTTTACAATTAGAGACGAACTATGAGGCACTATGGATTACATAAAAATGTGAGCGTATCTCAAACAAGGTACTATTCCATATCAATTAAAAATGAGCATATTCGACTAAATAAAAATTATTAAAGTGCTCTAAAAAAAAATCAATTGTTTAGTAAAAACAAATATTGAAGTGTTGGTTCTATAAGAATTGCTTAAATTTTTTGCATTGGAGTGAATTATGTTTGAATTGTTTAAGGGTGACGTGATATTGCGAAAACCACCTAAAAAATCAACTTTAAATTCCTTATCTTCTTTCCATCTGAGATGCTAGGAAAAAAAAAGTGAGAAAAAAGTCTCAAAAGAAAGGGATGATTATGGACAAGGGTTATGAAGTCGTTTGATAACACCCTTAATACTTTGAAAGAATGGGAATTTAATATACTTTTTACGTGATATAATCAAATTTTGAAATTCGAAAGAGATGAAAAAGAGATGTATTATAGTGTAAACTTTCTCTTGCAATTGTGAGTGCAAAATAGGCACAAGATGAATCCTTTAATCAGAACTTGGCCCTAGTTCTTTTTATATATGTCTTCTCTTCCACCAACCAAAGTAACTTTAATTAGTGTTTGGAGAGGAACATCCAGGGCCTACACCACAAATAAGACACAATTTTCACTGCCCAATTGCAAAATTAGAAAACATATCTAGAAGCAAACTCACAAAATAATTAAAAAGAACCGAAAAGGAAAGGTGATGCTTTGGAGTAAATTGTAAAGTAGTAGTGCTTGATGTATGTGATTGTAGATGATGCTGTGAAACTCAATGATTGTAGCTCCTTTTAAGAGTTGTTTTTAGCATTTTCTTCAACTCTTTGATAGAGTTTACTAGATAAGAAGTCCATGTATTATAGTGATGTATTTTTTTGTCTATTAATACGCATATGAATTAACTTCTCTATTGTAAAAAATTTGACACCAAATTTAAAAATTCAGAATCTTCACTTAGCACTTGTTAGTCGTCTTCATTAATGAAAATTCAAATTAAAAGTAGAATCAGATCATAATCTTCAACTGACTTTTTCCCAAAATTTCGTATCTGTACTCATGGCTCTTGTTTTATATTCTTGTCATCACTCATCATTGGAAATGACCTACGTACTTTCTACTCTCTTCAATTCAATATTCATAATGAAAATATATGTCATATCTCCCTTACCATATCTACGTTCCTTTCACTTCATGAAAATGACAGTCACAATTTAATTTAAGAAAAAGGAAAAGCACTAATTATTGAACAAAGTGAATATGGTCTATGGAGGCTTTGTAGTTTGTTCAATTGTGATTCATTGACTAGGAGTTTAAAAAGAAGGGTAAGCTCTTTCAAGAAGCTTTTGTTTAATCAAAGAGTAATAAATCACAATAATAGAAGTAAGAAGATACCATTCATAATCACACAATGGCACCGTTACAGCAATATTGACATGGCAAGGACAAAAAATATTCGTAGCCAAACTCAAATATCAGGTCAAAGATATTCGAAAAACAGACATCACTAGAGGACAGATCCATTCCAGTTTCTGAAAAATGATCAGAAGGTAGCAAGTACTGGCGTATTGGTCCACAGGTGATCATTAAAAACAAGAACTTTATATTTCTTTTAAATTCAGAAATCTAAGAAAAATGGTATATTTTGTCACCCTGAAATAAAATCATAATAAAAAGTGATTGAAAATTGGAAAAGATATATGGTAGGCCTATAATTCAATCCGAATTTGCATTGAACTTCCTTGGTCATGCAGGTACATTTGAATCTTTTGCCTAATTTTACTTTGAATATAAATACCAACCCAATCCATTACAGGTATATTGATCTTTCCAATAGTATCTGAGGGTTTAACATGATTGACCAAAATGAAAGGGTTGAAAAATCACCCCACACCTAACTACTAACTAAAGTTGTATACATAATATATAACTTACGAACAAATAAGACCTTATAGAAAATAAAAGAATAAAATAAAATAAAATGGAAGAGCAAATGCTCGCTTTCATCACCTTAACTCCCTCCTCTAACTTTTCTACATAATATAACAGAGTCAAATTTCATATTGAGGGGACCACTGACTATTCATTTATGCAGCACTTTTTTTTTGGATATCTCATTTATGCAGATTTTACCTGGCAACAAAATGAATTCAGGTTAAATTTTTATTCGGAATGAATGAATAATAAAAAATCAAAATTTCAATATATCAAATATACATTTTTTTTAATTTTGCCCTGTTTTTCAAATGTTGTCACTACCTACCTGGTCTTTGAGGTACCAAGAGTGAGCTCTAAATCATCTGATCCAGAATCTTCATGGATCCTCTCTCCTTCCCAAGGCTTCACCAAACCAACTGCACTGCTTCCAAAGGCAAATTCATCTGAAATAGCTTCAGACATTGGTATGTCAGCATTATGATCAGAGCCTGCAGCTAAAGCTGGAGAACATGTCCCACTTTGTCCAGGGGTCCACATGCGGGAATCACTGCCACAGAAAACCTCTTCCCTGAAGCCAAATGGATTAGTAGCGACTAGGCTGAAGGTAGGAGAAGTTTGCCCGCTGTGGGGCATCCTAATCCCAGCAAACCAATCTGGGTCGAGAACTTGGCGACCAGGGCTAGGAGGAGTAGAGGAGGGCTGGAAAGAGTACTGCTGCCCACCCCACCCAGGGCGAGTAGACTGATCCTCCCAGTCAGCTTTTCTCTGGGGTGATCGAGCAGTTGGAGAGCTAAGTGGAGGAGTGACAGGAGCACTGATGGAGCCGGTGTGAATATATAGCTGTGGAAGCTTGGAAGAGGATGCTGATGATGATCCAGATGAGAGGTTTTTGAGCCATGGAATGAGGGAATTTCCATCACCATTAGGATTTACAGCATGGGATGAGCGCGGGCTAGGGAAGGAAGAAGAGCCAGGACTTGGGTTGTAGGAAGCACAGGGACTTACATGGTAAGATGAACATGGGCTTCCCATTGCAGAACCACCTATCACATCCATGCGTTCCGCAGGCTTGCATCCCTTGAAATAAACATTTTTATTAATAATTAAGATATAAGATATAAAATATACAAAATTATGTGACTTCAAATTAGTTGCATTTGTAAATCAAGATATGTCATTTTAGCAACTAGATGGATCAATAGGCAACAAACAGTTTGACAGTTTCCCCGTAAACAAAGCATCTAGTATGCCAACAAAATATAACTTTCATGCAATGGACTAATTTGAAAAAGAACTTCCTATTATTGGACATTGTAGCAACATTATGCCTGTAGATCAGTATATACAGTCAATGTGTATCAATATTCAGCAGATTTAAGGTTAACAGGCAAGAATGTAAGTTTAAGCGACCAAGAATGTAAGTAGATTTTTACATCATAGCCAGGTTAACAGTGAATTCAATTCAGTGCTTTACGGTTTGTTTGGGAGGACGGATTTGGAAAAGTTTTTGAAAAAGAGATGAACAGTTTGGAGCTTTTGGAAAAACCCTGCTTTAATCACAATCAAAATCATTTTTGCATTGGAAAACTAATTCCAGCCCTTAAATTCTACCATTGATAGCTTTTACTATATTACAAACAAATAAAGTCAAGAATTATTTAACAGAACGTTGGTAAATCATAGAAAAAAAAATCAACTGGCCAACATCTTTTTGTCTTTGGTGAAAGTAAAATCAATACATGCAGAGAAGGAATTGTTTTTAGCAAGCAGTGAAAAATATAACAGTAACCATTGAATCAGTTGCTAGAAACAGTTATCCCTCAAACTGTACTAATACTCTTACAGTCCTACTCCTACTCCTACAAATGTCAGAGTGGGGAAAATTTTACTCTAATAGCTTACTATAGCTCTGTCTGATTCAATAATACATCAAGTTTTTGTCATTACTTCATTTATTTCATTGACAACCATTCCATTATTGAAGAACACTAACAACCTATAGTTGAACATTGAAGAGTTCTATTTGGGATATTAATCTGGTTTTATATATCAACTTGTCTAAAAACATAAATACGATATGTCAATTTTGTAAGCAGCATCTTTAACAAAAGAGTATATAAAACATCAACTGGCCTAATAATTTAGATGTTTGCTCGTATTATATCATAGGTAACTGTATTGATTGCCATTTTGGTTAATTTTTGTTCACTAAGCTAAAACCTGTCACTTTTAATTCACAAAGATAGAATAATGTGCCCCCTATAAACACACGTACTCAACCACATTTTTCTATTCATCTTTTACCAAAAACAATAAATGCAAAAACGAAAATGGGAAAAGTAAAAGGAAAGAAACCCAACCAAGGAAAGTCCTATTGAGGACAAACAAAACTGGAGAGTGAATACTCAACAGTGAATACAGCCACTCTTTCCAGTTTATAGATCGTCATCAATAATAAAGGTAACACTGCAAAAATTAAAGATAAAGTTCTAAATCTAAATCTAAATAAATACAACCGCAACCCCCTAAAAAAAGAAGAAATATCACGGGAAGTAAGGAAAAAAGTAGCTCTCCAAATCAGAGTAGCATGCAATGTCTGCAAAAGCTTCTGCCAAATAGCAACAAGCTCAGCAACAAACTAAATATACCAAATCACACACCTAATCTACCAAAACTACCCTCAACAAATACTCAAATTCAAAAGGGTCATGTTAAAAAATTGTTCACATTTCATTGCCCTCAAAAGTCCAAACCTCAAAATACCATTTTTTTTTTCTTTCACCCTCGAGATCTATGCCCCTCAAAATATTTCTCACGGATCATTATGAATTTATGAGTCATAATAAAAACACCATAGAGAGAATCTTTAGTGCTTCACGCTTAAAAGCGAAAGGCATAGTGCCTCAGACACTACCCCGACCAGATCTAACGTACACCGGCGAGTCCTAAAAAAAGAAAGAATCTAACCTAATTCTTCTAATCACATTACCATAAACCAAAAATATCAACAAAATCATACACACCAAAAGTAATATTAAACACAGGCTCGGACACCAAACACGTAGACACTAATAATTTAAAAAAAAATGACATGATTAAATTAAATGTAATCACATATGTGGGTTTCGTTTCATTGTTAGACATTGATACGTGTTAAACATATTTCGATTAGAAGTGTATCTCGGCTCTTTTTCCGTCCTTTTGATTTGGAGAATCATTGCTACCGTCAGTAGCATGTGCAAGTGTCATGTGCTATATTACTGGAATTTTCAGAAATCAAAACCTCACATGCATAACAATATTTTATTTTTTTTGTGAATTCTTCAACCTTATTCTGTTATTCATCATTTGTATAAACTACTATAATTAATATTAATCAATCAATATTAACCAAATTAATACTAAAATTAGAAACAATAATAAAAAAATTAATTATATCTAATAACATAAAATAGCTTATTCTGAAAAGTGCGTTTACCTTACGATACGTTGTGCCATCAGGTTCAACGATCCAACCAGCTTCATTACAAAGAGCTTTGAGAACCTCATTGTTATCACAGTGTTTCGGAAGCTTATAGTTCCCATACATTCTCAAACCGGAGAAGATCTTCGCTGCTATAGCTCTTCTTCTTCTCTCTCTCCTCTTGTTATTCTCTCTCTCCTTCCACGTTGGTTGCCTCGTCCCCGACGTCATCTCGCCGGAAAAAAATATCGCCGCCGGTGAAGAAAAAAACTAAAAAAAAGCTCCGATGAACAAGAAAAATGATCAGAGAAGTAAGAGGAAGTTCTTTGAAAAAGGTTTGACTACAAAACGACCGCGTTTGAAGGAGTTGAATTTGGAAGAAATCGAAAACGGGAGAATTTTGATCTGATCGGATCTAAGAGTGTGAGGTTGTTACTTCACCGGAGTTAGTTAACGGTGAATGTTGACCGGAAAAACTCGTCGGAGAATTGTGTATGATTTTTGAAGAAACGCGTTTTTTTTTGGTGATAAAAGAAACGCGTTGAAGAAAGAAAGAGAGTGTGAATGAAAGAAAAAGTGGACTAAATACATTGAGGTGATGAAAAGGGACATGGTTTTGTGGGTTATTTACGGTGATGCCATTGAGATTGAAGAGAGAGAAAGAGAAAGGTTTAATGTGGAGTGAGATTTGTACGTGTGTGACTGGACTGCGTGTTAAGGTTGACTGAGGTGAACAACACTCTGATTCATGTATGTATGTGTGGCAGTGTGTATTAGGATAAATTAAGGTGGGAAATGTAATCAAGGTTGGAGGTTAGTTAAAGCATAATGTTGCTTAAATTTGGAAAGAAACGAAGAAAAAACAGACACATAGCTGGTAGGTTTATGATTAGTGAATTTATTGTTCGATGAGTTAAATTAAGTTTAAATTTGACTTACTACTTGTTTTTGTTTTTAAAAATTTACTTTTTTTTTGTATAAATAAGGTGAGAGTAAGAAATAAGGTGAGAGTAAGAAAACATAGACAAGATACTTTGAGAAACCTCTATCATTTGTTATTCACTCGTAATACATTTACGTACTAATGACTTGTATGAAAATGGTATGAATGACCATAATTTTTAAGAAAAATGTTTTTTTAATCATGAATAAATTCATGATTAAAATTAAATATATTTATAATGTGTTTTATCACATGTATTTTTGAAAATTTCTCCTAATCGTATTCATTGAGAATGAATGTATGTGTCGACATTCCTATCAAGTTAAGTTATATGAGTTTGAAACTTCTAGTTAGATTACAAAGGTTGGTCCTAAGTTTTCACGTGTGTGCCGACATTCCTATTAAGTTAAGAGCTAGAAGATTGAAACTTCTTGATAGATAATAGGATGCTTGTCTTGAGTTATCTTCAATGTTATTGACTAGTGTTTCCTGATAGGTCTTTTGGTTTTTATTGCTTTTGTTTTCTCGTGTAACCAAAAACGAACTTAACGAAAACGACAATATGAGTGACGATTAATGTTAAGTTAGTGATTAGAGTTCTGTGTTTCGTGTGCAATGATAATGTGGAAATAAATGATCCGAGAGACATTTATTCATTTACCTAGTATGCTTTATAAGCACACCATACATGTGTTTGGATGCGCATTTGACCATTGCTTCTTGTGTCCCTAATGTTGTCCCGCCGCAAATATTCAGAAGCAACAAAATGCAGCTTTTGAGTCGGTGAAATTTTATTGTGATTTTCGTGGTCGCGTCAAAGTCCTAACCATGATATTAAATGTTGATGTATCAAGTATAATTTAGAAGTCTTGCATTGAGTAGAACAAAGTTTCGAAAAAGAAAAAAAAAGTGAATAGAACAAAGTTAATGTTGAATAGCTAATAAGTAAAAAGACTTATATCTCTATTGTCTTGGGACATGTTTGAGAGTTTGAAGGGGATGAAAAGAGAGAAAAATAAGAAAGATAGTAATTTTGTAAAATAGAAATGATAAGAGAATTTTTTTTTTATTATTTTTTTTTTTGAGAGTATATAACGTGGAATTTTTTTTAAGAATTTATCTAAACTCCTTATAACATTGATTAAGAAAAATAAACTCCTAAAAGCCCTCTCTCTATCAAAGCTCGTTGTTCTTTCCATTTTCTCCTTTTTTACTAAAACTCTCCCCCTCATAAACTTTCAAAAAGACCTTTAATGTTTTAGGTAAACATATAGGGTCTAACTCACTTGTGTAGTCACTCTTAATTCAATGTAATTAACGACTTTATATGTTCCTTCGGATGTCCCAACAATGATATTAGAGTCTGATTCGACTTGATGGGGAGCGGGAGTGATCCTGATGTTGGATGAAGGATACAACCAATCTCACACTTGATGGATAGAATGTTGATATGTCAAATGTAAGTTGGAAGTCATATGTTGCACAAAATATCATATGTTTAGCAACATAAAAACGAGACTACTCATATTCCTAATATCATAAGATTTTAGATGAAAATGTGATGTTTGATTCATTTATGTTGTTGCTCTTATCAAACGTGATAATTAACCTAATATATACTACCTCTAAAAATAATCAACCTAATTCTTAGGCTTCCGAAATGCCCCAACATAAACATGTATTACAGCTTCATTTCGTAAGCAAACATGAAGATCTACTTAATTACAAGCCTTACTCATTTCAATAAGTCTATGAAAATTGAGATTGTTACTAATTTATTTTCCAAGACATTCGATATATATTTATATTATAGGAGAATATATCACTATGTCACGAACTCAAATTGGTTTAGGGTGTCTGAAAGTAACGCATAAATGTGAAAATGGCACCAATGATCTGTACTATAGTAGATATTCTATTTCAATTATTTTATAAGATTTTCAAAGATACCCTACTAACATCGATTAATATTTGGATAAACTATATTGACGTATATATTATTACTGTGAATTATGGTTGGCAGCCAGTGAATGGTCAAAAGAAATCTTCTTAAAAAAAAGGTTAATTAGGCTCAAACATGAAACAACCCATTAGTCTTGTTTGAATTTGTAGTTAAAAACTTGACAAAATGATATTAGGACAAAAGCAAAAAGTTAGCATTATTACAAAGCACGCTTATTTGACTTGAATAGCCAAAACAAAACTCGTGTTGGTAGACCACGAGACTCGTTGATGTAGATTGATATAGATGATGGTTGATCGATATACATAATTCGCCAATTTCGTGTAAGAAGACGACAATATAGAACAGATATTGCATGGGTAGTTTGGGAACTTAAAATAGAGGCAAAATCCCAAAAATAAGGAGCACTGCATATGGTTTTGCTTCATAATGTGCCACGTTTTCTAATATTAAATGTCAATTTAAAAATTGAAAATAATTACTTATAACCAAATTCTTTTTTAAATAATGAATTACTCGTTTTTTTCTAGATAGATATGCATTACTCATTTTATTCTACAATAATTATGACATTTCTTTGATAAAAGTAATTGTTGTGTATTTAATATTCTTTTATGCAATTTTCATTATTTTATGTTTTGAATTTTTTTCATTATTTTAGTCTAATTTTACAAATAATTTAATATATATACCACTCTCAAGTCTATTATATTTTACTTTGTTGCATACATAGTACTTATTGATTATCGATGAATGAGAAGAAATTAGTGCTAATGTATGTTATTTCATTTATTTATTATTTTTTGAACAAGTTCATTTTTTTTTTGATACAAGAAGAGGGCTGAGCCAGAACAAGTTCATTTGTTTATTATTTTTAACATATTTATATAAATTTAACAACAATGACATATTTACACTTTTAATTTTTATACATGGATTCAACATTTTCTTTTCTTTTCATTTCTCTCTTCATGTTATATCACTAATATATCGTATCAGTCTCTTTCTATTTCTTTATCTTTCTCAAGATTTAGAATAAAAGTTAGGTGTTCATCAAATATTTTCGTAAATTTAAAGCGCACAACTTTTTTTATGAAATTCTTTTCCCTATAATTTATATCAATAGAGCATTTAACCATTCTTTTTTTATAATTTTTTACTGTTTGCATATCACCAATGACCTATAATCCTCCCTGGATTAGGGACTAGAATTGATCTCTCATACGCCTCACAACAGTAGCACAACTCCGTTGATCAGGACTGTTGATGACATCTCTAACAAACCATCATATTCCTTGTTGGATTTCATATATAAGGCAACTACACTCTATTTCAAATGAACACTCTTTTTTCACCACTTTCACATACCCTTCTAAATAGTTCTCTCTAGATTTTACTTCAGTAATTTCATTGCATACTGATTGAAGAACTACCTCTGCCATGAACTAGTTTATCTCCGATACCTAAGAAAATTTCTTGTATATAGCTAGAAAAAGTTAACAAATTCGAAAATTGGTTATAGAAATGATATCGAAATGAGCAACGTTATTTAAACAACTATTTTAAGCGACAACTTGTGGAACAACTAAAATTTACAAAGAAATGTAGGTCTTGGCAAAAAAACCAAAACAATAAAAAAAGAAAATCAAAACATAATGTGAGGATGAGAAAGAAAGTTGTCATAAAAATTATCAAAAAATGATTGTTCAAATATCATTTCTCTACCGAAATATGAAAACAAGATTTTTAGAAACATGACTTCTAAAGAAAGAAAAGTTAAATATAATGATTTACAATTCCATGAATTGAAATAAGACAAATTAACACTAAGAGATGTAACTTCGTGACCGAAAGTATTCACATAATAATATGAAACCAATATCATGATGGACAAAGAGTCAAAGTAAATTAATTGAAAGTATACAAAATAATATTAAAAAATCCCATGGAACACACCATAATTCCAATTCCTAAACAGCAAAAAAACCGTATTAACGTATCAGACAAAAACGGTAGCGTATTGAGGATGGAAGAAGGGACACGTGCGAGGGTGGTTCGGCGCACGTGTTGAGAGTGATGCATGAGGCGATGATGTTGGTGGCGAACGGTGGTGATTGTGTGAGTGTGTCTCCTTCATCGTTGCTTCCTTTCCACTTTCACGTGACCGCACGCTTTTGCATGACTCTTGTGGGTCCCATTTTCTCCCTCCTTTCTCTTTCATTTTCTCTCTCCATCCAACTAGCCATGCGAACGTGTGCTGTGCGGGGGTCGCCAGTCTGCCACTGTCACATTTCTCCCCCTGCGACATTTTTCATTTTCTAGAAAATCTAGTAAATTAATCTTGAATTAAATAGAACAAATATCTTATTTTTAGGTATATATAGAATTGATTTAAAAATAATGAAATGCACAATTTAGAGTAAGAAAACTGTCAACTGGATATTAAAAAAAAGAAGATAAACTATTATCTGGATATAAAATAAAAGTCCAACATCGTATTTGTATATGATTTAGATTTAGATTAAATTAGATTAGATACAATATTGTTTGATGACCCATATTAATTCTGATAAAATGTTTGGTATAACTTATGTTTGGTATCAGAGTGGATATATAGAATCACAATGTGTTCACCCTGATTTTAAAAAACCCACACTTTGGGTTTGTTTGGCAAGGTCACGAAACGATTTTATAGCGGATAGTTTATAACAAATAAGTTTGTATGACTAAAATATCATGTTTGAAGTTTATCACGAGTTTATAGTTTATTGGGTTAAATGGCTTTTACCCCCCTGCCATTTGGGGGTTTTTTGGTTCACCCCCCTGTGAAAAAAAAACTTGGAGATTCCCCCCTGTAAAATAAAGATTCTTTGGTTTACCCCCCCACACCCAATAGTCAGCATCTGACTGGACATAAGTGATGACGTGGCATGCTGACATGTTATTTTATTTATTTTTTGATTTTTTTAATTTCCACGTGGCATTTTTTTTTTTAAAAAAAAATTTAAAAACAAAAAATCTTTTTTATAAACCAAAAAAAAAATTATAAAAAATCTGAACTTTTTTAAAAATATATGATTTTTTTTCTAATTTGTTAATTTCAAAAAATATTTTATAAAAATTATGGAATAAAATTTTTGAATTTTTTTTTGAGTTTTTTCTATATTTAATTTTTTTGAAAAAATCTGAAATTAAGATTCTTGACAATTAAAATAAAATTGAATTTTCAGATTATATAATATTCCAAATTTTTTTTTCATATTTCAATTGGAATTTAAAAAAAAAGGTTAAAAATTCAAGAGAAGAAGAGAAAGAAATTTTCGAATTTTTGAAAAAGGGTTAAAAAAAACATTTTTTTCAAAATAAAACTTTTCCAGAATTTTTTCAAAAAAAATTTTTCAAAATAAATTTTATTTTCCAGAAATTTTATTTTTAAATAAAAAATATTTTCCAAAAAATAAATTTAATTTTCCAGAAATTTCCTTTTTTAAAAAAACTAAAAAATATTTTCCAAAAAAATAAATTTAATTTTCCAGAATATTTAATTTTTTTGCATAATTAAAATATATTTCTGTTTAAAAAAATAAATAAAAACTTATCCTATTTTCCAGAATTTTACTCTTTTAGAAAAAATAAAAAGTTTTATTTCGGAAAAAAATATTTATTTTACCATAATATTTTAAATTTTTTTTATAAAAATAGAAATTTATCTTATTTCACGGAATTTTTATTCTTTTAGAAAAAGTAAACAAAACTTTTTTATTTAAAAAAATTGAACTTATTTTAATTCCAAATTTATTTTTCTAATTTTTGCAATTTTGTTTTTTTTTTTTTAAAAATTTTGAAAATTAAGTTCGAGAGTTTTTTTATTATATTAGAAAATATAATCTGAATTTTTTCTAATTTTTATAAAAATTCAGGAGAAGAAGAGAATATTAGATAATATTATTTTTTTTCAATTTTTTTTATAATTTCCAGCAAAAAATTCTGGAAAATTTTCTTATTTTTTTAAGAAGTAGGGGTAGTTTAGGTATTTCACACCTTTGGTATTATTTTTTGTAAAAATAATTATTATGTGTGCCACGTGGAAATTAAAAAAAATTAAAAAAATAAATAAATACACAGTCAGCAAGCCACGTCATGTCTTTTATCCAGTCACACGGTCTTAGGGGGGTAAACCAAAGAATCTTTATTTTACAGGGGGGAATCTCCAAGTTTTTTTTTCACAGGGGGGTGAACCAAAAAACCCCCAAATGGCAGGGGGGTAAAAGCCATTTAACCCTAGTTTATTTTTCAGACGTTACTTAAAGTAGCGTTTGTGTTTATAGTTTATAGTTTATCATCTTTTCTTCCAATTATACCTTTATCATTTCATTTAAAATCCTTTTTATTTTAATTTAAATAAAATAGATTTAATATTCTACTTATATATTGTTTTGTTAAGAAGCTAAAATGAATTATATTAATTGAGATCCTATCATTTTTTGCACAACGAGTGCCAAAAACCAGGATGAAAATGTTCACATTACATCAAAAACAAAAAACAAAAAGGAAAAAGAAGAGGACAAACACTTACATAAAAGTATTTAAAATATTTTCTCAAAAAGTATTACATAAAAGATACATTAAATTAATGAATTAAGATTAGATTGTTATTTCATGTCATTTACATTTAAGAGCTAGTTGAACTGTTAATTTTACCAAACATTTTAATTAACTTATTAACAATAAGTCATTATCTATCACCTAACAATTAATTTATCAGCTATCCGCTATTTTTACCAAACAAAATCTAAATTAAATTGTGATGGGGTAATGAATGTTAGAAGAGTATGTCATTGTATATTTGATCAACATGAGGGAGAGCTCCATAACAAAAGCGTAATTTTATGTCATTGTTTATGGTATGGAGATTTTAGTTGAAATAGGATTCTCTAAAATTGTGGCGGAAACTGATCACTCATTTGAAAGATATCAACTTATAATATTTTTAAAATATCAACTTATAATATTTAACATGTGATTTTATATTATTGCGAACATTACAAGAACCTTCTTTTCGCATGCCATGTCTTACTGTATTTTCTGGAACCTCAAAACATTTCCGCAACCTTTTTGCAGGGAAGACACCATTCCTACCGATGAAGGGACAACCAAACACTGGCACTTGCTTCAATGCACTTCCTGATAGCCCTTTGAAAATCTTAATTCATGTTAGAATTTTAAAACAAATATGGGAATAATTATACAAGATAACACAAGCGGAAAACATAAAAGTGACAGAAATAAAAAAGACGGACAAAGATACCTAATTATATTAAGAGAAATGTCAATAAATTCGCTTGCAAAATTAGTATTTTACAACAACTTTCATGCTCAACGATACGGTTACTGGGCAATATTAGATTTTTGTCCCAGCATAAAAGAAAAGAGAAGAAATTTCAGATTTCCTGGCAAGAAGAAGATCTTTTTAGTTTTAACATCAATCTAATGCAGGAGGAAACTCATGCCTTTTGAAAATTAGAAGATAAAAAGTGACTTTAGAATCATTATTCATACAAAACATAAACTACTGACTGTAACTACACTTTTAAGCAGTATCATGCATGCAAACACCACTTTGCTTGTTACTAAGTGCTAACTTTTTTTTTTTTGAATGGCAAAATATATTATATATAAGGGGATTAAATCCCAACTATTACACCAAGAAGAGAAAATAAAAACACCAAAAAACCCCAAAGAAAAACCACCAGCACCCTGAAAATGCTGAAACCCCTAAGAACTCCTCCTTAAAGAACCAACACCGCCAACAATGATCAATTAGGCACCTGATAGAGATTTTGTTTCAAACGTTCAGCTTCGACCACCACTCAAGTTCTGGTCTATCGGAGGAGGCATCACAACAACCTAGAAGTACCTACGTCACAAACTTGCTCCCGACCTCGAATCAAAAGCGATCGGCCCACAAGACTCCCGACGCAAGTCAAAAAGGCATCCCTCAACTCACGAACCACCAGAGCAGACGCTAAAAGCGGAACAGTAGCGCAAAGCAAACCAGCTTGAACACAAACAAACAAGCCATCAAATCAATCTGCATCACCACCACCTGAAAAGACCGGCAGGAAGGCTTAAGGTGCAACAAACGACTACTCCGTCAACACGAAGCATTTGCAAACCACACTCTTTCGAGCAACAACAACCATTCAACCAAATCATACTCCAAGAGCAAGAGGTCTCCAGCGGCAAGGCTCCAAAGGAACAAAACGACAACATCAACAAAACACGGCTCAGGCAACACATAGAAACCGACCCTGAAAGGAAAGTGAACCACCAAAAGGCTGAGGGAGATCTAGATAGCCTCGACCATAGACAGAACACGATACCTAAAACAAAAACACAACAAAACATACACAGACAGAACAGAAAGACGGATGAACAGAGAACCACCAAGAGGCTAAGGGAGATCTAAACAGTCTCGACCCTAGACCCGAGACAGAACACAACACCTAGAACACAAAAATAGCAAAATAAACACGAACAAAAAGACCAAAAAGCAGCGCAGTGAACTTCCAAGGGGTTGAGGGAGACCTTAAACCGCCTCGACCTTAATCCCATGACAGAACACAACTGAAACACACAATCACAACACAAACAAACAGCTAAAAACAACACAAACAAACAACACAAAGCGAAGGATGAAACAGTTTAGTAGGTACGATTGACGATTACTACCGCCAGCACGGAGCGACTATGCACCAAACTCTTTCGAGCAACATCCGACGAATAAAATCCACACAGATGAAACCAAACTTTTAGAACTAGATCAAAACCCTAGAAAATTCAGATTCAGATCAAACCTCTAACAACTTCAACTTCCAGAAGAAGAAAAAAAAATAAAGAAATAAACACACTATGATACTGTTATAAATATGAATTAGACTTTGATATGTAAATAGCTTGTGCTTTTAAAAGAATATATATATATATATATATATATATATATATATATATATATATATATATATTTACATATGGGAACAAACTCTAAATAAACTCTGAATTCTTGTTTACATAAGCTACTTATGAAAGAAGATAAAAATAACTTATAATCATGACAAAAGTTATTCTTATGAAACAACAGGACTAAGTCTAGCAGAATGAGTTAGTCTCCAACAATGTGTATACTTGTCTGAATTACAATTCAAATCCTTACTGAAAGAAGATAAAAACAACTTATGATCATGACAAAAATTACTCTTATGAAACAACAGGATTGAGTGTAGCAGAATGAGTTAGTCTCCATCAAATTTATTACTAGTTCACATTTTCTTAAATTTATATTCTTACTAAAGGTCTGTTTGGATTGACTTATTTAAACTTATCTACTGACATAAGTTTTGTGAGATTGTTTGGGATAACTTTTGAATACAGCTTAGTTATGAAGTTTTTCATAAGCTTGTTTAAGCTTATTTTCATAAGTTCTCCCAAGATAAGTTATGAAAATAACTTCTATCATATCATATCATATCATATAAAAAAAAAATTAACTTTATTTTATCATTTCCTATAAAAATAGCTTATGTGTAAGCGCTTATCATGATAAACGCTTGTGCTATAAGTTGTTTATCCATACAGGGCCTAAATCAAACATATAAATGCAAAACTATCTTAACAAACTTCAAAATGCCAAATATATACAAAAAAACTTATCATCATAACTTACTCAGCGATTTGAGGATTATCAGTAGCAAATTTCATGGCGGCGAACTTAGCATACCCGAATGCATATTGTTTGTTAAACCAAACAAGTTGAAATTTTGTACTAAACTTAGAAAATTTATCATCCTTAAAATATCCATTTTGGTATAAATGCTTCAAAAACATGACCATATCAATTGAAAGCTCCTTAGCAACAAATGGTTCTCTCTTGTTCTGATTCTTCTCCACCACATTTTGCGTACTTGTTGCACGTTCAGGGACAGGTTCATTGGCATACAAAGAATATAAACCCCTCCTCTTAGGTTTCTTCTTCGCATCGATGTTGCCTTCACCATCTTGTTGGGGTGATAAAGATGAAATGGGACTGAGTGGGAAATATGAGATGAAGGAATTTAGGGTTTTGGGGTTTATGAGTGAGTTGAAATGGTTTTTGAGAAAAGCAGCCATCCAAATGTTTAGTAAATGGAAGAAACAAGTGATACTGAGGTTGTTCGGATTAGTAGTAGTATTATGGACTAGGCATTATGTATAATTGATTTTGATTAAAATGGTTTTAATTAAAATTGAGTTGTGGTTGAATATATTCATATAAAAGGGAGTTTAACTATAAATTTGTAGATGAAATCAATTATATAGTCAAAAGCTATAAATCTTAACTTTAAGTAGAATCAATTATAGAGGCGGAATCAATTATAACATCTTAAAACTTTGAATATTTCTCATTATCATGTTTCTCAAGATAATCATATCTTGCTGTCTCGTTGAGCTTTTTGATACGAATTGAAACACATGAAAACATCACAAATAGTCAGCAACAGAATAATTTTGTTAAATTCAAATTTCACACTGCAGCTGATTGGTTCTTTTGATGTCCCATCTTTTCTATGATCATAATTTGAATTATATCCTCTTTCAGCATTTAAATGAGAGATACACTAAAATTTTCTTCAAAACTATAACCTGAGAAGAAACAATCAAGCCAGCCTATACAGATGACCAGAGTCCATTTCTTACAGCTCTTCATCCAAAGGAAACAGTGCCACTCACATCAGAATTTCAAAAGGCAGACCTTCCAGACAAATTCATTCTTTTTGAGTTGAGCATCATCATTGGAAACTTAGACTTGTGAAGCAAGAAAAGCAATCTCCCAAAATGGTTTGTAAAGAATAGCATGGTGAAATGATTTATGGCCGGAAATCAATCTCATATGATAACTGTGTCAGTCTCTCGAGGATACGCGAGAAAATGTTAAAACAAAACATGTTATTGTTAACCAGAAGCAGTCAGACTTGGGTGATTTGACTTAGTTTCACAAACTCGTTCAGTAAATGATTGACTGATTTGTTGACTTCATCAGACACTACCAGCTGAGGATGCACTAAGTGTGAAGCATATGAAATAACAACCTTCAGAGCTATCTCCAAATCCAATTTATTTGTATCACATTTCCAAACATTCTGATTCACAAATTTGCATGATTCTCGCAGCATGCATTTACTGCAAACCTGGAGGAAAAGGAAATCGTAAAAAACATAGATGCATGTATAAATAAGTTAGAAAATACAGTGAAGGTATTAGTGCATGGTATGCCTTACTGTATTTTCTGGAACCTCAAAAAATTTCCGTAGTCTTTTCGCAGGGAAGACATCATTCCTGCTGGTAGAGGGGCAACCAAACACTGCCACTTGCTTCAATGCACTTCCTGATAGCCATCTGTGAATCCAAATTCATGTTATAAGCAATACATCCAACATGTATGGGAAATGAACTCACAATCCTCAAATAAGATCCTCAATACCTAACAAGATCATAGTCTTATATGCTCATTTATTATCTTGAACCGGCAATATTTACATCTCATGTTATTAACAAGATCCTCGGTTCCTGGGCAATATTAGTTTTGGTCCCAGCTTGGAAGAAAAGAGACGAAAGTTCAGATTTCTTTTCAAGCAGGAGTGGTTTTAACATCAATTATTTACAATATAATGCAAGAGGGAACTCATTCCTTTTGAAAATTACAAGATCAAAAGTGATTTTAGCACCACTAATCAAACACAACATAAATTACTCCACTGTACGTATACTTTAATGCAAGATCATGCATGCAAACACAATTTCAGTTAGGCTTAAATATGTCTTTCGTCCCTGCAAATATAGGTCATTTGAATTTTCGTCCCTGAAGTTACTAATCCTTCCATTTTGCCATTGTAAATATTAATCATTTGAAAAATGGTCCTAATTACATCTGATTAGTAACTTCAGGGACGAAAATTCAAATAACCTGTATTTACAGGGACGAAAGACCTATTTAAGCCAACCACCTCGCTCAATCATCACTTGCCACATGGGCACCAAGTCGCTTATGATTGTCCACCACAGCAGAAAAACCTAATTAGGACCAAAAGTCAAATGATTAAATTTTGCAGTGGCAGATTGGAAGGATTAGTAACTTCAGGGACGAAAATTCAAATGACCTATATTTGCAGGGACGAAAGACCTATTTAAGCCTTTCAGTTATTACTAAGT
This sequence comes from Medicago lupulina, assembly GCA_958299785.1. Lineage (NCBI taxonomy): Eukaryota > Viridiplantae > Streptophyta > Magnoliopsida > Fabales > Fabaceae > Medicago > Medicago lupulina. The sequence goes on from OY283139.1 coordinate 76,725,756, forward strand.
GCTAACTATCAAAAGTTAAAAGGTAAATTTAACGTTGTTTGCAGGATTGTCTTCTCTTTTTCAAAATATTACCTACCTCGTGATATTGTGAAAAATGTGAAATAGACTTCAACATGCAAATAACTTGTGCTTTTGAGCAAAATAATCGATATTTATGATATTAACTAGTAATAACTATCATAATAAACATAATTTTTGATTATTTGGTATCTAAGAGTTAGAGGCAAGAATAGAGTTTTATCAAATTTAGCTAGAGATCCGGTCCCTCTGGACTCCTGTACCCCTAACCTTCCAAAACGAATGTGAAAGTTAAAGAAACTAATAATCTTAAAATTTTAGCAAGTCCAGTTACACTATTGGAGTTCCTAATTTCACATGAGCTGAAATTTAGGAAAAAGGTCATGGTACAATGACACTAACACATTGGCAGGAAGAGTAAAACACCAATGCCAATTATTAGGCACTTAATTGTTGACAACCATATCGTATAATTAAAGGAAACTGATATTGAAAGATAATAACAAAATTTTCCAAATTGGTCGCCCAAATAACAAGCACATCGGGGCAGAATATTAGTCATGCAAATCGAGCTCGACTAGCAAACATACTTGATACATGAAGCAAACAAATAGACAAAAACATGAGAAACAAATAGATCAATGCGGGGTTGGATAAAGGCACCCCTAAAGTTAATAGTAATCTAACAGAAGATTTATATCTACAATGTTTCTACAATCTCAAAATTTAAAGGAACAAACTCCAAGTAAACTTTCATAAGCTACTTATGAAAAGAAGATCAAAACAATGAGATTGAGTCTAGTAGAATGAGCTAGGATCCAACAGCGTGCCAAACCACAATTCAAGTCCTCTATGGGAGAAGAATTCACATTTGGTGCCTGACCGCTCAAACAGGAGTGCCTCCTACAGGTTTTGACGCATGTCAAATATTACAAGCTCTTTTAAACCATAGAAATGTGCATAGACCCAAATAACTTTTTCTTCAAATGCCCTTTAGTCACTAACAACAATAGGGTGACCGGTTTCATATTTTTAAAATTTTCAAAATGGTCCGGTACACCTTAAGACCCGCATTTCTTGAGAATCGAGGCCAAATGTAGTTTATATACAACACTCCAACTCCTCAATCCAACGAGACACCTTTTACAAACGACAAAACCATGAAGGTTCACACGACGATCCAAAGCGGACAATACCTCAGAACGCAATGTGGCGTATTTGAGGGTGAAACGGAACACAAAACAAGAAAATGGCTTTTCTCTTTCACAATGCCATCAAAATTATCACCAGTTCACATTTTCTTAAAAATCATACACTCACTAAATCAAACACATAAATGCAACAATCTAACATAATAGTAATTCAATCTACACAAAAGAAACATAATATAAAAGAGCAAATATACAAAAAACTCATCATAATCATAACTTACTTAGCCATTTCAAGATTATCATTGGCAAATTTCTTAGCAGCAAACTTAACATATCCCAAAGCATAAGGAGTCTGAAACCAACCAAGGTCAAATCTTGCATCAACATGATCAAATTTAGCATCTTTAAAATACCCATTTTCATACAAATGCTTCAAAAACATCACCATTTCAATTGAAAGCTCCTTAACAACAAATGGTTCTCTCATCTTCTGCTTCTTCACTACCACCTTTCCCTTACCATCTTTTCTCACAAACTTCTTCTCGCTGATTACACCATCAGTAAGTGGTTGATTTGTAAAAGCATAATATAAACTCTTCTTTTCAATTTCAACTTTCTTTGGAATAACCCCTTTTGATTTTTTTGCCTTAAAGTTTGTAACTTCTTCTGTTAACTGCTTTAGTTTCTTCTTCAGCTCGATGTCGCCCACACCGGATTCTTCGTCTTCGTCAATTGTTGTGGTTTTACCTGACATTAGTTCGGAGAAGAGAGTGCTGAGAGGTTTTTTGGTTTGTTGGGGTGAGGATGAAATGGGTCTGAGTGTGAAATTGAAATCGGGGGAATTTAGGGTTTTGGAAATGAAACGGCGTCGTGTGAGAAGGTTTTTGAGAAAAGAAGCCATGGAAATGGAGAATGGAAGAGGTGAGTGATACTGTGCGAGGTCGATCAATTTCTTTGTTCTTTCCTTTTAATTTTCGTAAAGAGTTTTAACACTTTTGCACGTCTAAGATTTGATTCAAATCTAAACATTGGTTAAGTTAAAAAAGAGTTGCACCGTTTCATTTAAATGCTCATGAATATATAAAACGCAATTTCGATTTTGATACTTTAAAAACAATTAGTGTTGAGTACTTGGATATTTTATAGAACACCATTACATATGTAACTTCATCTCTACAAATTATTAATAATTCTAATTTTACATTTTTTACGATTTAACATTTTACAAATTATTTAACTTCTTACAACTTACTCTCTTCGGTCATATTTATAAGCAAAAAACTACTTGTTAGATACATGGAATATCTCATGTATTTAGTATATGATATAAATCAAATACATTGTGTATTCAATGAATCTAAAAAGTAGTGTTTTACTTATAAATGTGATCGGAGGGAGTATCTTTCATCCTCATTCTTTTTTTTTAACATTTTAGAGTTCATCATGAGTTCAACCTCACGTAAAATTTCCACCATGTATTTCCTAGAAAACTATACAAAACATTTCTTGTGTAACATTTAATTTTAGAAAACTATTAAATACAATTTTGGTTTATTATTTAAGTTTCCAAAAACACATAGTTCACATTTTCAATTTACTCTATTTATGTTTCGGAAAACCATTAAATCTATTTTTGAGATAAATCGTGGATTTGTTCTGGTTACATCCCATAAACTATCAGTTACACACTAAATTGACTAAAACATCGTTAATTCTTTTTTCAAATTTTCAACCATTATCCTTTTGTAATTTCTCTTCCTGTTCTTTCATACCCTAATTTCTTCCTCCACTTCCTCATCCTTTGTCTCCGTCTTCATTTCATTTTTCTCTTAAAACGATAAATTACGTAAATAATACAAATTATGTAAATGATTTAGATGTTACTTCTTCTATAAGTCCAAACATGCATAAATAATTTTTAAAAACATCGCAGCGGTATATAATATCATACAACTCATCAACATCTAATAAAAATCTCTAAGTAGCCATGTCATATAAATCTCAATACAACGCCAAAAACTGACACTTAATCAGAGCCCTAAAAACTAAGACACCAAATGCAGTAGACGGTAACTCTAGGCTATCCTGAAGCAACTCACCAAAGAAAAACAAACGCAAATCACCTACACCATTATAACAAATGACGCGATGGTCAACCGAACGACCATTAAGAGTTAGATAATATTCCGGTGGAAAGGATAATATTCATGTGGGATGAGACATGGTTTGATTAAGGAATGAATATGTTGATATGTTATGACAAGGGAAAGATAATATTCATGTGGAGTTAGTATTTTAGGAATGTTGAGTATATATTTGTGTTATGCATGAAATCTTTGAATGCTTAAGTTTAATAACCAACAAATACATATAAATAAATAACCAAGTTGTCTAGGCTCCAGTGGCAAGAAGCTCCTTCCAAGGACGTATCTGTGGAATACCACGTTCGATTCCCATGGGGAACATTGATGGGTCGAAAACTGATACGAAAGAAAAAAAATACATATAAATAAATTAACTTCCTTATACGTTATGTTTTTCATGATAAATTCTTTATTTATTTATTTATTTATTTGACGTGGCATGAGAAAAGGGAAGTTAAAAGCTACATCCAATATTTTTTGACAAATTACACGTTTAGTCCCTTAACTTAATTTTAGGTAACAATTTAGTTCTTTATCTTTTTTTTTCATTTCAATTTTGTCTTTTTGATCCATTTATATATGCATTTTTAAGCTTAAAATTCATGATTTTATTTTCTTATGGTCTTTCAGTCTTCAAATATATGATCCTCGTCTATGTTTACATAAGAGTATTAGATTTGAAGCTTGAAAATCTATATGAAAATTGACAAAAAGTACAAAATTAAAATGAAATAAAGATAAAGGACCAAACTGTTACCTGAAATTTTATATGAACAACCATATATAAAAAATTCAGGGAATGCATGAGCAAATCTATAAATGAAACAAACAATTACTCCATCAGTTTCAAAATATAAGCAAAAATCACTTTTTAGGTTCATTCATTTAATGATGTAATACATCATTAAATGAATGAACCTAAAAAGTGATTTTTGCTTATATTTTAAAATAGAGGGAGTATCTTATTCAACGATCATCCTACACTCTCTAAGCTATATTCATGTCTTTTAGAGAGAGACAATATCTGGATTTTGGTTATGATGAAGCACAATTATACATTATACAATCACTACTCAGACAAACACTCAAATAATCACTCTAAATTAAATTTCACAAAATTTCCATATACTAGCTCTTTTTTTATTACTCACTGCTTGCATTAGTATTAGTACTATTATAGCTAGCTCCAATCCGTTGTCATGATTCATTCATTCTGAATCTCCATTTTTGGAGTTGTTTGCCAAACCCTTGTCCTCCTTTGTTGCAATGCGCTATTAATTTGTGGACCACCCCCGTCACTGGCGTCCGACCTGCTTGGTCCGCCGCGCGTTCTGGTTGCAACATAAAATAATCACTTCATAATTAGTTACTCCTATAAGGTTAATTTTTCAGAGTTTAAACTTGGAACCTTCCAATTACTTTTGCAAGGTCCCTCGACTTATTGATCCATATGATTGTTTGGAATTAACACAAGTCTACTATATTTATTCACCGTATAAGTTTAGCTATGCATTCATAATAGTTGAGAATTAGATGATATTAAAACGTACTAGTTATTAAAGTTCAAGGTTTACAATAAAAAAAGGAAAAGAAGAGAGGAAAAAAAATATGAAAGAAGAAATATTAGTTACCTGCTGGAGGATCTAACTATGCTTGACATGGAATTCAGCACTTGATCTAGGCTTGCTAGTGTAAAGCTTCTCAACTGAAGCACCATGATGAGTAATGTGCACAAATGCAAGGGGAAATTGGTTTTTGCCTTGCAAATCAAACCGTGAGTTGGAGTAATTCCGAGTAAGAAGAAAGTGATATTTAAAGAACATGATTGAGGTTGAATGTTGACTTAATGATGTGGATTGTTATGTTAATGAATTCTTATTATTTTACAATTTATGTTGAAATATAAGTAGCTATACTCATTTTAGAGTTAGTTAGTGTAGTAGTATTTATTTATTTTTGACAGTGTAGTAGTTTAGTCATTATATAAGTTACAAGTCGACTCTTTTGTATTTTTTTTTGATTTTTGTATCATTTTTACTATTATCAATATAATAACTTTATAAGTTGTTTCTCTCTATTTTTATGGATGCCATGTTTCTCAACGATTTATGCATAAATTATCCCTTTCTTTAAACTTATTTTGTCTTCTTTGATTTGTTGTACTTTGATTGAAATCAAACCATACATGTATATTCACACTATATCATCACCTTGACTAGCAATAAGTCTCGACATATTAGAAATCCCTAGAATAAAGTCATGAAGATTCAAAAAAGAATATATATTCTGTAGCTGTCACTAAATTAAAGTAGTCAACAAAATGTGCATGAAACCATGAGCTGGCATACTGATAATTCATAGTTTCAAGTGGTGCTAAATTAACCTAATTCTGATCTTAAACAATATTATGAAAGAAGACTTTGACAGTTGACTTGATTAAGAATATCCACGATAATCATTACCTAATAGAAAATGTATATTCAATTGGGGTCAAATAAAATAAAATATTTAAATTTGTTAAAGGTTTATTTAGAAAAATGTCACCAAACAAAATGATAAATCTTAAGATCAAGATATATCTTGATCTTATTAATTACTCCCTCCGTCCCTTAATATAACCCCCTTTTGTTTTTTTTTTGTCCCTAAATATAACCCCCTTTTCAAATTACAACACACATTAATTATTTTTTTCCATAGATACCCTTATTTAATATTACTACTAATTCTAAAAGTACAATAAATTGACTTTTCACTTTATCTCTTTAATGAGGTTAATTTTGTAAAATTGTACTATAAAACAGACACATTAACTACACCAACAACATTTCTTAAGAAATGTGAAAAAAGCAATAGGGGTTATATTAAGGGACGGAGGGAGTAGGGTTTATCTAATATCTACTTGTTTGCAAGTTGTCCAAAGACTAAACATTTAGAATTTAGTTAACAACTTCCTGCTCTTTTATTTGATTTGCTCAAGAAAGAAAGGGAAAAGGTGTATCATCTAACTTTGCTCGTAAAAACAAAAGTTAAATATGTTTTTAGTCTCTATAAATATGTCAATTTTTCGTTTTAGTTCCTCTAAAATTTTTCTTCAACTTCTAGTCCTTCAAAAATTTTCCATCTTCACTTTTGGTCCCTCCATTAAAGTAAACTCATATGTAAAATTTATATTTTTGAATAAAATTTTGCAGAAAAATTCATAATATTATAAGAATCTCTAAAAAATTTTTTTTTTTTTAACAAAACATGATTTTGATATTGTTTACGGTTAAAAATTTATATTTTATTTGTGCTTTGTTAAAAAATTCTTTTTTTTTTTGGGAATTTTGTTTATAATAATCTACACATTTATGGACAATTTCATAAAAAAAAAATACAAAAATTAACTTTAAAATAGGGACTAAAAGTAGTGATTGAAAATTTTATAGGGACTAAAAATTAAAGAAATTTTTTAAAAGGATTAAAATAAAAAGATGATATATTTATAAGAACAAAAACATATTTAACCCTAAAAACAAATCTTATTTATTAATTAACCTACACCCCTAAGCTATGTATTCATGTCTTTTATTGACATAATATCTTCATATATATGATGAAGCACAATACATGACAAGAGCTACACTTTTTTCCTTATTAATCAATTTGCAAACATCAAAATTTACTATAGCTAGCTTCAATTCATTGTCATCATTTTGACTCTGATTTTTTTGAGTTATTTCCCAAAACCCTTCTTCTCCTTCTTTGTTCCAACGTTATTAATTTGTCCACCATCCCCTTTGCTAAGGTCTGTCCTCCTTGATCCACCACGTGTTGTTCTAGTTCAAAACAAAAAACAATAAATACATAATTAATAGTTATGTTAATTTTTCCACCAAACTCAGAACCATCCATTTATTCCGGTTCTTTAACTCGGCTATTTTCGAGTTAAGATCCTCTTTATTTTTTTTATTTTTCATTTCTATCATTTTTTTTAACATTCGCATCAGTTTTCGACCTACTAATAGTGGACGACTAATCCGGCTCGTGTGTAGAGGCATGCGCACTGGCCATGCGTTGTTTCTCCTGGGAATTGAACCCGGTATTCGCCTGATATGTCCTTGGAAGAAGCACCTTGCCACTGGAGCCCAAACAACTTGGTTTCATTTCTACCATTTAGAGATATATAGACACATAAAATGAATGGTGAATCATATCATTAAATAGTTCTTAATAACATTAGTTATTTTCAAAAAACATTGTGTCTATATCTCTCCAAGTGGTAGAAATAAAACAAAAATTAAATGGAGATGTTCTTTAACTCTCAAGTACGTACATTTATTTATTGTATTACGTGTTGATAAGTTTAACTATGTATTGTGTTAAATATGAATTTCTAAAAAAATGGTATAAAGATTAACCTTTATCATTTTTAGTACACCAAAAATTAAGCCTTATCTTACTAATCTGATATTTTTTTTAATAAAAAATAGCAATTTATTAGAAAATTAATTTTTGTAGTAAAAAAAATGAATTTATTATAATATAAATTGGAGAATAAATATAATATTTCATTAAAATTTACTAACAAATAGTAGGGTGTCCCTTTAGACCAGGACCATATTAGACAATCTCCAAAATATTTAGTTTTCTTTTTTACGAGTTCAATATTCTAGTGGTTAGAATTCACCCCCTCAAGTGTGACTTATCCACATCACTAGGCTGATCCATATTAGGATCTCACTCCTGCTCCTCCATCGAGCCTAACCACGACTCTGATACCAGTTGTTGGGGAGTCTGAGGAGCGCCTGGTGGGGCAATGAGCTAAATGTTCATGACCACTAAGAGACTTAGACACCACATCTCCCACATCACTTTGCTGATCCACATTAGGATCCCACTCCTGCTCCCCCATCGAGCCTAATTAACCACGACTTTGATACTAGTTGTTAGGGAGTCTGGGGAGCGTCTGGTGGGGCAATGAGCTAAATGTTCATGACCACTAAGAGACTTAGACACCACATCTCCACACAAAACCTTAAGGCATTAGGTATATGTGTCTCCTCTCTTATATATCTAACGTTTCCTCCATTCCTAGTCGATGTGTGACATAATCACTCACACTTGATTTCCAATAGAGCCCGACTCTGTATATAACAAGAGAAATGATATCTGAACATCCATTTTTTGACAACTTTTGTGATAACTTCCTCTCTCATACTCACATGATTTTTTATTTTATCTCTCTATTGCTTTGGTTTTTGTGCAAATACTTACTTTTTGTTTGTAAATTATGGTTGTCAAATAAGTTGTCAACCAAATGGTTGTTCAAATAACACTCCTCATATAACAATGCATTCTCCTTATCAACAAAGTTATGTTGATGGGGACATAAGCTAGATTTTTCTAATGGCAAAAATGATATATAGAAATGAAAACAAACTACTAGAAAATTAGATCATATTAAATCGTACTAGTTCAAATGAAAAACTTAAAATAAATAAAAAGGTAAAGAAGGGAGGACATAATAAAAAGAAAGAAGAAATTATTTACTTAAACGAGGATCTAACTTGGCTTGACATGGAATTCAGCACTTGAACAAGTTTTTCTTGTGTAAAATTTCCCAATAGACGAACCATGATGAATAATTTGCACAAGTGCAAGGTGATAATTGGTTTTGCCTTGCAAATTGATGCGATAGCTCTAGTGAATTTGAATAATTGCTGCAATGTTAGTAAGAAGAAAGTGATATTTAAAGAACATGATTGAGGTTTGATGTTGGCTAAATAATGTAGATTGTTAATGGATTCTTATTATTTAATAATTTATGCATGAATGTCCCTTCCTTTAGCCGATTAACCTTGTTTTGTCTTTTTTTAATAATTTGTATTGTATTTATGTATATTACAGTTTGAGTTTACCATATTATTTCAATAAATCTATATGATCACGTTCACACTATATCATCATAAAAAAATAATACATACTATTATATATATATATATAACATCACTTTGACTAAATAATAGTAGTGACTAGTGAGTGTGGACTCGTTATATCTATAATCAAGAACGAAGTACTAGTTGGACATGGACTTGAGAAAGCACAGACTAAATTTATGAAGATCCAAAAAAAATTATACGATCTCTAGTTGCCTCTACAAATTGAAATAATCAACAAAGTGCAGATGAAAGCATGATATTAAAAGAGCATGATTGAGGTTAACCGATGACTGAATTATATGCATTTTTTTGTTTTATTAAAAATAAATGATATTTATTCATTCAAATTATTAAAATACATTGATACGATACAAAAAAAAGCAAAAAGAATGAATTTATTAATAAAGATACAACATTCATGTAACGGCAAAATACTACTATATTAGAGTAATGATCCGATGATTTTAATGACAATTATTTTTTTCTTCTTTCTATATGTTGATTTGTATTTTTGCTTTTCCTTATACAATTTAAGTTTACCATGATTTAAATAAATCCAGATGACCATGTTCACACAATATACGATCATCACCTTGACTAAAGAATAGTAAATGGTGTGGATTTCAGAAAGCCCAGAATGAAGTCAAGAAGATGAAAGTAGTGGTCAACAAACGTGGATGAAAGTAACCATGTGAACTGGTTGCATGCTGATAACTACATTCTAAACACTAAAATTCAAAATCCTATTTCATATGTATAAAATATTCTTAATGAAAAGGAAGACTTGAGTTCGTTTACTTGGACTATCCAACTTAATTATAAATTCACGTAAGAGAATCTAATGTCTCTCGTTTTTAAAAATTATCTTGGATAATTTGTAATGTTTATTCTAAAACTACTTATTAAGATTTTAAGCATAAGAAGAAAAATTATTAAAAAAAAGTATAAGAAGAAAAAGAGATAAAAGAGTTTTATAACTCAAATGAAAGTAAAGATCATCAGAAATTATATTGATTGAAATATAATGATTTTTGCATACAATACTTCTATTTATAGAGTTCAATTAAACTAACTAATTGAGTAATTAATTAACTCTATCTAATCCTAACTAACCAACTGATGTTAATAAACTCCAATTATCTTTACAATACTAGAAAAAGTTGAATTATCAACTGATGTGGAAGTAGAAGTTTAGCCGAGATATTAACTTATAGTTGTACGTCAACTTTGATTTCCTTATATCAAACGATTAGACGGGAGAAGGAACTTTGTCTCAAATCTATGGTTTCATTAATAATTTTAGTAGAGCGTTAAATACAATATTTTTGAGGTTTTAAACTAATAAGCTAAGAAATGCATATAGATAAAGACAGAAAAGTAAAGAGATAAAATTACATAAATAATTTGATTTTTTATTGTATGTCCTATTAAATTGTACAAGATGAGTATTTATGGAAAAACCTATTATTACTGGCCAAACTACATGACCTACAATGTTTAGCCTTACCCAACTATTTGTCCTAGTAGTACGTAAGTTTTCACTCATTGAGGGGTACGTGGCACCCCACGTTGGGCTAGTAGCTGTCCATTTCACAATATTATATGTTGACAAAGTTCAATGTGTGCAACCTTCCTTATAATGTATGTTTGTGTCCATCACTCTTTTCTGATAGTGTTGCTATAAATATGGAGCATGCGTCAGTTGTCTTATTGTCCATTTTCACTTAGCGTTGACTAAGTATGATGTTCTAAAGATCCACGTATTTCTCAGTAGACTCGACAAAGAAATGACTCACTCTTATTCCACTGTAGTAGCGCTCGCCTAACTATTTGTCTCACGTTTTTTTTTATGTATTAGAAACAAATAATTATCCCATGCTATTTTTAATATTTATCAAAGACAAATAATTGTTTGGTATTTTTTTTATATTTATCGGTGACAAATTTGTCTTACTTTTTAATATTAATTAAAGTAATTTTTGTCACGTATATTTTATGTATCATTGATAAATATGTGTTCCATTTTTTTTATTTTTATATTTATCATTAAATATTACTCTTGTTTTATTTTAAGTATCATACAAATATTTGTTCAATGTTTTTTTACTTATCAATGACAAATATTAGTCACATGCTTTGCTTTTTATAATTGCTAGTGTGTTAACCCGTGCGAAGCACGGAGAGATATTTGTCAAAATAATATACAATAGATAGATTACACTATAGCAACAAATTTATTATTTATTGTGTGCAATTTTTAACAATTGATTTCATAGCATAATAAAAAGAAATACTATTTTTTTTAAGGAATGTAAATACTTTATCAACGAAATAAAAATATGGAAAATGGAATGAACATGCGACAGAGAAACACATAGTTTCTTGTCCTCTGCGATACTTACTCTTCATTGTTTATCAAAACAATATTTTCTTTTGAATTTATTAGAAAAAAAAACTTTTCCTCTCTTAAAAAAATTAAAAAACTTTTCCATTCAATAAGATCCTACCCACCAAGTGAAGCAATTTAATTTTTTATCAAGTCCAAATAAGCCAATCTTATCGGTTTTTCAAATGCATACACGATTTTATGTGCATAAATATGCACCATGCATAAACACTTGGGCCATCAATAAGATCCTCGATCATCAATTGAACCAATATTTAATTTTAATCAACTATTTAAGTTTAACGATTAGTCCAAGCACCCCATTTAATCTTACATAAAGTTAGCTGTCTAATTTCCTAGGTAGTTATAGAATACTCATAACCCGTAAGCCATAAAATCAATGTGATGCCCTTTATGTGAGAATGAATAAAAAAAATATACAGTTTGTTTATGCGACTATTCTTCTACATTGAAATATTAAAATATCCTAATCTTGGCAGCCCATTAGCACTCACAACAATGTTGAATCAATAAATAAGCTGCACCTTCAAATAGCTTCTAAACAATCGATAGAAAACAATTTACAAAAGGACCAAAAAACAAAATACCATCAACATATGACCAGAGGACTTGTGGCACAACAGACACATCTTTGTGAATTGAAGTTCCGTAAGAATACTTAATTGACATCAGACTTTCCAAAAGTATTGTAATTCAGAAGCTTCTTAATAAGGTCGTATGGGGAATATGCATGCACATGCAACAATATTAAACCCAAAGCATCAATTGCATATCCTTCGATCATCTTACTTTGCGGTCCTCTCTGCTCACGTCACTCCACGCCACGCCAGAGAGTACTTCAACCTTCTTTAGGGTTTTACTTCAGTCTTGCTTAGAAGTATAGATATCATTATTCATATGTAAAATAAAATGAAAAATTTAGAGAGAAGATTATAGTTGGCAACAATTTGTGAAAGCATAATAATGCTAATAATATATATAGGACCATCTTCATAAACAGTTAGATATAAAATATATTACCGTTTCTAGTTTGTAGTTATAGTGCATTTCAGCATACACTTGTATGTTGACGTACCAAATGTATCAACCCATTTCCATCAATTTATAGTTTTTATTCTCTTCCTTTTGGGTCTAGTCCATACTTCTTACGGTTATACCAAACACAAATGAGTATTATTGTCATACTACATGAAGCAAATTGATAGTTTATGCAAGGTCAAAATTAAGAACTTGTCCACATTATATAAGAATAGAAAACTTTTCTTTACAACCCAAATAAATAAGGTTCTCATTCATTAGAGAGGAAAGAAAATACAATAACAGTAATTCCAGAGCAAGAAAAGCTTCAACAAAGCATATATGATGTTAAACTTTGCAAAATATAGGTAGCCTAGTGTTCTAAAAAAGTTAAATGCAAAGATTGATGTAAGTTTACTTTGGTAATTCAACATATGTGAGTGTGTGAACCTATTGTGACGCATTTTCTGCAAGCTTTTCGAGCCTTTTTAGTCAGCACCAAATCGAAGTTCAAAGCAGGAAACTTGAAAGTGAAGTTAATCTAAAAAATGGGAAATCAAAGAGAGAAAAGGAATTGAGAACAAAGCAAGAAATGGTTACCTTACATTGGAGATGGAAATAAATCTATAAAAGGAATTCCTCTTAAAAAAAAAAGTGATACGTATGGGTTAATATGCCCAAAAAATTGCCGAAAATAAGAAGGAAGGATTGATGAATATTCATATTTTCGGTAAAAGAAACTAAAAAAAAAAAGAAAAAAGAATGAAATCTTACATTCAATAAAGCTCATTTAGATTCCAATCTTCCATAAACTACTACAAAAAAACAACTATTACTACAATGTATAAAAAAATATTAACAGTTAGAACTAAAGGATATACTTTTTTTTTTTTTTGTTTTTTTGCAATTTCAGTGCTTGCCTTAACTTCTTGTGTAAGCGTGAGGTCAATTAACAGAGAAATGAGAAGGCTGGATTTCTAATTGTGTAAGTGTTTGTGTGTGTGTGAGAGAGAGATATCAATTCAAGTTCTTTATGCAGTCTAGTTTGGAATGAAAAAGCAATAAATAAAAAATGAGAAAGGGAAGAAAGAACACGAATGAAACCCTATTTCGAGAAGAGGGGATGAATAAGAAGTGTTTGTTTTTTTTTTCTTCCAAAGATAAAGCCTTGCATCAATTAAATAAAAAAAAAGAGAGATTAAGAATCAATGAACCAGGAGAGCGTATTGCAATTTCCAAAGATAGGCACATAGTAGTATACACAATTTTGAAAATATAATTTATCAAATTAAACAATTTCAAAGTCTCACAAAACCTTGAGAACATGCGTGCTTGACTATTGCAAATACCATAGAAAACCCTTTCAATTATTTGATTTTTTGTGGAGCCTTCCAAGTCCAACTACATTTTATAAGAAAATACATTTAAAAATCAATCAATAAAAAATAATTAAAAGATAATTAGGGAATTAGGGAAACATTACCACTAATAGCAAGTTTAAGAAAAAGTAAGCACTCTTATTTGTTGACACATGTCAAACTTGCCTAAATACTTAGTTTGCTTTATTATTATCTATAGATTGACGACAAGCATTTGGCCAATCTACTTTTTATTTTTTTTGCATTAATGAGTGACAAATATTCTTTTATGTATTTAATTTTCATGGACCGAACACAGTCAAGTGATGTTTGTTTGTGTAAACTTGCATCAAAAATTTCAAAATGATTGTTGAATGCTATGATAAAAATAGGATAGGAAAGTGGAGAACTATTTTTTTTTTTTTTTAATGTATTGATAGTTGGAAATGTATCACCGTTAGAAATGAACTAATAATAATTTAGATGTCACAATTTAAAAGTAATGTAAAAATGGTTGAGTCGTCAATTCAACGACAACTTATTTTCTTAACAAGTACTCCCTCCGTCCTAAATTATAAGAAAAAAAAAAATCACACTTATTAAGAAAACTAAAACATAAGAATTTGGAGTATAGTTTTTTGTGTTTTCTTTGGAAAAAGTTTTATAGGAAGATGTAAAAACAATTTTCATTGGCTATTGGTTATGGAAAAAATGAAAGAGAGAGAAAATTGAAAGTAATTTGCATTTAATTTTATGAGAATAAACAAAAAAAATCTTGGAAAAGATAAAAGTTTGTCGTTTTTGCTTATATTTTGGGACAAAGAAAATGTGTTTTTTTTGCTTATATTATGGGACGGAGGGAGTAATATGTTTGGTGACACAATTTAAGAACATAATATTAAAGTTAATTAATTTATCAGCAAGAAACAAATATTTGTCATGTTTGGAGGCAAAGTCTCCTTTGACTCACAACTCTTAGCCAACAATAACTCATATGCCGATTTGACCGAGAACAGACCTTTGGATCATGCCTCTACCACCATACATCCTCGCTACCTAGGGGCTTCACTTGAGGACACTAAGGAGCTCCTCTTAAAGCCCCAATTCTCAGGCGAACAAAGGTCTTCTCCATGTCAAATCTCATCTCGAAACACTTTATTGAGTGAAATTAATGTGAGTCTCATATAAAGTAATATGATCCATATTATTTTCACCCAATAAGGTACATACATGTTTGAGAGAGGGTTAAAAAAAAGTGTTTCTAACACTTCTTGTGTAGGGGTGTTATCGTCTTATTAGCGGTAATCAAGTTTCGTATGTTTATATTGGATGGATCTACAACTTTGCAAGAATATATGATAAATATTTACATTGTAGCTCAGTTGATGATATAAAAGACATTAAAGGAAGTTTATAAAGAAAGTCCATATGAATTGATTCGTAAAACTAACATAACTACTACTAACAGCTAACATTTGTTTATATAAAAAAAACACTACGCAAATGAAACAAATTCAAATTGTTTTATTCATCAATTATATTCTATACCCTTGTAAGCTTTATTCATGTCTTTTATAGACATTATCTGCATATGATGAAGCACAATTATACACGACACGAGTTGAATCTACACCTTTTATCATATTAATCAACTTGTCTACAATATCACTGACCACAACGAATACACAAAAATGCCATATACTAATTATTTTGTTATTGCCCACATTAGTACTATATACTACTAATTATTAATCATTATGAATCAGAAGTTTTGGAGTTGTTTGCCAAATCCTTCTCCTTCTTTGTTCCAATGATATTAATCTGTCCACCCTTGCCATTGCTTAGGCCTGTCCTTCTTGGTCCGCCACGCCTTCAGGTTCCGGCATAAAAGAATTAGTTCATAATTAGTAATTATGATGAGTTTAAACCTAAAATTTTTAAATTATTTTTGCAAAGTGTTTCTACAGACTTATCAATTCGGCTGCTTGCATGGGATAAACTACATTACATTTACTTATCCTATTATAAGTTACTTTAATGATATTCATGGAAGTTTATATGTCTATTAATATATAGTTGAAAATTCACGTACTATTTCAAATGAAAAGTTTATTTAAAATAAATGAATTAGGGAAAGAAGAGAGGTAATGAAAATAAAAAGAAGAAATTATTTACTTGAGAGAGGGTCTAACTAGGAGGGACCTGGAATTCAGCGCTTGAACTAGGTTTGCTGGTGTAAAATTTCCCAATAGACGACGAACCATGATTGATGAGAACTTGCACAAGTGCAAGGTGACAACGGTTTTTGCCTTGCAAATTGATGAGATTACTGGTGAGCTTGGATAATTGCTGCAAAGTGAGTAAGAAGAATGTGATATTTATACAGAATAAGAGGTTTAATATTAACTCAATAATGCAGGTTGTAAAAGAAATATTATTGTTTTAATTCATGCATAAATTAATTGTCTCTTCTTTTAACAGTTAGATTAGGTTGACTTGGACTTCAGAAAGAGCAGAATAATGTCATAAAGATCCAAAAACAATATACAATTAGTGTGGATGAAAAACCATGTGAACTGGCATGCTGATAATTCCTAATTTCAAGTGGTGCTCAATTAACCTAGTTTTGAACTATTGTAATATTATGAAAGAAGACTTGGTCATGGTTGACTTGACTTTTTGGACTATCCACGTTAATTATCTAATTGAAAAAGTATACTCCATCCATCCTTATATATATATATATATATATATATATATAATAAAAATTCAGAAAATTTAAATTTTATTGCGTTGACGTTTTTGGTAAATAAGATTTAGTTATTATAATTATAGGTGATAGAAAATAATTTTTTTCCTAAAAAAAATATTCATTTAACTATTATTTTAAGGATTTGGTGTACCAATACACTCAAATTTTTTAGTGTACCATAGAATTTGCCTATATATATATATATATATATATATATATATATATATATAAGCACTTATTTTACTAAAAATTTGTCCTTAAATATATATATTTTTTTCAAATTACAAAATGCATTTATTATTTTTTCTTAAACATACTCTTAATTAATACTACTAACTTGTCTTGAAATATGAAATGTCAAATTTAATACAGATACAAACAAATAACAATTTGATAATATTAACACACAAAATACACACATTAATTATACTAACAACTTTTCTTAAGAAATGTGAAAAAGAAAAAGGGAGCTTATATATAGAGATGGAAGAAGTATTAAATTAAGGTCAAATAAAATGTTTAAATTTGTTAAAGGTCAAGCGGTTTGTCATGTAAATACAGCTTGGTTGGTAATCCATGAAAATTGATATGCTGGGCTAAGGTTCAAATTCTGAATTCCTCACGTCTCTACGCTTTTAGTGTGTGAGTCAAGCCACCTATACCAATTGAAAAAAAAAAATCCAATGGTTTATTTGGGAAAATGTTACAAAACAAAATGATAAATCCCACAACTAATTTATTTAGGCCAACAAATACTTTGGTATGAGTGGGTAGGAGGAAAATATGTATGTGTGGACTTACATGGGGTTTTTCAACTTGTGGGATTGAGGATTGAGACTTTTACTTTGGGACAAGCAACCCTCAAAGCCGCTTCAAGTAATAAAGTCGTCAAACATGAGAAAACTTGCTATGAGAATCAACATGATCTTATACCATGAAATATTTGTGTTTGATACTTTTGTCTTTCTAGTACTAAAGGTTGTGGATTTTCTACAAAGAGTTTAAAATGTTATGCACTGTAATGTTGTGTCTCATAGAATGTAGATTTTAAGAGGAACAATTTTGCCAAGGTTAACAGTACAACCTACTACTCACTTGTATTTCATTTATATGTAATTTTCTCAGGCTTTATTCACCAGAAGAGTTTCAAAATAGGATTGTTGGTGAATTGGGTCACAAGGACGAGAAACTTGGGTTTGTGATCTTTTATTAAGATTAGTTGGTTACACATCTTTTTTGTCACCTTAGTGGAATTTCCTTGACTCGTGTAGATGATGGTTGGTCTGGGTACATGACATAAATAGTCAATACTCGGTTAACTAAGTCTATGTGATGATTTTGGAAGAGCTCCCTACCATACATAATCTCTCTCAATATTGACTTCATATATATAAAAACATCTACAATTCATTATTTAGATATTTGTGTAGGTGTATATATCAATTGTGTCGAGTAGTTGTAGACATTAATTGAGAGTGTGAAATAACTTTTCACATGATGATAAAATTTGATTGGATGACACATGTATTAATTTCGAGGAATATATGATTAATATCTATAGATTAAACAAACGGAAGTTATCTTTTTCATTTATTATCCTTAATCCTGACAAATCTGAAGATCTTTGGATGGTGATGACAACTATCTTTTGAGTGTAAGTCCTTCGTCAATAACAACGTTAATCTTCTTTGGACAGGGATGATGTACCTGCACACACTCTGACATTCAAGTTAGTAATTGCCATGTGTGATGTATATTTATATATGTAGTATAGGGTAAAAAGTGAATGCACTTGGATCAATGCCATGAGTTAGTATTTATACTATATGTTTAGGGTTTTTGGCCATTGAACCGTTACTTGGAAACTTGTCATGTATGGACACCTGTAAGCAGATTAGTATAACCATCATTGGATCCGTCCTAAATGGTCTAGATCTTCATGTGAGGCTTTGATCAAGTGATATCTAGGGAGAGTTCGTGTTATGGTCCTCTTGCATATAACCTTTAAAAACTTATCTGGGTCCAATCAAGGATTGGGCCTTGACATAGTCTGGAACATTTTTCCCCAAACTATTAGCTCATGGAGTCAGGATATAGCTTGTCTCAAGTGTCTTGAAATTCCAACTTGTTTAATTGATTCATACTCCAATTCGGTGCTCTAGTTACCAAACTTGTTGAAGTGAGTGTTATGTTGCTGGACCCGTACATTATGAGGTCATGATGAGGTGTCAGACTTTAGGCGTATTTAATATAGTTATTTTAGAACATGTTTGCTAGAAGTGGATAAGGGTGCATATGGCCCACATGTGCTTTTCAAGGTGTGAGGACTTCACAAGCACAATATTGTTAGGTTGATGGAAGATTTATTTTTAGCTCTGTTTGATTGGAGGGGACTTGATTGACATATGTGATTAATGGCTAGTTTTAGTGACATTTGCTCATACATATGTCATAAAGTTATGTTCTTCATTCATGTTACACTAAAATATTGCGCTTCTCTGCAACGGCGCAAAGATGACTGAGTTTTATGCCTTTTCCAGGTGCTAGTCTGTAGGAGAGTTCTGGACCTTTGGATTCTTTACAATCTTCATCATTAGATCTTAACTTTTGGGTTTCCACACTCTCTTATGATATCCTATATTTAAATAGGAGTCTCCCTATTTATTTCACTGTACGAATTCTCTTCCTTCTCCAACCTAAGTTCAGACATTCTTCTCTTATCAAAGTTTCTTCGTGGATCTCTCCCTCTTAGTCTTATTCTCTCATCTCTTATATCTTTAAACAATAAGATTCTTGATCCCCTATATGCGATTTTCTTTGTCGATGTTACGATTGTGTTGTCGTCTCCTTTTTTGGGTTTGAGCGATTTGTCTTTGAATACCATAATGTAGATGATTTTAGGATATTTTTTTAGGTTGTGATGAATTTGAGATAGTCTTATTGGTAAGGGAGAATACTTCAATGTAGGTTTAGTCTGGGTTATCTTTCTAGGTCTGATGAAGGTAGTGATGATTCATCTTTTTGGGTAAAAATACAAAAAGAAGATTCATCTTTATGAAACAATAAAAAATATGAATCTAGGTCGTATTCCACTCGAATGTTGTTGGAGATTACGATTGCGATTCCATTATCACAAATAACAGCCTCAGATGTTTGGGATAGGCTTAGCAGTATCCTTCTTCTCATTCAATTTGGGACTGAAGGAACTCCTTTAACTTGTTCTCTATCTCTTGGGTAGGTTGGATGGAGAAAATGGTGGAACTTTCCCAAGGAATGACTATATATCCTCATGGTATTTCCTGGCACTTTACTTATGTTAGAGAAGAATGTTTGGGTATGCCTTCCATTTTCTCGGACCCTGAAGGATCTCTTCAACCTCTTCCGTCCCTCAAAACGGATTCTTCTAAGTGACTTCGGCTGTCCCTTTGCCATGTTTAATTATATATTGCGCCACCTAGGAGTCTATATAACTTTTACCAAATCTGAGGTAGGGATTCTGAATGCACCAAAGGTTGCCTTTTCACAACGGGGGTATATGTCGGCCTTCTTCAAAGTATGTGAATGTTACGGGGGTGGAGGTCTAGTACAAGACTTTTTTATACATCTTTCATCTATGTTGGGATGTGCAAAACGGGACCGTCGTCGTGATCTGCTGTAGTTCCATCAGCCTCCAAACCCCTTTGATCTTTTCAAGGATTCTATAAAACAAACATTTAGTACCATTACATCATAGTCCGACCTAAAACGATTGTTGATTATCAATTACATTTTCTAAGATGATTAGATAAAAATATTATATATTTGGAGATTGATTTTTGTATCGAAAATGCAATAATGTTAAAAGCGCTTTAAGATCACAGTTTCATCAAAATGATAGAAACTTCAATCCCAATTCTTTTAGTTTACTACTAAAATCAAATATCTAAAGGTGAGGTAAGCTAATATGACCTATGTCCCCTTTTAGAGATGCATAAGTGTGTTTTAAACCGCGAGACTACATCATATTTTCCTGGTGGAATCACTAGATAAATTCGTTAAGCTCAACCACCTTATATCACCTCATGATAATCTAGACTATTTTTAAGTTTCAAATCCTTTCTTTTATCTTATATGTTTGACACCAACCTTAACCTTTCAATTTGTCGTTTGCTGCCTAGGATTATCGATCATAATCTAACCATTATCCACTCTTATTTGCCGATATCAAACTTCATTTCTCGATCCTTCGTTAAAATATTGATTATGACATGGATCAACTCTTTCCTCTTACGCACAAACTTTTCAAGAGGCGTAAATCATGAGCACCACTCGAGTTACTAATTTGCGCAATAGTGATTTGATAAACTTCAATAGTTTTATCTTCATTACAACGAAAATTAAATTTAATGGAACAAAATTTAGTTTGGAGTATATATAAGATGAACTTCAAGTAAATTTTCATTTTTTCATTCTACAAAGAAGAAAATTATTATCAAATTATTCTTGTTAAGACCATTGGTGAATAAAATATCAAATTATTCTACAAATCAGAACTCTGATATAGTTGCATAATCACAGTTGTTAAGACCATTGGTGAATTCTTGTCAAAATTTATATTTTTCTTTGGAAAAATACAAACAAAAAAGGATGAAAAACTATAATACATATTTCAGCATAAGTATTTATTGCATACCAATCCTTTTAGGACTTCTGTTTTCATAATCTTGATCACTGACACTCAAGCTGTTGGTGGCGTAATTAAGGTTGTCAAGTTGAAGACTGCTTGTTGTGCTTTGAAGTATACTATTTGTTTGTGGATCACGTCCCTTCCCTCCACTTCCAGTACTTTTAGGTTGAGATTGTTTTGGTTTATATCCATTGTTACGACATGTTCTGTTGATATGCAATAAAATGGTTAGTTCATGTATATTATATCAAATACTAATTAAATTATGCAAAAATGAATGTTACTGGATAAAAAAACATTAATCGAAGTATATACTTACATGGTAATAGTCATAGATTTTTTAGTGGAAGATTTATAATTGAGTGTTTGCAGCATTGACATTTGGATGAAACTACCAGCAGCAAGAGCCATGAGAATATGTCCTTTTTAATGAAACTTGATTTTCTTCTTCTTTTAGAAATAATTATGAACTTAGATGCTTGCTTATATAGTAGAAAATGTTATTGTGTTCTATGTTTTGTTGTAGTATTGTGCATGATTTATAGGTTGAAGGTATGTAGAAATTATCAAAGAAAAATACAACGCGTAAGCTTCAATGTTGACTTGAGTTGCTGGTCAATTTTTTGTTCTTGAGTTGCACAGCCACTTTATTTTACTTTTTTTGGTGAATAAAAGGGGCTAAGCCCCAGTTAGTGGCACTTTATTTGACTGAACTTCATAACATTTTCGTATAAACCAAATAAATTTAAGATCTATTTGTCGTTTCAATGTCGCCATGCAAAGTTACTATAAGTGTCACAATCCTAAAATATATATAGAGAGCAAAATAGTGTTTAAAACAATTCTTTCTTTCTTTTCTTTTCTTTTTTTCCAGGAAAAAGTTATTTGGTTTATACGATTTTTTTAATAGAAAATATTAGTATGTTAATTGTTATGTTTATACTTTTCCTCGGTTTAGAATTTGAGCTCTAAACCTTGAACTCATTTTTTTTATCAAATAGTTTAGTTTCTAGACTCGCACACTATAAATATGCAAAAATGAAAAATTCGAAGTTCGAACTCACCCCTCCATTCTAATGTTCATGGAGCTAGCCATTGATAGTCATGGAGTATCTCTTCAAAAACAAAAACAAAAAAGGTAATTGAGTAACTAACCGCTTTTGCACCTGTGTCATGTGTGATGATTACTAAGCCAAAACGCAGCATTCCACTGAAAATAAATGTCGTGAGTTTATCCTGAAATTAAGTGTCGCGAGATTAAGCATTTTCCCTGTTTTTCTTTTTTTGGTTTTAACAATTTCGGTTCCTAGCATTTTGTTATTGTAATCATTTGCCTTTTATAGATTGCTTGTCTAGGGCTTGTTTTTTTTAATGATATAAGTTGTTAAAAAAAAAAAAGGGACCAAACTGATATTTAAGCCTAAAAGCATATGATGTATAAGCCTAATCAAGATATAGTCTTGTCCTTAGTTGTCGTGTCTTTGTTGCAGGTGTTTTGTTGTATTTAAAGATATATTGATTTAGTGTGACCTTCTAGCAAATAATTGGATGGGGATATGCAACCCATGATATAGGGTGGTTCAATTCTTTTCCACTATGATGCTCAGTTCGTACTTATTCTGTTGTAAGGGTTGAGTTAGTAGTTCTTGTATTCCTTTTTTATGTATATAAAATTGATCGATTATAAAAATACATCCTAACTTGAGTGGTCCTTCATAATAAGAGTGTGTTTGTTGTCAATTGAAATTTTAACTCTATCATGTTCATGTTATAATAACCATATCTTGTATTCGTACTCATACCCACTAGCATCCTAGCTTTTGTATGATTATAATAACCAAGTAAATGATCCAACTCTTTGAAATTTTGAAAAGATATGGAATGCATGTGTTCAGACCTAAAAGTCCATAATTTCAATTTTATTAATAGAGGAAAGTCTACGTTCCAATTTGATCAATCGTGTGACATATGTCGCCATGCAAAAGTAATGTTGTGGCAATTTTTTGAAAGAGTTGTGACAATTTTATTTATAAGGTCAAGTTTACTAGAAACTAAAAAAGAATTAAAAGATAAATTTATATCAAGAAAAAAAAAGTTTTTGTACTTTTAAAATATTAAACACACAATTTAAAAAAAAAATATATTTAGTTTCTTAACTTGTGTCATGCGATCATAAGTAGGCATGGTAACAAAACTCATACCCGCGGATACCGGTCCGAATCAAACCCAATTTGACGGATTTTCTCCGCTTTGGTGAGTTTGGGTATCAGTTTGAGTTTTCCTCGAATTTAAAATACGGATACAGAATGAGTAACAGAGATATAGGTACCCACCCCGAACCATACCAAAATCCTGCCTAAATGTAGAAAATTAATTTACTACCCCTTTTATATAAATAGAAACTCAAACCCTACATCATTTCACGCACACAGTTAGAGTCTCAGTCATTCAGATGACACTGAATTATCATAGTTCTCTCTTCTCTCCTTCCATATTTCACATTCTTGGCCTCTCTCTTCTCAATAACCATAGTCATTGATCGTCATAATCTCTTTGTTGGATAATGCATTACAACATTACGCTCAAAGCTAAAAAAAATACTTTTATTTTTATTAAAAAAATTATCCACTGCGAGAATGGGGATGTGCCGCGGATACCCGAACCCGTCAGATATGAGGGTGTGATATGATTTCTCATCCCCATTCGATACGGGTATGTGTTGGATAACATATAAATATATGCTAATAGGGTATGAAGATAGAGAAGGTAAAACCCGTCTCCACCCCGCCTTATTGTCGTCCTTAACCATAAGTTAGCATTTCCATTATATATAAGAAGTTAAAATGCAATTATTGTTTCTCAATTTAACTTATCAGTTTGGTTGGTTCCTCGTTGCGCCTTTCTAGTCACGGCTACAATGTCACCTTTGTAAAAAAAAGACTAAAAATGCATTAAATACTTATATACGGAGTATAAAACAATATAATTCGTGCAAAAAAAGACAAACATATTGACATAAAATATACAAGATATTCTAAAAAATAAAATAAAATAAAGTATACAAAATATTACCGTGCTTAGTCAAATAATGTGCCACATGCAGGAACAAAAGTTGACCATGGACCGATAGAAATAAGGAAAAGTGTTCAAGCTTGAAATTTGAAAACTTACGCGTTGTAATATTTTTTCAATAATTCCTACATACTTCATTGCCTATAAATCAAACCTTCAACCTTGCCACAAGATACTACAACAAAACATATAGAATACACTAACATATTCTACTATAAGATAACTTTGTGTTATTCTCTCATAGCTTTTGACAATGCTGCAAACAGCCAATTATAAATCTTCCACTGAAAAATGTACGACTATTACCATGTAAGTATATACTTTGATTAACCATTCTCATATGAATAATTTGATTAGTATTTGCATAATAATTTGCATTTGATAGTATACATGAACTAACCATTTTGTTATCTATGAACAGAACATGTCGTGACAATGGATATAAACCAAAACAATCTCAACCTAAAAGTACCGGAAGTGGAGGGAAGGGAAGTGATCCAGGAACAAATAGTATACTTCAAAGCACATCAAGAAATCTTCAACTTGATTGCCTTAATTATGTCTCCAACAGCTTGAGTGTCCATGATCAAGATGATGAGAATAGAAGTCCTAAAAGGAAATATATAAGTTTTGACAAGAAATCACCATGATCTCAATAGTTGTAATTATGTAACTAGAGTCTAGAGGCTCCGAATACTGAATAATTGATGATAATTTGCTTTGTGGAATGAAAAAAATTATAATTAACGAATATGTTCTCTTTTCTCTTCGTTAGATGATCTCTTTTACTCGTGTACATTGAAAGAAGATAAAGAATGTACTGATTGGTTAAACAATTTTTCCGAGACTTCAGACTCTTTGCGTTAAAATAATAAGAGAATCCACAAAATTAAAAGAAAACAAAAAATTCCGGTGTAACTAGTACCAAAAAAGTCGATTAATATCACTAACTATTTGGCAACGGTGCCAAAAACTTGATAGACTTGCAAGTTTACGGTTCTATCGAGTAGTAAAAAATATCGATTCCAAAGGGAGTTTAAGTGATTTCCAATCTAATTATTAATTTTGATTAGTTGAAAGAAGATAATTTGATTAAGAGTAATGTTTTAATTGATAAAAGTTTCTGAAATTATAAAATATCTTTGGATTGTGGTTTTAATCATGATGATAAACCATTGGCATTCTTTATCTATTTCTCTATTTTATAATGTATTCATTCTTAAGGATAGGGTGTGTCTTTGATATTTCATGTTTCCTCTCACAATACATGAATGTATTCTCAAAACAGTAACCAAACTTATTTTCATGGTTGATCAACATTGAGACCATTGAGTGCAACCTTATTGTCCCAAAACTCTCAAAATTATTCTCTTGTTTTGATTATATCTTGTCTTATCTCATTTGATCCAATATCAAACTTTACATTTCAGTAATTCGTTTGGTATTTGAAAAATGATTAAATAACAATACCAAACTTCTCCTCTAAGTACTTTGTTTGATATTTGTTATAAAATTTAATAACAGTGAGATTAGATTAGAATAAATTAGAACATAAATTTATATAATAGAGTCTTGACTTAGGTTTAATTAGGATTACAACAATCTTAAGACTAAAAAAGTCTGCTCACACATTATTACAGTAGACAAAAGCTTAAAAGATGAAGAAATGTAAACAACAAAAAGTAAGTGACAAGAAAATAAAGAAATGTGAATAAAGAACAAATGCTTAAGAATAATGCATGAATTTGAGTTCAACTTTAGAGTGAGTTTACAAATATAAGGTCATGCCTTTTGTGAAGTGTTGTTTTAGCTTAATGCTTATCTAGCTCGATTGGAATGTTGCTTTGAAATTTCTATTATGATTTTTGTTAGGCCTGTGTAGAGTTAGGATTTAGTTTTCCATTTATTTAAATATGTTATTTTGAAGGTGGTTGATGGTTGTTCTTCATTTGTAGCTCTAGTTTTTTATTTATCTGTGGCCTTATCATCTTAGTGGGTGAGTGTTTGCTTTGATCAAAAGGTGGCGTTTTGGCAGCTTGTTCTCTTGGATCGTGGATTAGTGCTAGCTTTGTTCATATTTTTTTTTTAGGCAGAAGGAAATTAAATGAATTGAAAAGGAAGTATAAGATTGGGGGCATGAATCTGACCTAGGAAAACACAAGTATAAAGCCAAACGGGTGATAGAACAAATCAATACACAAGTGGTATGAAAAAACAACTCTAAACAACACTAACACGGACAATCTAACGAAACCACGTATGAACGCGAAACCAAATTAAAAAAAAAAACGTAAAGCGAGTGTTCGGAGTATCAAAGTAGATAGTGTTGTCTATTAGGCGAGTTTTCATATATCTATTATGGTTTCCCTTTGTATCTTTCTCTTGCATATCCTATGAATCATGATGCTTTGTACAAACAATCAGTCTCATCTCCTTCAAAGAATCACACTAGTTCTTGTTTCTCAGCGCAAAGGTATAACTACAAGTTGTCACGTTTTATAACATGTCAAAAGAAGCTCAAGAAGCATGGAATAGGAACTTGTGTGATACAACAAGACGAAGCAGACAATAATTAACCATTACTTTTTTCTATAAAAAATAAAATAAAAAATAGCTTGTGTAAAACAACGTTCGTGATATTTCATGATGTTTTCTTTCGCAAGAAATAGCAGTGTTGATTGCAATATTGTCTCTTTGCTTGTCAAGTACTTATAAACACTATCATATCCACCACTAGCTCTAATTGTTGTTCTTGACACTTTGAATTGAATTGTTAATTTAGTAATAAGAATTGATCATTTAACTTCAAGCTATTAAGTTCAAAATAATGGATATAAAATAACAACTAGTACGTTTTACTTTAATAAAAATTTCATTTTTCTACTCCAATTTGTTTAAAACATTTGTTCGTTCAATCCATCGGTTGCTAACTACTACTAAAGTTGAAATATTCTTTCGGTTCACATTTTAGAGTCGAGATCATGATAATAAATAAAACTAAAAATTAAGTTAACATGTTGAAACACAAATATTAGATTTTTTTTAATCTAGAAAATTTGACAAGTTTGAATTCAGTTTTCTTTCAATAATTTAATACTTATGGTGGTTTGAAAGTCCTATACCAAACAGGTATAGCTTTTTTGTTATCCATCAACATTTCTAAACATTTGATTTGTCCGAATTACACAATTCTAACGTGAAAAAAGAGGGTTATTTTGTCTGCGTGAATTGTGTACTCCGACAAATCATGTTTTTGAGAAATATTAGGGATGGAACAAGAAGGCCACGAAAACTATATGACAAACCAATGAATTTTGAGCAAATTAATACCAAAATTACTTGTTCGGGCTCTATGACTCGATCAGGTCATCTTTTATATCGAATATAACATGTCACCCTATTTTGAAACAATTTGTTCATTTACAGCATAAATGTAAAGAATTTTTTAAAAATTAATCGGTTAACCGTATATCATTAAAAATATTTGACTTTTACCCTATAACTCTTTACAATAGTAAACTCAATTAGAAAAATCATGTATTTATTCAATAACGCTTAGCTAATTACATAGTTAGATCACAATTGAAATCAAATTGTGTAGAGAAATACAAATAAATCAAAGGAAATGTTGGAGCACTTGAATAGAAAATTGAAGGTTGGGAAAATAAACATCACGTCCCACATTAGAAGAATTAATGTTGTATGAATTTTAAAAATTGGAAGTCACACATTGAATAAAACACACACATAATGTCTATATAAGAGGTGGCAGTTTCAATGGTGTGCCCTTGGAATACTGGCTTTTGTGAACGGAGAGAACACTCAAGCAAATATATAAATCACACGTGATGTTGATGTCTGGTTGATCCGAACTTGAGCTAAGTGTGTCTATATATATATATATATATATATATATATAATCACCCAAAAATGTTAAATTAGTTAATTTAGCTAACTATCCAGATATTTTGCAGTCTTATCCGCTTGTGCGCTCCAACTTATTCTCCAAGCTTATCCTAACTGTTTGTTAGTTGATATCCGTGAGATCTTGTTCCCCAAGTATCTCCGGATCAGTTGCGAATTGTCCCTATAATAAGAAAGCTCGCTTTTCATTTTGTACATCGAAAATGGCTTACGAGTTATCAAACCTTTTCTTCTATTCTTACTTTCACTTGTGTGAACGAGTTATTCTCATCTCCATCATTTCCTTTTGTCCTTCCGTTTCGATTGATATACATATACCAAATTGAGTGGCTATAATAGCAATATTTGAAGGTGTAATTCTGAGACGATTTTGTCTGGTGCAGTAGTTAATTGCACACTGAAATAAATTGTTTTATATTGGAGATATCGTGGTTAATAGTCTGTCTTGCACAATTTTTAGGCAGTGCCGTGAAACATAGAGCCACCAGGTCATGATGAAAGCCGGTAATCTTTGTTGTCGTACACCGTTTAAGGTAATTTTCGAATTCATAAACCAACATAAAACAACTAGTAGCATGTAATATTTAAATATCATCAATTCTCATTTCAATGTATTATTTCCAATCCATTTGCCACTTCAATTTTCGTCTTCATTAAAATGAAAGAAAAATTGAAATTCCCCACAATTAGAATGCCAAAACAATGTCCATTAAAATACATGAGAAAATTAATTAAAACAACTCCTAATTGTCCCCGTGAGCTTAGCTCAATTGGTAGGGACATTGCATAATTTATGCAGGGGCAGGGGTTCGAACCTCTGACACCCCACTTCTCCACATTTATAAATGTGTGAGTTCCAGCCACTAGACTACTTGACAAAAAAAAAACTCCTAATTAATGTGCTTTAAACAATGTTGAACCCAGTGGCGGAGCCAGGATTATTGTAAAGCCCGGGCAAAAAAATTTGCAACACATTTTATAGGAGTTTACATAAAAAATTGCAAGCAAATAATCAAAAAATCTAAAGAAATTGCCCAATTTATAGGAGTTTATATAAAAAATTCATAAAAATTTACACAAGAAATTGCAAAAAAATTGACCCGGAGCCCGGGCGAGTGCCCGGGGTCGCCGGGCCTTGGAACCGCCACTGGTTGAACCTACAAAGAGGATCAAAAAAAGAAAAATCACCACCCACTCATTGCCGGTAAGATTGAATGCAAAAGTGTTGTCAAATTGATCTTCATCATCATCAGAATTTGTTGGTATCTGAGTATTCTCCCCGATCCTCTGCTTCCTGTGTTACCTGATGGTGTAAGTAGCTGAATATTCTCCCTTTGCGGATCAGTCCCCGATCCTCCTCTTCCTTTGCTACCCGTTGGTTTCTTTCCAACAACTTTTGTTTTGTTTTTGTTTTTGTTAGCACATTTTCTGAAGAGAAATTAACAGACATAAGTTATATTCATGAATATGATTCATGTATATTGTCCAACGATAGTTTATTTTAAGTTTATACCATACAAAAAAATTGCCATTTCACTACCGATTTATAAAATCTAATGATCTCAAATTATTTTTTAAATTAAATTGGTTGCTAAACAAATTTTTAACGTGTTTAGAGATTGATTTAGAAATTCAACACCATGAGACACTAATGTCTAGTTGAATAATTTCAAATTTTCGATCTCTTGTTTAACACTACACCGGCCACTAAGTCGACTACAAATTAACAATACTTCTTTGATACGAAAATTAACAAATTTCTAGGATCATCGCACATATGAAATGTAGAGCCATCTGGTCGTGACCGAAGCCGGTAATCTTTTCGATAGTACTCATTTAATGCAAACACTAAAACTACGCTTATTAAAAAAAAAAAAAAAGAGTCTTTGTTCAAGTGAATGTAGATCAGTTGGCAAGACGTTACCGTCTCTAAGAGTCGGAGTTCAGAGTTCGAATCCATAATTACTCACTTATTCACTTAAAAAACTACTTAACTAAAAGAAAATGTCTTTACACATCCCTATAACTTCACATTAATCAAAACTTAAGAAAAATTAACTTTCTCCCAACTCCTTTAATTAAAGTTAAGACTTCAACTATGACTTCAACCAATGCTAGAGTCACACTTGAAATTTTTAACAATTGTTACTCATCTTATTTATAGAATTTTTACTCTTCGTGAATGAAACCATTGTTTAGAACAAAATTTTGTTTAAATTTCAAGATAACAAGAACAAACTTTATTTAAAATAACAGAATTTTTTTAAAAAAAAAACTAACTTTAGTTTTCCAAATATATAGCATTAATTAGTTTTATTGAAAAATATTAAAGTAATTGACAAAGGGTATGATTGACAAATCGTACCCTTAAAATACCAAAAAGACAGTTAAATAGGAACGAAAAATTCACCACAAAAAGACACTTAAAAAGGAACGGAGGGAGTACTTACCAATTAAGAAGCCTGCAAGTATTGTTATATTTCAGATAGATCAAGTCTAAGATGCAAACAAGCCCATCAAGGGCGAGATTAACAAATTGAGAAAACTCATCAAACAGCACGCCAGAAATAAACCATGGAAAAAGAGCGCATAAGGAAGCAATGATCCCACCATTAACAACATGAAGATGAAACACGGAATTGTCTTAACCTCTCTCGATTTTTGAGTTTTGTTTTGCAGGTTTCCCAAAAACAAGAAGAAAAGCAAAATAATGTGTAAAACCTCACCTCTAAGCAAGGAAGCAGCCCATCTAGTACATTATTATCATTATTTCGATTGTCATTTCATTATTATTATTATTTCAATAAAAGGGGTAGAGTAGCGCTCTCTTTCCTGCGAGGGCAGTTTTTTAACGAGGCACCTTACTCACTTAAAAATCTCTATTGCAATTTGTTGATGAACAGATAAAAAGGGAGACTACATAAATACCTCGTATAGGCGATCAACGGTTGAAATTCCTAAATATGCAAGACTTCCCACGACGGAAGAATCAACAAGATTGAAATTCCTAAATAATACGGTTGAAATTCCTAAATAATAAGGTTGAAATTCCTAAATATGCAAGACTTCCCACGACGGAAGGATCAACAAGGTTGAAATTCCTAAATATGCAAGACTTCCCACGACGGAAGAATCAACAAGGTTGAAATTCCTAAATAATACGGTTGAAATTCCTAAATATTAAAGACATCCCAAGATGGAAGAATCAACAAGGTTAAAATTCTTAAACAATAAGGTTGAAATTCCTAAATATCCAAGACTTCCCACGGTAGAAGAATCAACAAGGTTGAAATTCCTAAATAATAAAGTTGAAATTGCTAAATATGCAAGACTTCCTACGACGGAAGAATCAACAAGATTGAAATTCCTAAATATGCAAGTCTTCCCACGACGGAAGAATCGACAAGGTTGAAATTCTTAAACATGTGAAGATTCCCCAAAGGGGAGCACCTCGATTAAACAAGTCATGAAGACTTCCCAAAGCAAACGACTACCTGTTTTTGAGTAAACATTGAAACAAAAATAAGCAAGAAGCTAAAGTACTAAGGGAATTCGCCTATACGAGAGACATCTCCCAAAAAAAGAGAAAAGAACAACTCGACAATTTCGCTAAAAAGCATATGGTCGTGACTGAAACCAACAATATTTTTTATGGTACTCTTTTTAAGGTAATTTTCGAATTCCTAAACCAACAGAAAACAACTAGTAGCATGTAATTATTTCAACAAAAAAAAACTAGTACCATGTAATATTAACTAGGCTTAAATATGCATTTCATCCCTATAATTAAGGGTCGTTTGAAATTTCATCCCTGAGCTTACTAATCCTCCCATTTTGCCCCTGCAACTATTAATCATTTGAAAACTCGGATGAAATGGGAGGATTAGTAAGCTCAGGGATGAAATATCAAACGACCCCTATTTACAGGGATGAAATTCAAGTAATTTACCGACTCGTCCTCATCTTAACCCAGTTATCGTCTGCCACATTGCTAATCACTATCCACGTTAGCAAAAAAAAGTAATTAGGACGAGTTTTCAAATGATTAATAATTGCAGGGGCAAAATGGGAGGATTAGTAAGCTCAGAGATGGAATTTCAAACGACCCCTAATTACATGGATGAAATGCATATTTAAGCCTATTAACTATCATCAATTCTCATTTCAATGTATTATCTTTTCTATTTTTTTTATTAGAGAGATAAATACACACACAAAAAAATTGAAAAAGGGATAAAATAATTAATAATGGTGTGACTCACTTAGTGATAAGACGTTATCCATTTTATGTGTCTATCTCTCTAAATTGCATACTCAATTTATTTTGTTAAACAAAGAGGATCCTTCCTCATTATTTCCAATCCATTTGCCAATTCATTTTACGTCTTCATTAAAATGAAATAAAACTGAAATTCCCCACCATAAGAATGCCAAAACAATGTCCATTAAAATACATGAGAAAATTAATTAAAACAACTCCATATTAATGTGCATTTAACAATGTTGAACCTACAAAGAGGATCAAAAAAAGATAAATCACCACCCACTCACTGCCAGTAAGATTGAATGCAAAAGTGTTGTCAAGTTGATCTTCATCATCATCAGAATTTTTTGGTGGATTTTTAGTAAAATTCGTTTGTGGACCAGTCCCCAATCCTCCTCCACCTGTGCTACCTGGTGGTTTCCTGCGACCAACTTTGGTTTTGGTTTTGCTTTTGTCATGTTGATCATCATCAGAAGTTTTTGGTGGAATTGTTACTCCCTGAATTTTCTCCGTTTTTGGACCAGTCCCCAATCTTCCTCTTCCTGTGCTACCCGATGGTTTCTTTCGATTAACTTTTGTTTTGTTTTTGTTGTTGTTAGCACATTTTCTGAAGAGAAACAACAAATATAGTTATATTCATGATTCATATATAGTGTCCAATGATAGTTTATTATAAGTTTATTCCATACAAAAAATTTGCTATTTAACTACCGATTTATAAAATCTATTGGTCTATGAGAAAAATTGATACATATATAATTATGCAAACACTAAAACTATGCTTACTAGAAGGAAAAAAAATTGGTCAAAAAAAAAAAAGAAGGAAAAAAAATTTAATCTTTATCTGTGTGAACATAGATCAGTTGACAGAGTATTGAGAGGTCGGAGTACGGAACTCTGATTCTCTACTTATTCAACTTAAATATTGAATTTCTAATCAATAAACTAGTTGACCAAAAGAAAATATCTTCAAGCATCCCTATATGATTAGAGTTGTCATTTATATCAAATATACATACTTACATTGTAATTGCCATAGATTTTTTAGACACGTAAGTTTGGATGGGCAGCACTGGCATATGGGTGAAGCTACCTGCAGCAAGAGCCATTTGAAATAATACAAATTATATATCAAACTTATTTTCTCCCCAAATAATAATGCAGAAAGAAGCTTTGCTTGCAGCTGTCAAAGTTAGTGTGTTTGTTTAATTGTGTCTTGGTGGTTAGTTGGATTTATAGAGAAAGAAGCATGTTACAACTATTGATGAAAACTAAAACACGTAATTAGCGTTTGAATGTCAACTTTGAACACTTCGATGGTCAACCTATGTGCTTGACCGAGGATGAAAATCATTAACTAATTATTTTTACAGGTTATACTAACTTGCTAATGATTCAAAAAGAAAATAATTTTAAAATTTCATGTAGAAAAAGTTGTTTTTTAATCTTTTAATAAGTTGAATATATAATTTTTAAGATAAAGTTGCTACATTAAATTTTTTATCAAATGCTCTTAAGATTTTTTTTTTTTGAGCTCTTAGGACACTTGTTAACATTTTTTTTTAACTCGTATAATTTATTTTCTCCTAAAAGAAAAAACAGTATCATTTAACGATCGTCAAGAAATGACGGTCAATGATTGATGGTCGTCGGATCAAGATCTTATGATCTACAATTTAATTAATAATTAACTTTTATTTTAACTAAAATTTGATACCCCTAAAGAAACTAAATTTTAAATTTGAATCGTTTAACCTCGATTCAACAATTATAAATATGTGAACTATATAAATACGTTAAAAATCTTACCACCGACAATCTGGAGCAGTGATATTTGTTGAGATGTTAAAGGAGTGTTTATAAAGAGATTCAAGATTCAAACTCTCTATTTTAATCGGTTAATCCTTCCCAATCCAATTGGACATTAACATTATCTATAAAAATAATATTATAATGTATAACTTATATGCATAGTCCTCTAAAAAAACTTATATGCATAGTCAACTATGATTCCAATATTCGTCGGAGAAAAACTCGGTTGGAATTCAAACGGATGTGTGTGTTCACACAAACAACTCGTTTCATGATCTCTAAAACAATATTATAATAACTTCAACATCACTTAATTAAATTATTCACATTCACTTAGAACTCTCTGAATGTTTTATTTTATTTTTATTAAAAGAAATGATATTTATTCATTCAAATTGATAAAATATATTAAAAATAAATATAAATTCAACATTGTCGAAAATGAAAAACGATGAATATGATAATCAACTCAGAACGTCCAAGTTGAAAATATAAAACGGAAAAATGTACGTAATTAATGTCGAATTATTGATTGATTTTGTAATTGATCGATGTGTATATGTTAATCTAAACCGAGTGAACAACACATTGCAGAAAATCAAACAACACGACACCACAACAACAAACAAAACAACATCGTACTGAGATAACGAACCCACGTAAAAAGACACAAAACAAAAACCTGATATGTATGGAAATCACTTTTTTTTTATAGAGTATGGAAATCACTCATTTAGATTAAAAGAAATTAAAAAAAAATGCACATGCTGATTACAAGTCAACAATGACGTTAAATCACCCCATTTTCAGTGAATGAAGTGGAAGAAAAGAGAACTTATAAAGAATATAAAGGTTATCTTATATATATATATATATATATATATATATATATATATATATATATAAAGTACACTATAATATTACATGCACATAATTTAGTAATGAGCATGCATCAAAGTTAAAACTTGCAGCAAGAATTTACTGTCCTTTTGGATCTCACAATGCTTAAGAGATTAGTATCAACATTTATGCGAGCGGAATACCTAGTTTACAAAAAAAATACATGTAAACAAATGTCACTGGTTATTATGTAAAGTTGAGAAAAACAAAACAAAAAGGGAGGGTTGAATTGTGTTTTTTTTTTCAAAACTTTTTATAAGTGTTTGGTAAAACAGTTCAGAGTCTGAAGCAGAAACAATGTTTAGTTCAGAGTCTGAAACAGAGTTTAAGTGCAGCGGATAAAATCAAACAGAGAGAGAGAGAGAGAGAGAGAGAGAGAGATGACACAAGGCAATTTATACTAGTTCCTCTCACAAACCGAGAGTAGTTTAGTCCCCTTGCACTTCTAAGGGATTTTCACTATAATCACTAAAATTATAAAATGCTCAAACACACAAGCAAGATACTTTATTTGCACAATCACACAAGAAAGAGACTTCTAAATCTAACATAATCAAATAAAAGATTGTTTAGATTTACACTTGATATACAATCAGTGGTTTAATACAATGAAGTTCAAATTAGACTCCGAGACTTAAGAATTTCTAAGATATGAAAACTTATAAGAAATTCTCTAAGTGTTTTTGCACTTTTGATTTTGACAGAGTAAGTGCGCTTGTAAAATTCAGAGAGTTTTTTGTTTTTTCTTCAAGTCTTCAGCTCCTTATAGAGGATAAAAACGTTAGAAAGTACCAACACATAAATTTGAGTCCTTGAGAAGCTTAACTAGAGACGTTGGAATATTTCTTGATGTGACTAATGTCATTGAAAGGTCATTTGAAATTCCTTTGCTTCAATTGGAATTATCAGTTTCATTCCCTTTATGCTTGAAGTTCTTTGTTTGTTTTTGAACATGCTCAGGAAAAGACAAAATGTACTATCAAAGTCTGACAGTGATCTTCCATCAGAAGACAATAAAACCAGTAAGAGATTTCTGACCTTCAGATGTTTGTCATCTTCAGAGTTGCTTCCAAGTCTTCAGATTCTCTCTTATATAAGATGCTCTTAAACGTGCTCATTAGCTTGTTCTTTCAGAACCAAAACTTGATTTAACATTTGAATTTAATTCTAAGTTCTGCACACTTGAACACATATTAGCATATTTAATTGTTCTTTTATACTTTGTTATCATCACAACTTCAAAAATATTTTACAAAACTCATCATTTTGGTATTAAAATTTACCCGATAAGCTAACTTACGTATTATTTTTTTAAGAGCTAACTTAAGTTTTATTATGCACCTAGAAGTACAAACAACTGCCTTTTTTCTGTAATTTATTAGGCTTTGTTTGCATAAAAAATTAAAAACTTTCCTTTTT
Source organism: Medicago lupulina (assembly GCA_958299785.1). Lineage (NCBI taxonomy): Eukaryota > Viridiplantae > Streptophyta > Magnoliopsida > Fabales > Fabaceae > Medicago > Medicago lupulina. The sequence continues at coordinate 76,762,581 of OY283139.1, forward strand.
CCTAAACAAAACTATCATTCAGGGTAGTACAAAATGTATTTCAACTTGATACAAGGGAACAACTTCCCTTTTTATAATATATATTTTATAAACAAAACTATTATTCAAGGAAGTACAATTTATATTGGGGATATAAGGGAATAACTTATTAAACAATACAATTTATATTCTATATAATTTATTTTGGACTTAAACAGAAATCACAATCACAATAAAAGGATAAAAGGAAATTTTCTCTATAGGTCCCTTAAAATGCTCACAGACCTCTCAAGTTCACTAAAATGCCCCTGTTTTATAGCATCTAGTCCTAGCTCTTGATCGGTGTGGTTTGGGGATTAGACACTGATCCTCTCAATGGTTTTGATCTGATCCAAGATCGGCTGTAAGGATCCAGTTTGGTTTGTGCACATAATTGCAAAAACTGCAAAGTTGCAGGGTCAGAATTGCATAATTACATTATCAAATTCACACCATGCAAAAATTACATATCATGCATGCATCATTCAAAGTATTGAAATCAAACTGCAACACTCAGTAAACCATAATGATGAGAGAAATCTCATATTAAATAAAACATGTTTAATGTCCCGGTATTAAAATACCAATATATAAAATATCAATGAAAAAATCATAAAAATAAATAAATTAAAATTTCATATTAGCATACTAACATCTTCTTGATTAATATATTTCAACAAAGCTTAAATATTCATATTTTAATTGTTTAATAACTCAAAAACCCTAACCTTGAACATAAACATAATAAGAGGAATATAAGTAGAAACTAACACTTGTTAGTAAAATGAAAATAAGCAAGCACAGAAGGAAGGTCTCCGACCGGAATGGATCCTCTACAATAAATGGAGAGATCTAGTGAAATCCCAACCATTCAAAGAAAAAATAAAAAAACATTTAATATTAAAAGCAAGAGAGAGAATACATTTAATAGTTTAGTTCTTCAATGGAGGTAAAGTGACGGGAGAGAATCTCCTCCTATCTCCGACCCCATCTATATATCTATATCTATCTATATATATCTAATCCTAATGTACATGTGCTAACCCTATTTCTAATTAAAATGGCGCTAATTAGCTGCCTTAATTACCTAGACCTAGAATGTTCAAACCTACTTGACACGCTTTGACATGCTTATTGATTGTAGCATTTTAAATTCAAATTCCCCCTCTAAAACTCTTCCACTAACTAAACTCATAACATGCCTTTCATATTCCACCAAAAGCATTCAATGATCGTATAATTCCAAGGCATCATACCACTCATTACCTAAGTGGTTTGTCCATATATATATATATATATATCACTGCAATGAACTACTGTTCTCATTCCCATATCTTAACAATTTGTATCATCAAGCAATGGCACACAACAACGTCCAAGCCATGCTCGCATACCATGCTTTGGCAGGTACAAGTTCTTTCATAAAGGTAATTGCTAAATACCATTACTTTTGATTTGATAATAATTGTCATACTCCAATTTTTGACGTAAGACAACACAGACACGTGTCCCATGGCGCTGAATAAACTCTGACTTTTCGAACGAAATTTCGACAGAGAGGTATTTTAAAATACCTCATTTTTGTTCCGATTCGGGCCCTCTTCTCTCATTTTTAATTTTTACCTTTTTAATTTCCATCTTTATTTAATTTCTCAATTTTTATTTTCATTCTATTTTTAAGTAGTTGTTTTATTTTTATTTTTTAATCATTTTATTTTTATTTTTATTTTTATTTTATTAATAATCGTCCAAAAATTCCAAAAAAAGAGTCTGAATCCACAGTCTGTCACGCGCTCCTTTCCAATCCGAATGGTAGTCCAAATCTGAACCCAGCTTTCACGTCTTCTCATCTGCAGGCAGATTTTTTAGCACAAGTTTCTACTCCTTTCAACAAACCCTAACCCAAATCTGTCGCTATAAAAGCAGGCCCGGACAGCATCCAAAAGGAGAGGAGGATCAAAACAGAACCAAAAATCACACACACACGGTCGCAAATCCGAGCAAAAAACAGAATCGTACAAACATCACAGTGAATCGAACCAAAAAACCACAATTCAACATAAACCATTTCACACGACCAGAATCCAAACAACAGTTTCACAGAACGCCAACAATCACAGCCAAACCGAGACAACACAGAACACAACAACACAAATACACAGAGCCAAACACACACAAACAGTCACCGACCACACACGCACAATGCCAGTCACTGACCACACGCACGTACGATCACACGGCAGCAACCCACGCACACATAGGAGCAACACAACAAACCCAACACACGTAACAGCGCATCAGACGCCTGACAACAGAGAAACATAATCGAATCCAGAACCTTCATAAAAGGTAAACTTGTTTTTTTAGATCTAGAACGTAGTTTAAGTTGTTTGTGTATTTTGAGTCCAGAATCGGGTAGAGGAGAGAAAGATATGTAGAAAAAGAGTTTTTTTTAAAAGGGGGTTGAGGTTGGTCTCCGGCGCGGCGCCGCCGCCGCCACTGGCCGGCAGCCACGCCGGAGAAGATGACCGGAGAACAGACAGAGAAGAGAGAGGAGAGAGAGAGCGAAATTGAGGGAGAGAGAAGTAGAGAGAGAAAGAAAGTGAAAAATGAATGAATTTGTGAAGGGTTGGGGTATTTATACACCACCCCAATCCAGTGTAGTTGAGCCCACCATGCTTCGTACACCCTCGCCTCATACGCCATCTAATCTAAATCAAAGGCCCATGATGCCTTCTATCACGATCAGATCAAGACCACTTGATCTTGATCAGACGACCCCGGTGAGACCCTTAGAACCCAGCGCCCCTATCCTGTCCTGAGGCCCAGTTCCTCATTTTCTTTCATTTTTGCACCCCTTTTTCACTGCTGCACCCCCCACCTGCATTCCTTTTTATTTATTTCCTATCATGTCTATTTATCATGCATTTTTATTTCTAATCACATTTTTTTTCCTTTTTTTCTGCTGCATCTTATGTCATTTTGGTTTGCATTTGCATATTTTATTTCATCGTTAAGCATTTTTTTAAATTATTAGAATGCATATAGGCTTTTATGTAGCTTATTTATTTATTTTTTTGTTTCTTGCATATAATTTAGAATGTAATTAGGCATTTTCTAATTTATTTATTTTTATCGCATACCATAGAATGTATTAATAGGTTTTTGTAATAGATTAGGTGCATTTGTGCGTGTGTGTGTATGATTTATTCTTATGCTCCTAGTTTAGGTTAGAGGTGCTTGTAGTGATCCAACGTCACTACAAGATACCTGCGCTTTTATTTTTTGCTCCGATAGTGTTAACCTTAGTTTAATTATTATTCAAAAAACCAAAAACATTCAAATAACAAAAATCACAAAAATATTTTTCATAATAAACCTTGACTTTCAATCGGGTGATCGTCCATTTTAGTTTCTTTCTTAATCAAATTTCAAGACAATTTTAATTCTATCATAAGTCCATTTTCTTTAATATTATAAAAAACAAACCAATTTCTTATTTGCCACTTGGCTCTTCATTTTAAAACCTTTTTCAAAAACTAATAAGAAACACAAAACCAATCAAACATCAATTTTTACCCCCGAACTACGAGGTTCTGATCCCTCACGGGTATGTAGGCAAATGACCCAATCATTCCGAATCAATAAAATGTAGATAATTAGGTCTTTCTTTCTTTAATCATTTAAAATTCCATTTTTTCAAAACAAGTAAGCTATAACACAAAAAAGTAAAATAAAGTCGAAAGGTTCTCGTAGAGTACTACGAATATTTAGGGTGCTAATACCTTCCCTAAATATAACGAACCCCCGGACCCCTTCAAATTACATCTTTTTTAAATCAAAAGTCGTGAAATAATTAGTGAGTCAAAAGCTAATCAAATAGCCTTGATCTCCGAAAAATGGCGCGACAATAATCATATGGTATTAATAACATCATTTCATCCTTATATACAACTAATGAGGAAGAGGAGGCAGAGTATAATCATGCACATTTAACTATAGGTGATGAGTTACCCCTTGAGGTAAATGATGTATACTTTGTTTGACTGCATTTGGCTGAGGGCGTTTGTAATATATCTTAAAGGGTTGGTCTATTATAATTTCAGTTATCGTATGATTTCCAGAAACTCTTGATTGAGTGCGGTGATTCATCCTATATTTTGGAAACATTATAGTCATTAAAGGAAGTTCATGCATGTTCTTATAAGGTGCCACACCAAACTATATTTATATACGTCTTGCTGTATCCAATCTATTGTATACTTACTTCCTCTGTTTCAAAATATAAGCAAAACTTACTTTTTAGGTTCATTTTTTTAATGATGTATGTGGTTCATAATATGGACCACATACATCATTAGCGTATTAGTGATAAGGTCTATATATATATATATATATATATATATAGAGAGAGAGAGACACACACACTATCTTTATACCATCTCATACAAAGAATTCCTTTTAAATTTTAATGTAGACAATTCCCTATATCTGTGTGCTTTGCATGATCATTAACAAAAGTTAAGGGTAGTCCCTAAAACAAGTTGACATATACCTTCCACAGTTAGTGTTCTTGCATGGTCAACTTTATGCAGCAATATCAAAAGTTGCCTCAAGAAACGGTCTAAAAATTTTGCTATTAGATGAAGATGGTGTTTGTATTCATAATTTTTCAAATGTAGTGTTTAAAGAAATTTTCCGAATTGTGTAGACATAAAAAAGTGCATTTCTGTTTATACTACAAATAGAGTTGTCAAAATAGGTCAAGCCCACCGGGCCGACCCTTCGGCCCTCTATTTTAGTGTGGGCCGTAAAAAAGCATGAAAAAAATAACCCTATCTTTTTGGGCCAGTCCCTCGGGCTTGCATTTTACATGGGCCGTCCTGGGATGGGCCATTGGGCTTGCGGGCCGGCCCTTTAAAAAAATAAATAGTTTATAAAATAATTTTGTTAGGTGTAAGACTGAATTATTTAATTATGTAATATTCAATTTTGTTGTCTTTGAGGTTCACTTTGTGAGTTGTGATAAATACTATACTTTTGCATTGATTCTTTTGTGCTATTTATATGTTTTATATATCATATAACCAAGTTTACGAAGACATGTGATTTATTTGATGTATAATAATTTATGTAATATGTTTCTATTAAAAAAAAGTGATATGTAGCTTTATTGTTCATTGAATAGATTTTTTTTTTTTAAAAAAAAAACAAAACAAAAGAATACATTTTGAAATATGCACCGTGCTGGTCCATCAGGCTGTGTAGCCCACTACTAATTGGGTTGGACACAATTTTGATAGCCCATGAATCAAGCGGACAGACCCACTCCGACCCATTTGTATAAGCTGGCCCACCGGACTGAGGCAAGCTGGGTCGGGCCAACCCACTTGACAGCTCTAACTACAAACAAATGGCTTGAGAAAAAATCACAAATGCATATTTGTTTAGCATTAATTGGTGTAAAATCTAGTTTTAGTTGAATAAAGGTGGTTATGGTTGTAATTTTTGTTTATTATAAGCCGCATTTATCATCGTTAATTTGTTGTAATACTAGTTTTCGAGAAATTTAACATTTTCCTCTATATTTACAGGTTTGATCAGATCGTAAACCTCGAACTTAAGCCATCGGGAGTTAAATCCCAATAGATTCGGTTTGTAACTCTTGATAGGAGTGTTTTTGGGTTTTTGAGGGTCCTGTTAACAATTAAAGGAACTTATTTAGCAATTTTTGGATAAAAGAATGGGTTTTAGCCGACTAAAATAAAGGTCCAATTCAAATGCGTGGTCCTTCGGTCCAAAAGGTTTATGGGTACTTCTTGGCATAACATGTGTCAGTAGCATTTTATATTTCTTGACTCTTGACATTAAAAAAAGTATAATTATGCTCTCCACCCTACAAAATTTGCTCGCGCCCTGTAGCCATGCCGAAAATGCCCCTGCGCTAGTTAACTGGCGCAAGTGCTAAATACTGCGCTAGTTAACGCACATTGCGCTACTTAACTGGCGCAAGTGCTAAAACACTGCGCGCGTTAATTGGGGCAGCATTTAGCACATGCGCCAGTTAAGTGGCGCACATTCTGTGCTTACAGCACATACAAGGCAGAACCTCTATTTCCCCTGATTTTTCAATCCTTCTTTCATACATTCATTCAAGCATGCATTTTTCATCATTTATTCAAACATTCATTCAATCAATCAAAAATAGCAGAATAAAACAACGGGAAAAAATAACGAATATTGTCATAAAAGGGCAAATGTTATAGGATTACAATCAAATCCTTAAAAATGTCATAAAAAATCTAGAAAAAACCCTAGTCCCGTGGACTCCTACTCCTCCTCTGGGGAGGCGGCATCTGCTCCATCATGCTCCACTCCGACTAGATGCCCTGCATTATGCGAAGAATCTCCGAATTACCAAACACATCAAGATGCCCCATTGCACTGTCCATTTTGGCCCTGATGTTGTTAATGATCTGGTATGGGTCTGGAGGATGTCTAGCTCACTGCTGCTCAACAATAACCTCCTCGTAAGGAGGGACGAAACGAGGAGGGGCAGCAGCTGCATAATAAGGAATGATCGCAGGGGGGTTCAAAATAGGATGTGACATTGCAATGAACCATCTCATGTAGCCTCTAGTATGAGCCCACGGCTGGTTATCTGGAACTTGATCACCCCTCTACTGATGACTGAGGACATGTAGAGCAAACTCCGTGAAGGCATGGGCCACGTCATCCGCCGCAAGAACCTCGATGTCTATAGGAGGCCTGGGAATCCTCTGGACATACCCGTACTGCCTAAGAACCCGCTCTGGCAAGTGACGGACCATCCTGTCGCGGCCGGCCATGATCCATCCGGAGTACCAACATACGTCCTGGAAGGGCGTGATGTGTCGTCACCTCTCGTACGGCCTCCAGGTGACATGTGAATGGTCCAAAGAATCAATGGCAGCTCGGTAGTGTCCAGGATTAGAAAATCCCCTAGGAGGTCTCCATTGACTCACAAGTGGGGCAACAGTAGGGTAGTACTCCTCAGCATCAATCCTCGGAATGATGTTCGAGAAGTGCGCCAAAGTCCATCCCTGCAAACACAAAGAAACAAATATTTATATCACCGCAAGAATTATACAAACAACTAAACATTTACGATCAAATAAGTAAAGAAGAAGGAAAAAAAAATATTACCACAAGCAATGTCATGTAACCACCGCAGGAGGCCACCGATGAGTCGGGGGTAAGTGACAGCTGCTCATATAGGAAAGCAAGTCCCATCCCACCCCATGACTAGCTGCCCAACTCGTCCATATCTTGCAGCGCAAGCAGCCAGAGAAGATTAATGTTTTTGCTGTTCTTGGCGGAAAAAATGGTCCAGCCAAGCAAGAGCAACAAAAACGCCTTAATGCAGCCCAACCTAACCAGAGCTCGCTCATGTTGCTCCTCGTCGGTGTCAATCTCAACCAACTGATTACACCTATGCAAGAGCTCCTCGTAGCGCCTCTTCAGGACACCAAAACTAACGTAACAACCACCCTGTCTTGTCAGCTCCTTAGCGGCATCCTCTAGTGTAAATAGTAGGTCCGCTTGCATCATCTCTAACCCCTCCTCACGGGTTAACTCTCTATCAGGATGATGGTCATCTCTCCAATAGGTAGGTGGAAGCTGCTGGTCTCCCCATGCCATCTCTCGGTCATCGCACAAACGAACCCGTGAGATATGTTCTCATATCCACTACTAAGGAGGGGAGTAAGGCCGGACGCATTCAATTCATCCCAAAACCAATCATTTCCTTCTCCGGGCATAGGCAATGTTAAGTTTGTAATGCTCAACTTCTTCCCGTGAGATATGTCTTTCACCCTATGTTTTCTTCGAAACTGAAATACAAAAACAAAACACAACAAACAACACTGTTAAATAAATAACAAGCAAAACAAACATTAATTACATGCTAACATTAAATAAATAAGTAAAATAATAATTAGATTAAGTTGTATAAATAGTAAAAGAATTAAAATAAACATTAAATTATACTTACATCGGCATCGACCCATATCCTGCATGCCACATGTCCACCAAATTCAGGTAGAAGCCTGTGGTCAGAAGGCCCCCCTGCATAGCCGTCCGGGCCGGCCTCGTACACCACTTGAAAACGAGCCGGAGGTTCGTCAACAACAGCCTCCTCATACTGCTGAGGTTCCTCAACAACAGGCTCCTCATGATGATACTGATGCTGCTGATAAGCATCAAACTGGTACTGGTGAGGCTGAGGGTCCTCAAACTGATACTCATGACCATGTGGGTGCTCATACACCTGATACTGCGTTGGGTCCACCGTCTGGGATGGACTCGTATGCGACGATGACCCTCCCGCATCATCAACTCTAGCAATCGTCGTTCCCCCACCTCTCCCTCGACCAGCTATAGGAGGGCGTGATGTTTCTTTCTCCCTCCTTACACTACCAGTAGGGGCAATCCTCCCTGCCCTAAGTCTGTCGCTCATATCCTGCTCGGACGGTATCTGAGAAGTATTCCTCCGAGACATATCTGCACAATATTTAACAAAACACAAACTAAATTATACAATTTCACACGAACATTGTGTCATTTCCAACAATTCAACAACAACACTAAAATTCCAACAATGACATTTCAATCTGTATCATTGCAGTCAAACATATTATAATCAAAATTAACAAACCATATGCTAACTAATTTCATAAGTCACAATCCAAAAAAACAAAACAATTACCATTGAGACATTTTACCAAACACTTGGTGTGCAATTTTCAAACAACAACGTAATCTAACAATTTTCAAACCCTAAACTACCACAATGTACTCTAAACAACTTCTAAACAACAATTTCTAAGTTAATTCATCACTCACAATCATCAAAACTAACATGTAAACAAAATTTATAAAACCTTAAAAAGTCACAATTTCTTCAAAAAAACAAAAATTTCTACAACTTATATGTAATTAAGTAGGGTAATCATCACTTACTTGATAATATGGGATAAATTGGCTTTGAATGGCGCAAGAATGGTGAAAATCGCACTTGGAGGGGAAATTTTCGTGTTTGGAAAAGTTGGAAAAATGAGGATTTTGGTTCTGTTCCGCGCCTGTATAACTTAAGTAATATTGTGCTACTTAAGGTGCGCGGCGCTACTTAAGTGACGCACAAAACACTACTTGCGCTAGTTAAGGTGCGCGGCACTACTTAACTAGCGCAGGATTATTTTTGGCAACGCTACAGAACGCGAGCAAATTGTGTTGGAGGCAGAGCAGAATTCAAAAAAGTATAAGTGTGTGAATTACTATATGTTTTGTTAACTTTTACCTAGTACAATTTAGAACTGCAAGTTATATTGGCTCACAATTTGTTTTTTTAGCCGAAGAACATAGAAAAACTAAAATAAAAAAATAAAAAAAAAAACAGAGAGAATTTCCATATACCAATTTGTAATAATACTCTATTAAGTTCTATATATAAGAAAAAATTTAGTCAACACAAATTTATATATTTGTCTACGTAACTAGACTTTTGACTCGTACGATGCACGAGTCTTCTCAACTATAATAGAGATTAATAAATAATCTTTAACCCGTAAGATTATGGGTCGATCAATAAACGCAAATTAAATTATTAGAGATACAATATTACAATCAAATGATAATAAAAAAAATTATAAAGAAAAAAGATAAAAAGAATACAAAATTATATTGTTGCACATGTCAATTTTATTTATTACTTTTATAGTTAAACATAAAAAGTTAATGCAGTTCATGGTTCCTAACAAAATATTTAGGTTAGTCGAGTTTGCATAGAAATTAGGGTATTCTGTTTGTAAACGTATTAAATAAGTGTACAACAACTTGTCAAAAAAAAAAATCTACAGAACAATAGGTTAAGTTGCTGCAGACCTAATAAAATTAATAAAATAATAAGAATAAGGATTAAGATATCTATCAAATTTCTGCTTTGAAAAAAATTTACGGTTATTAGAGAGATAAATGAAAAACATATGATGCAAATTTATAGTCAAAATTTTAGGATAGAGTTGTTGCAAACCTAATAAGGGATTAATAGAGGAAAAAAATTAGGTTAAGACTTAACAAAATTAATAAATAAGGATGATTAAAATTAACTTAATATGCATTCAACAACATTTTAAATGGAATTTTTTAGGTTAAATTGATGCTAACCTAATGAAGCATTTTAGAGGAAATTTATTAGGTTTAGTTGCTGCAGACATAGCACAATTAATAAATAAGGATAAGGGTACAAACACAACATGATATGAATGAATATTTTTTTAAGGAATCCTTATTTATCCTTATTTATTAATTTTGTTAAGTCTAACCCTAATTTTTTCCCTCCATAATGCTTTTTAGGTTTGTAACAAATTTATCCTAAAATTTTGCCTCTCAAAATGCATTAAATATGTTTTTATTAATAGCAAAAATAAAATAAAAAACCTAAACAAATCCATTCATAAATAGCAAAAATTTTTTTAAAAAAAAAGGGTAACCATATCGATAGACTTCTACATATATTTTTTTCTTCTTTTCTTCTTATTGATCTTAGTTTTTTTAACTAATTTTCTTATTTTGTGTTCTACACTTTTTTTTGACAAAGTATTTTGTACAATTATTTAATACTAAAAAAATACATCGTTCCTATCCTCTTCCTTTTTTTTTATACACTTCTTTGATACTAAAAAAATGCATCTTTTTTTTTGACAATATTTTGTAGACTTATATAATACCTTAATTTCCATCATAACTTGGCTATATATACTAAACCCTAAACCGTGTTTCTCTAAAAAAAACCTTAACCCCTAAGTTTTTCGCTCCATAATGCTTTTTAGGTTTGCAACAAATCTATACTAAAATTTTGCCTCTTAAAGTGCATCAAATATGTTTTTATTAATAGCAAAAAAAAAACACACTAAACAAATTCATTCATAAATAGCAAAAAAAATTCAAAAAAAGGCTAAACATATCGACTTCTACATATATATATATATTAATCTTAGTTTTTTTTTTCAACTAATTTTCTTATTTTGTGTTCTACATTTTTTTTGACAAAATATTTTGTACAATTATTTAATACTAAAAAAATGCATTGTTCCTATCCTCTTGCCTTTTTTTATGTACACTTCTTTCATACTAAAAAAATGCATCTTTTTTTTTACAATATTTTGTAGACTTATATAATACCCTAATTTCTATGATAACTTGGCCATATATACCAAACCCTAAACTGTGTTTCTCTAAAAAAAACCTCAACCCCTAATTTTTTCCTCCAAAATGCTTTCTAGGTTTGCAACAAATCTATCTTAAAATTTTGCCTCTCAAAATGCATCAAATATGTTTTTATTAATAGAAAAAAAAAGCCTAAACAAATCCATTCATAAATAGCAAAAAAAAAAACAAAAGGCTAAACATATCGATAGACTTCTACATATATTTTTTTTTTCTTTTCTTCTTATTAATCTTAGTTTTTTTAACTAATTTTCTTATTTTGTGTTCTACACTATTTTTTGACAAAGTATTTTGTACAATTATTTAATACTAAAAAAAATGCATCATTCCTATTCTCTTCCTTTTTTTTTATACACTTCTTTGATACTAAAAAAATGCATCTTTTTTTTTTGACAATATTTTGTAGACTTATATAATACCCTAATTTCCATCATAACTTGGCTATATATATTAAACCCTAAACCGTGTTTCTCTAAAAAAAACCTTAACCCCTAATTTTTTTCCTCCATAATGCTTTTTAGGTTTGCAACAAATCTATCTTAAAATTTTGCCTCTCAAAATGCATCAAATATGTTTTTATTAATAGAAAAAAAAAGCCTAAACAAATCCATTCATAAATAGCAAAAAAAAAAAAAAAGGCTAAACATATCGATAGATTTCTACATATATATTTTTTTTCTTTTCTTCTTATTAATCTTAGTTTTTTTTAACTAATTTTCTTATTTTGTGTTCTACACTTTTTTTTGACAAAGTATTTTGTACAATTATTTAATACTAAAAAAATGCATCGTTCCTATCCTCTTGCCTTTTTTTTATACACTTCTTTGATACTAAAAAAATGCATCTTTCTTTTTTTTTTGACAATATTTTGTAGACTTATATGATACCCTAATTTTCATGATAACTTGGCTATATATACCAAACCCTAAACTGTGTTTCTCTAAAAAAAACCTTAACCTGTGGTAAATTTCACACACATCACAAGAATCATATCTATTGATATTTAGAGGTTTGCAAATGGAACGACGTGACCTTACAACTTTCCTCTCATACCATTGCTTAACTGGTAACTTTTTGATCATACACCTGAATTGTCGGCAGCGATACGATCAAAAGGGGAAATAGTTTTAACAGTTGCTTCGAGTGGTATAACTGCATTATTAATACCAGGAGGTAGAACCGCACATTCGAGATTTGGCCTTCCATTTATTATCGATGAATGCTCCACGTGTAATGTCAAACCTAATACCCTGTTGGCTCAGTTGGTAATCCAAGCAAGATTAGTAATATGGGACGAGGCTCTGATGATGCACAAATTTTACTTTGAAGCACTTGATCGTTCTTTCAGAGACGTTATGAAGGAGGTGGACAAGAGAAACAAATACATCCTTTTGTACCTGTAATTCCTAAAAGCACAAGACCAGAAATCGTTCATGCTATTATCAATTCTTCAAAACTATGGAATTATTGTGAGGTTCATACCTTGACTAAGAACATGAGGCTTTTGTCTGGTGCGTCAGTAGTAGACATGGAGGAAAAAAGACAATTTTCAGAATGAGTTTTAAGTATAGGCGATGGACGAATAGGGGAAGACAATGAAGTGGACAAGACCATTGCTATTCCGTCAGATTTGCTCATAGAAAGCGCAGGAGATCCTCTTGCTACTATTGTTGAAAGCACGTATCCTAACATCTTGGAGAGCATGAGTGACATAGGTTACTTTCAAAATAGAGCTATATTGACAACAAAAAATTCCATAGTCGAGAAGATCAACGACTATATGTTGGACATGGTTCCAGATGAGGAGAAGGTTTATTTGAGTTATGATTCACCTATTCATCGTAACTTAAACGATGATCATATTGACAATGTTCATACACCTGAATTCCTCAACACCATCACTGCTTCTGGACTTCCTAATCACAAATTAAGGTTAAAGGTTGATGTGTCAGTTATGTTGTTGAGAAATATAGATACACGATATGGATTATGCAATAGAACCAGATTGGTTATCACTAGGATGGGAAGATACGTCATTGAGGGGAGGGTCATTTCCGGAAGTAATGTTGGTGAACGGGTTTTTGTATCCAGGTTATCTATATCGTCTTCAGATGTCAGGATTCCCTTTAAGTTTCAACGAAGACAATTCCCTTTGTCTGTATCATTTGCAATGACAATTAACAAAAGTCAAGGATGTAACACCCCGTTTTCCCAACATAAATAATTATAAAGAATATCAGAGTTTTTCATCAAAACGGAGCATTACATTCAACTTACAAAAATTCCACTATATAAATATATTCTAAATCTGTCCCTCACACCTCAATATTCTATTTTAGTATATATATATATATATATATATATATATATATATATATATATATATATATTTCTACACTAAATAACAAATATATTTCTACACCAAATAACATATATATTTCTATACCAAATAACATAATATTTCTACACCAAATAACACATATATTATAATATAATATGCTACTAAAACACCAACACATAACACAAAAATAACCCACATCACCATAAATCAAATAAATTATTCAAAAAGACTCTAAACTCAATCAAATAATTAAATAAATAAAATAGGGCGTTACAACTCTAACCCCTTAAGAGAATTTTGTCCTCGAAATTCAAAGCACAAGAGAAAATGAATTTAATTATTACTTAAATATCTTAAATTATATATAACAAAATAGTAACTTCAAACAATACACAAAAACCACATTAAAGTTAGTCAGTTAAACATGATCACATAATAAAACATAACCATTAATTAGAAAACAAAACGACAATATTCAATCGTCACACAACACAATGACTCATCTACTTGGCCGGACGGACTAACCTGCTCAGATACCAATTGTAACTCCCCGTTTTCCCAACATAAATAATTATAAAGAATATCAGAGTTTTTCATGAAAACGGAGCATTACATTCGACTTACAAAAATTCCACTATATAAATATATTCTAAATCTGTCCCTCACACCTCAATATTCTATTTTTATATATATATATATATATATATATATATATATATATATATATATACACACACACACACACACACACATATATATATATATATAGACACACACACTAAATAACAAATATATTTATATAACAAATATATTTCTACACCAAATAACATAATATTTCTACACCAAATAACACATATATTATAATATAATATGCTACTAAAACACCAACACATAACTCAAAAATAACACACATCACCATAAATCAAATAAATTATTCAAAAAGACTCTAAACTCAATCAAATAATTAAATAAATAAAATAGGGCGTTACAAAGGACAGTCGCTTAAACATGTTGGTGTATATCTACTAACACCTGTAATTTTTCACAGACAGTTGTATGTTGCTGTTTCAAGAGTTATATCCAGAGAAGGACTAAAGATATTGATCACGGATGAAGATGGTGAAGATACCAATGTGACTTCTAACGTCGTATATGATGAAGTATTTCGCAATCTGCGATGAAACAACATGCCAATTTACTAAAAATTTCATATTCTCTTACCAAATTATTGATAGGATTACCGAATTTTCTTTTATAATATTTTTCAGATTTTATACATTTTATGGAGCGTTTTATTTTGTCTACTCTGGATTATCATCTGTTATTTTTTCACCGTTACCAATTATATATTGCATTTTATTATTAGTATGTCATTTCTTTAGCAATAATCCCGTGCGGGCACGGGTCCATTTTCTAGTTATTTATTATTTATTAATTTTGTTAAGTCTTAACCTAATTTTTTCCCTCCACTAATTCGTTATTAGGTTTGCAACAACTCTATCCTAAAATTTTGGCTCTAAATTTGTTGTTTTTCATTTCTCTCTCTAATAACCGTGAATATTTTTCAAAACAAAAATTTAATAGATATTTTAATCTTTATCCTCATCCTTATTATTTATTAATTTTATTAGGTCTACAACAACTTAAACTAATTTTTTTCCTTCACTGATCCCTTATTAGGTTTGCAACAACTCTATCCTAAAATTTTGGCTCTCTAAATTTGCATCATATATGTTGTCTACAACAACTTAAACTAATTTAATAGATTTTTTTTTACTCTAATTTTCATGCAAACTCGGTTACCTTAAATAATTTGTTATAAACCATGAACTGCATTAAATTTTGATGTTTAACTATAAAAGTAATAAATAAAATTGACCCGTGCAACAATATAATTTTGTATTCTTTTTATCTTTTTTCTTTATAATTTTTTTTATTATCATTTGATTGTAATATTGTATCTCTAATAATCTAATTTGCGTTTATTGATCGACCCATGATCTTATCGGTTAAAGTATATTTGTTGATCTTACAAGACATTCACTTTTTACACAATCAAATTGAAATAAATTGAAAGACAACTATGGCAAATAAATTGAATTTTCATATACAATTGACATGTTCCATAAATCACATTAAGAGTTACCTAATTGAGGTAACTGAAATCCATAGGATCAAGAATATTTCATCCAAGACTGCGCCCATAACCGTCTTCAAATTGAAGAGATTGGGTGGATGATAACATAGTAGCATGCCACAGATAATCAAACTCATGTTCATAATCACATGAGTAAGTGTAATCTGATGTTATTGATTGGTTGTGACCAATGTCATGATCATAGGGATTAATCACTTCTATAGGCTCAGGTTTTGTGGATGCAGAAAATGAGAATTGTTCTTTGCATTGAAAGCTGTCATTGAAGCTAAGGAACATAGAAGAAGTATTAATAGGTGCCAATAATGTGTTATCTGAATTTAATAAAGAGTTTTTGCAATTATGATGGCCATAATATTTGGTTCTGTATAATGGAGGCTCCTCTTGAATTCTCTGCACATGTTTCATAGCTTCACATTCTTCATCACTTTTGTAACTGCATCTGTAGTAGCTCCTATAATATGAATCACATATTGAATTATGATTTTTCATTAAGAATTAATAGTGTCATACAAGAAGAAAAGAAAAAAAAGAAAAAAAAGAGAGAGAGAGATTTTGAGTAAGTTATTATAAGTTGAAATTGAAGATATATACCTGAGGCATTTTGCATTGATTATCTTCTTTTGTCCATACTTTCTCCATTCATAGCCATCTTCAATCAAAATTGAGCTATCCTTCTCCCAAGTAAGTGCTTTTGATCTTATCAAAGTGAAATAGTCTACTAATAAATATCATATTTCTTTGTACAATTAACTCATAATCTGCTAAGCTAAATAAATGTTTTACAAAATCAATAGCATTACATCACAATTATAAAAAGTAAAGAAGACACCTATTGTGAGACGTAGAGAATTATTTCATCATTTGATTAACACCACAATAGACTCTAATTAACAATGATGTAAAAAAGAAACAAAAGTTGAGATCCTCTCCATTTCCCAACATAAATGGAAGTGTTCACTACTATCGTATATTTATTTCAAAATTATAGTAATGAACACTTCTATTTATTTTGAAAAATAAAGAGGATCCCAACTTTTTTTCTTTTTGACATCACTGTTAGTTAGAGTCTATTGTGGTGTTAATTAAGTGATGAAAACTCGCAATAGTTGATATTATAAATTACACACTATTTATACTTGTTTTTAAATGTCAGATTCAATAAATATAAAATGCTACCTCACACATGCTATGCCAAGATGTGCACATAAAACTTTCGGGCCGAAGGACCATGTTTTTTATTTGATCATTTATTTTAGTCGGCTAAAACCCATTGTTTTATCCGAAAATTGCTCAATAGGCCCCTTCAATTGTTAACATCTCCTCGAAAACCTAAATACTTCTATCAGGAGTAACGAATCTAACAAAGTTTAACTTCTGATCGTTAAGTTCAAGGGTTACGACCTAATCAGCTTGTAAATATTAAAGGGAAATGCTAATAAATTTAATAGAGTGATAATTTTGATTTCATTCGTATATTTTTATTTTTGCTAATATTAAATTTAGGGTGGGGATGAAGACACAGTCTAAAGTAGGAAAGAAATTGGGGTTTAAAAAGTACTTACTTTACCTCTCTCTAATGACACTTCTTGGATTCAAGATCTCTTTCTCTTTTTAACATTAGATCAAACCTTTGGAGTTTTTGATTTCATTCACCAGGCAAAGCAATAAATATAAAAGGAAATTCGAACCATTGAAAGTGTGTTTCAAGTGTGAAAGGTTAAGTCTCACATCGTCTATGATAGGTAAAATGTTGGATTTATAAGAGAAGTGACCTTTCACTTGTTTACTTTCTTTTTTGACAAGTCTTGTATACCACAAGATTGTTTCTTGAAGTGAAAAACAAGTAGCGCAATTTCTATATGAGAAATGATATTTGTACAGTCATTTTGTGACAACTTTTGTAACAATTTTCTCTCTCATACTTACATTAAATATTTACTTTCTCTTTCTTTATTATTTTGGTTTATGTGCCAATACCTATTTTTCTTTGTAAATTTATGGTTGTTTCAAAAGTTGTCATACAAATGGCTGCTCAAATAACACCCATCTTCCTATATATATGTTTTATTCCTTCGTTACAAGATGCACCAGTTAGAAAAGACTTTTTTCTTTTTCTTATACTTTTGTTTTAGGGTGGTGTAAGATGTAGTTAGATGTTTTCTTTAGAGGATGTGGGTGTACTGGGGCATTGAGGTGGGTGTTTGAGAGTAGTTTGTGTGGTGTGACAATTTTCATATAGTGTTATTCTTTGGTTGTCATTAGACATCGACCGCGATTTTTTCTCTGAATTTGGAGTTTTCCACACTATGTTCTTGTGTTTTGATTGTGTTCCTTTATTTTCTCTTTGTCGGTCTTTCCAACACCTGGTATTAGAGCCTTGATTCAGTTTGGTGGGGGAGCGGGAGTTGGATCTTGTGTTACATCTTGTTATAGGATGTGCATTCACACTTGTGGAGGAGATTTTTGGATTTCAAGAACAAGTGGTTAAGTCTCACATCGCTTATGAATTAGTAAAATGTTATATTTATAAGAGAGATGGCCAACTAACCTGCTACCTTAAAGTTTTAGATGCAATATTGAGTCTCTTTTATAGTCTTGGAGCATTGTCCCTTTATTAGCCATGTGTTTTTCTCTCAAAAAGGGAATAAATAGACAAGGGCACAAGCAATGTCTATGTCTAACTTAAAAGAAGTAAGGTAGTGTTAAAACATGTTTATGGGGTTAGTATTAGATTATCATAACAATACTGGTGATGGTTTTTACCATCACAACATTGTTGATTTTTGGATTTTTAAAACTGTTGTATTTGGATTTCAAAGTCAATTTTGAAAAAGAATTTTCATTTACCGAAGTTATTATTAGGTTGAGTCACGATTGGGTTGTGTTCTTTAAGACGTTCTCAACATTATCCAAAATTGTGCAAGACAAACTACCAATCGCGCCGCTTACAGGATAAAACAAGTCCATTTACAATTGTACGATTAACTACTGTATTGTAGCTAATCATTCGAAAATAACATATACAATATGATACAAAGACGACTTTTAATTTTGGCTTAAACACACTTTTGACGCCTTAACTTTTAAAACAATTGCGATTTTAGCCCCCTGACAAAAAAAAAACAATTTTGGCCCCTTTCGTCCCAAAATTGCTGAGAAGACGCCACGTGTCCCAAAAAGGGGTTATAATTGCAACTTTTTTGTAAAAATAAGGAGTCAAAAGAGCTTATTTCCCTTATGTTAGGGGTCAAAAGACCATATTTCCCTAAACATAGGGGGTCATTTTTGCCATTTTTTTTAAAAAGGGGGCTAAAATCGCTACTTTTGTAAACTTAAGGGATGAATAGTGCATTTAAGCCTTTAATTTAATACTGAAACTAATCAATTATGAAACTATGATCATTCTAACCTCTAACTTCACCAGAGACAGAAAATAACCAAAGGATATATACTTTTAAGATCATTATTAATACTGAAAGGAGATTATTATATCTCAAAAGAGACTACGATCACAAAAGTGCATTGTATTCTGAAGGGACATAAATTATAGAAGGGGCCATGCTCTTAAGACCATTCTTAATTTGGAAGAGACATTTTACCTAAAAGGGACTATGGTCTTAAGAACACTCTTAATTCTAAATGGACAGAAAAAAAAGATGAATATGAAAATAGCTCGTTAACACAAGCTGAAGGGAGAAGAGAGAATGAGTTCTCGACAACTCAATAAAACTCTTTGGTTTGTCTTTTGAACTGAGTAGAGTCCTATATTTATATAGAGATTTCCATAATATTACGATACGCACTACAAACGAAATACATCCCATCCTTCTCAAATTTCGAAATCTCGGTATCTTATTGAACCGAAGTGAACAACAGCGTTCGACATATATGGTATGCTAAAATATCACAAAATAGGATGATAACATTCTCATAATGCCACTTTTTTCTATCAGGTTTAAATTAGCCACTAATTATAATCCCTTGCATCGTTGGGTGCATTAACGCCGACAATTCTATAACATGGTACAGATGGATTCAATGATGGTCCCACACAGAAATATTTGTCTTTAACCATATACTCCTTCTAGGCATGGCAATGGAGTGGGGGTGGAGACGAGTTTTACCTTCCTCGTCCCCACACCTAACTCCCATATGTTTATCTGTTACCCTGCCCAAACCCAACGGGGATGAGAAATCGAATCTCATCCCCGTCCCCGACAGCTTCCGGTATACCCGTCCCATACCCATCCCCCGCATTGGATTTTCTTTTTTAATAAAAATTAAAGTATTTTTCAGCCCCGAGCGCAATGTTGTAATTCATTATTCAGGAAAGAGATTATGACGATCAATGGCTATGGTGATGGTGAAGATAGAGGCTTGGCTATGGTGATGGAGAAGAGAGAGGCCGAGAGTGAGATATGTAAGAAGATACGAGGGAACTATGATAAGTGAGTGTCATCTGAAAGACTGAGACTCTGACAATGTGAGTGAAATGATTTAGGGTTTCAGATTCTATTTATATAAAAGTGGTAATAAATAGATTTTATACATTCGAGACGGGTTTGGGTATGGGTTCGGGGTGGGTACCTATATCCCTGTTACCCGTCCCGTACCCGTGTTTTGAAATCGGGGAAAACTCAAACTCATACCCAAACCCAGTCAAAACAGGGAAAACCCGTCAAAATGAGTTTGGTCCGGACGGATACCTACGGGTATGAGTTTTGTTGCCATGCCTGACTCTATCGAAAGTCATCGTAAATAGTTGACTTTTCATTTCTTATGCTTCTCCAAACCCTTACTTGGGTTGTGTCATGCACGAGTCGCGAAAAAACCACTAGTGGAAAAATATCTATCTTTGAGTAGTATTGTGATTACAATATTTGGTGATGTGATGAGCTTCCACGATTGTTTGATAACCATTGAAATGTTGAAAGCTCTGAGACTTTAAAACCCCATGTCACCATATTATTTTGGAACCGTAAGCCGCTCCCATGATAACCAATGCATGCCCTTATTGTTGCCATTACCATGACCAAATTAAAAAGCATTGAGCATCTTCTCGATTTCCTTAGCTAACGAATTTGGAAATAGAAAAATGCTCATTACATATGACGGGATGGATTGAAGAACATTGTTGATGATAAACTCTATACCTTCTTGAGAGATTTACTACTCCAAGAATTCATTTTATGCCAAAATCGATTCTTGATAAATGGGAAAGTTTTTGCTCATTCTTATATGATCATGTTGGACCTAAACTAGTTTGCCTGAGGGTTAAGATCTGTTGCATCGACGGAGAAGTTTGTCAATCATGGTCTGTCGTGAGTCCTTCATTGATGGTGGTACCTACACATGCTCTGATGCTTAAGTCGGTAAGTGTTTAAGGAGAGTAAGGTACATGGCTCATTAGAAACTCACACGTACAAATGAATAGACCGAAATTCGAATTTTGATCACAATGTCCGGATTAGCAATTTCAGCATTTTTACCAGTTTAGTCAGGACTTATTGGCATGTATTTTATTTCTACTAATGGAATTTCAGTTCATAATGAATTCTCTTATATAGACTACATGATTATCTCGCCTTTATCTACTTTTGTGTATAGGGTTTGAAGTATTTTAGTATACTTTTTTTGATATTAAACAATCTTGCACTTTGCACGATTGATAGATGTATAAATTGTGGTTTTTCTCTATTAATAATATCTGCTTCTTTATATTTTATAATATACATCATGGCACTATATAATTTTGATAAAGAAGAAGGACAACATATACATATATATAACAACAACATAATTATGTAAAACATGATTAACTTCCTACCAAGGCATGCATATATGACTTCTAAATCTTACTTTCTTTTGTAGCAGCCTCTTTGAGTTTTAAAACTCTTGCAAGCTTTATAATCTGTATCCTCAACTTCAAGCTTTGGGCAATTTCCATGAGACAAATCTTTGATATGCAAGACCTCCTCATTGAAGACATCATTATTAGTGTTCAATAGAAAAAGAGAATTTGTGAATGATCTAAGTACCTTCCGAACAAGATCTTCAGTAAAGGGTAATTGATCAAAATCTCCATTGTGAGGAATATTGACCAATTTGTGAGAAATTACTTCATGTAACTGATTTGCAGTGTCACGACCTCTAATTAGCTCTTGTTTCATAATTTCCTTTCTACAATTTGAAGGATGTTGAATCTGGTCCATTATAGATTACTTAGGAAGTAAAACCTCGGTAGGTATAAAGGGCTAAGAGAAGAGGAGAGACTTTTGTTCAAAATGGCATTCCCCAACTACCTACCAACATTAAAAATTGTTACTATTTAAAGTCGAGACAAAATTTTCAAATAACTAGGGTTGGTTTAGGGTTCAACCAGCTAGATAAGTGAATAACTAACACAAGATTAAAAAAAAAACACATTTCTTTAAAAAAAAAATTACTTTTTTTAATAGATAAAATATTAGTTTTTTTAATAAATTATTTTTTTACTCACCGATAAAAGAAAGTTAAGAAATCGAAATTTTTAATAGATTTTTTTTACTGATTCACCGATGAAAGAAAGTTTATTATTTTTTTTACCAAAACCTATGAAAGAAAGTTAAGAGAAAAAAATATATTTATGTTTTATTCTTTAAAATTACTAATGATAATTCACAATACTTTTTTAAAAAAAGTAATAATCCATAATATTATTATTTAAAAAAAAAATAAACAACAAAGACTTGTATGCAATACTCCTATCGGGTTTGGAATAATTAACAGTTGCCTCAAAAAAAATATTATTATTAACAGTAATTAGTATCAAAAACTAAGATCCAGTTCTTAAAAAAAAAAAACTGAGATCCAGTCAAACAATAATTCTTTTTGAAAGAAAGAAAGAATAATTAAATCTAATATGAGGAATTACCTGTCTTTAGTAGCACCTTTGATTCCAAATTGTTTTTGGTTTGTCCACAAAAAACTTGTCAACTCTTCTTCATCTCCGTGTTTTAAGGAAACTCTTAGGCATTCTTCTTTGTGAAAAGAATAAGTTAAACAACCTTCATCATCTGCAACTACAACTAGTAAGAAATACATATTGTTTATTACTAGTTACTAGTACTATAAAGCATCCTTAAAAAAAAGTACATAAAGCATAATAGTAAAATATATTAATAATTTTAAAAGTTACTTCGTCACTCCCTGAGTTCCATCATTGTAAATTTTATATACAAATTAAGAAAATATGCAAATAAGAGATATTATTCATTTGGTTTATAGCCAAAAAGTTGGAAGACACATTCTTCGTCTTACAAGTCAATTTTATAACGATGTGTTAAACTCGATGTAAAAACTAATTGAGTATAATTGACTAGATAGGATAGTAATAGTTTTACCGTACCTTGTCATGTAGTATTGGTGTTGTATTATATGGGGTGCGAGTAATATTATTTAGATGATAAAATTGAAAATAAAATTATTAACGATGTTCTATTGAAAATTGAAAATGTTTATTAAAAAATGGATATGCTTGTTCTTTTTAGGATATATTTTTATTTATAGATAAATCACTCATTTTACTTAATATGTTACTCTCTTCAACTTAATTAATGAATAATTGTAGGAACACATTTATTACATATAATTTTCAATACACACTCTTTTATTAGTTAAGATTCATAAATCCAACTAAACTTATAGAGGATGCAAAGGATTTGGGGGACTCATGAATTTTAACTAATAAAAAATAATGGATCGGAAAACATGTATTCTCAACACTCCTTTTAATTTATATATATTGTATATTTGAAAAGAAAAAAAAAGTATATAGTCTTTTCATGCAATTCACATGCTAAAAATGTCACCGAAACATTTGATATGATGAGCTGCGAGTTTGGACCCTTGATGATTCACATATTGGCACTTTTTTCATGAATATTTCGACGATAAACTCCTTCAAATAAAAAAATAACGCATTACATTGTGTACACTCACATCATATATTGTAAGACAAAATGAGTAATAATTTAATGAGAAATATTGAAAATTACAGTATTTTATTAAAAAAAAAATTAATATTCACTCTTTTTATAAGATGAAATTTGTTTGAATTTCACCACCTTATAAAGCATAGGAAAATGTTAACGAGTGCCCTAAGTGCGTTGTTTAAGCATCTAAAAGTAGTAACTTTTACATTGTAAATTATACAATTTTGACTTTAACAAGTGTTTGACTTGTATTTTCAAAACATAATTTTCTTATATAAGTTTCTTAAACAATGCTCTTAAAACACTTGTTAACAAGACCAAAAAACATATTGTCTAAATATGAAACTTACAGTATCACCAAAAAAAAAGAAACTTACATTAAATTCGTATAATTGTTAAACAATAATGCTTCTACTTTCCAGCACCTTATAAAATCTTAATCATAACTCCTCCTAGGACACATGATAAAACATATTGTCTAAATATGAAACTTACATTATATTCGTATAATTGTTAAACAATAATGCTTCTACTTTCCAGCACCTTATAAAATCTTAATCATAACTCCTTCTATTTTCAGCACATGAATTTCACCACCTTATAATTGTTAAACAATATGAAAGTTTTATCTTAGATATTTGATCTACTAACAAATCTAATATGGATTTAGAGGCATTCTTCTATGGTCATAAATACAAATGAATAGTGTTTAGTCACACATACACATCACCAAACACTACTCGTTTTCTCCTACACACTTGTTTTTTGTGTTTTAATTTTTTTTTTTTGAAATTAGTCATCTGCTCATTTAATTTGTTTTGTTTTTGCTTTTTTATTTATTATTTTGTTGAAATTATTTCTCCATTCTTTATCATGGCTCCAACTAAGATGGAGCCATCCTACTAGTTTTTTTTTTTTGGTATTATTTGGTATTTTTTGGCTGAATTTATTTTTCGCAAAATGTCTTACAAATGAATTTATTCCCAACACTTCTCATGTATGAAATTAATGATATATTAACTATGTCCTGGGGTGTGTAAAAGAATTGGTTAACCTTAACCAAATCACGAACCAAACTTGATCCATATTTTAAAAGCCCAACCCAATTACTTAAAACCAAAACCAGTCCATATTATTTCAAACAACTAAAACCGGTTTACCGTTTAATTGAACCGGTTAAAACCAGTTTTTTCCAAAGTAAAAAGTCCATGTGTTCTTTAGATTCTCTCCTTTTTTTCTCAGAAACGCGAGATTCTCCTTTTTCTCAGAAACGCGATTCAGTGAAAGTTGTAACACCATATTTCTATTAAAGCGATAAATCACGCAATTATAATAAATAATTAAGAAATAGACGTCACGTCTTCGAATGATCCACAATAGACATGCATAAAATTTCAACAGGAATAAAAACATAACAGCGAAAATATATAAAATACACCTCGAGTAGCCATGTCATTATCTCATAAATACATCCAAATAGTATAATAATCAAATCCCAACATGAGGGCAAATCTCAACAACATAAAGATAATTCAAGCAACATAAAAGGAAACGCCGTCCTAGATCAGAGCCTATCTAAGACACGAAAGCGAAATAAATGGACGAAGCTCCCGCTATCCTCAAACAACTCACCAAACAATGCAAATCAACTAATCCTGCACGCCGTCTACCCATTCATACAAATAGGTAGGTGGTCCACCACAGACCACTAGGGGTTAGCTTCACATCAATCATAATCGAAAAGATAAACAGGATTAAATAAACATAATATTTCATCGTTCATAAATGAGCATCGTCATAAATTATCATCAACAATATTTGCACAAGTATAAGATTCATCAATTGCAACTAATCACCAAGCACACAACAACACCAACACGTAATTCACATCGAGCAAATAAACAATTATGACTCATCCTAGACATGCAATGTGCCTAGACCGACTCTAGACACGCGTGGTACCAAATCACCTTCGAGGTCGTCACCCCTGATGCCAACTGAACATCATTGTCAACGACTATAATTTCAACGGCTATATGGATACAAGTATCCGGTCAACGGCAATATGGATGTAAACATCCGACTCAACATGTGATGCATGAACATATGACTCAATCAACTATGCATATATTCACCACAATTTCAACGGCTATAAGAGTACATGCTTTCACCAAAAATTCAACACCAATAGCATGTAAGAAAATTCACCAACATGATATATGCACATAACATATATAAACGCCAACAACATCACCATAGTAGTTCAACAACTTCATATAATTCTCACAATTCAAGTAAAGGAGAAAATACACCACATTATGATAAACATCATATTCAACACCCATCAATCATTCATACATATTTATTTATTCATAACAAACTATTCATAAGGATTTTCAAGGTAATCGGGTCCAATGAATATTTTCAACCAAGTTCGTATAATATATTTCACAACTTTAAACAATTAAGGCTATTGAACCAAAACTAAGAAAAACAACTCAATTGCCTCAACTATGTATGCACAATAATCACATATGAATGTAGGTGTACGTAAATGAGCGTTTCACCGGCCAATCACTATGAAATCTCACAAATCACAAAGTTCGTCTCATAATGCCACTTTTCCAAATAGAATCCATTTTCAAAGCAAAACAATTTAACTCTCAATGAAATAAATCGAGACCATTTTTAGTAATTACATAAACAACATACATACTTAACCCTACATCATTCACATGAGAATAACAAGTTTCGGAAAAATCGGCGTTCTTTGACATTTTTCAAAAGTTAAGTTCATTTCATAAAATCATGTCCAATTTGATTTCAAATGATGTTCCAGTAGGATTAGATGTATAAACAGTGATTAAACAAGTCAAAATAAACATTTTAGAAAGCCCGGATTGGTCCCCAAGTGTACGAAACAAAAAACGAATAATTGTTGAACAGGGTGTGCTCGCTTAAGTGAAAGGTTGCTCGCTTAAGCGACCAGCTTCCAGTAGCTTTTGGGCTCGCTCGCTTGAAACTCGCTTGGGGCTCGCTCAAACCTGTGTCCAGAACCTACTGGGCTTGTTCGCTTGGAGCTCGCTCAAGCGAACGCTCATCAGTTCTGTCAAAAAGTTTCGGGTTTCAAACCCTTTTCACCCAAAATCCCAAATTTTGATATACATGAAAAGACACTCAAAGATTCACAAAACTTGAAAATTAACACATCGATTCATCATATATTTACTTTTTGTTGATGATCTTCTTCTTTTTGCAGAAGCCTACATTGAATATGTAACACCCTAGTTTTTATTGATTATTTTTGGTTGATTTTTAATATGTTTTATGTATTTTATATGATTTATGTGATTATTTTGGTGTTTGCTATTTTATTATATAATTATTTTTATTATTTAGTAGAAATAAGTAAAAAAATAATATTTATTTGAAATATTGGGGGTTAATGAGAATTAATGGGTTTTAGTAGGAGTTAAGGAAAAATAAGTGGAGGGTATGTTTTGGTGAGAATAGGAAAAGATAGGCAGAAAAACATTTCACGTATCAGTAAGAAAAGTAGAGAAATAAGAGTTTTTGGGAGAAAAGGGAGAGAAGCCAAGAACAAGGGTGGAGAGCCAATTGCTGTAGTTTTTGATTCTTCTTAATTCAGGTAAGGGTGAGGTTAACTTTCAATCAATAATATATATATGATTTCTGAAATTGAATTGAAAATTGTGGTTCTTGAGTTAGGGTTGTAAAGATTATGAAATTTGTAAAATGTTGATGATTATGATGTTGATTTCATGTTTTCTGTGTTGTGTTGAGCATTATGATGCATATAGAACCTGTAAACATTGTAGTAATCCATTTTGGGTGATTGGGGGATCAAAATTGGGTTTTTGGATGAAATAGGGTTTGAGAGTTCGTGAATTTTTGAACTGCCAGATGAATCTTCGCTTAAGCGAACTGCCCGTCGCTTAAGCGAGCGTCCTTTGTAGCTGCCCAGAATTGATTTGTGACCGTACGCTCAAGCGTGAGCCAAGCGAACGCTAAGCGTGCAGCATCCTGACTTACGTCTTTTTGGTCGCTTAAGCGTACGCCAAGCGAACGCTAAACGTACAAGACCTGACCCTTCGTCATTGAGTTCGCTGAAGCGAGCAGAGCTTCGCTCAAGTGAACTGGGTCCTGTGCGACCATTTTCTGAATTTTGCTTTGTGCATTAGGCCTTTAATCTAAGCCTCCTAAATTTTTTTATTGATTTATTTTACCTTGTTTATGAAGATAAATGTTGTGATTGAATGTGGAATAATATGAATAAATGTATACACATATATAATGTTATGTTGAACGTAGATGATTGTTGTGTCACATTAGACAAAGTTGGGGAGTGTGTCATAAATAAATTAGGCACAGTTGTTGTTGTTGTTGTTGTCGTTGTCATTGTTGTTGTTGTTGGGTTGTATGCTGATATACACCACGAGTCTTTCATACTCATGCATCGTTGGGGGCTCATGCCCTGGAATGTTAATCATTCAAATGTTGAGGGCTCATGCCCTGGAACGCCTTGTCGTTCAACTGTTGAGGGCTCATGCCCTGGGATGCTTTAACCATCCAAATTGTTGAGGGCTCATGCCCTGGAATGCTTTGTCATTCAAACGCGTTAAAATGGTACCACATGCATATTGCATTAGTCGTTGTCATCGGTGCATTGTCGGAGTCGTTGTTGGGTGAGTCGTCGGAGTTGTAGTGGTTGTTGGTTGGGTTGATGGTGTTGTAGTTGATGATGTTGTTGTATTTTAAATATGAATTGATGTAGATTGTTGTTGCAATTGTTGATGCCATGTGATATAAATATGTGCTAATGATGCTATTTGTTGAGATGTTGTTGTTTTAATTCAAATTGATGAATTATATATATATATATATATATATATATATATTATTGTTGTTTGTGAATCTCACCCCTTCTGCTTGAAAATGTTGCTCTTCGTATGGGTAACTTGCAGGTAATGAAGGCTAGGTTGGTGTATGGCTCAAGTGTCTTAGGGCTCTGATACGTAACGAGATGGGAAACGTTGTTGTGTTATTTCATTCCTTTATGTATCATTTGTTTTAATTAAGTTGTTGGAGAATTTATGATGATTAAATAATGATTTACTGTTGAGGCCTTTGCGCCAAGATTTGTTGAAGTTGGTGATATTATTTTAAAAGAATTTTCCGCTGCAGTTTACGAGATGTTATATTGTTGGAATTAAATAGTTTTATTTTCAATTTAAGAATTTTTGAAAAGCAGTGTAATACTCCGTTGTTGATATACTCTGATTAATTTATTCAAATATTACGTTGTTGGGAGAACGGGTTGTTACAGAATAGGCTCATTGTGTTTTACATTGCATTGATATGTTTTGTCAATCTTCGGGGAAAAAATTAATAGATAAAAAACTCAGGTGTATTTTTCCAAGAATGTTGACAACCAACTTCGGGAAGATATCATTCAACATACGGGGTTTAATCAAGTTAACAGTTTGGGTAAATATCTTGGGGCGAATATAGCACCGGGTAGAACTTCAAGAGGTCATTTCAATCATATTATCAACAAGATTCAAAACAAGTTAAGTGGTTGGAAGCAACAATGTTTAAGCTTGGTAGGTAGAATCACGCTTTCAAAATCTGTCATCAGCTCCATTCCTTACTATCACATGCAATATGCTAAGATCCCTAAAACCATATTGTCATACCCCATTTTTTGACCAATTACTTTCTTTTTACTCGTCTTTTGAACCCATTTTACCCAGTTATTTTCTCAACATTTTACAGTTTATTTCAAAACATTTTATCAGTTTATTTCCCAACATTTTACCTGTTTATATCTCAGCATTTTATCTGTCTATTTTGCAAGCATTTTACTTGTTTATTCCTCAATTTTTAACCATTTAAATCTCAACTTTTTACCAACATTTATCTGTTTATTTTTCAACGTTTCACTTTTATTTTCTCGTTTTAGTAGTCTTTTAAAGTTGATAAGTTTTCGTCGTTTCAGACGAAATTTCGACAGAGAGGTATTTTAAAGATAACTTTTTCGCTTTCGAGCTCACTTTTATTTATTTATTATAGTCTTTTTATTATGTTCTTTCATTTTATTCTATTATTATTATTATTATTATTATTATTATTATTATTATTATTATTATTTGTTTCTCTATTTTTATTTGAAAATTTTCCTTCACAAACGAATCCCAAAATTCACAAAAAATTAAATAAATGTTAATTTGTTTTCCATCATATTTAATTTCCTCCAAAAAATTCATAAAAAAAAACATAAAATGAGGTGACATTATCAAAGTGACATCACCAAGATGACATCACATGATAACTTGCATCCAACAAATTGTGACTTAGTTCTCAATCTTCAAAAAAACAACCATACTTAAACTTGAGCTCCAAGTCTCATTTCACCTATAAATAGAGATAGAACTTAGTCATTCAAAGGAAAAGAGAGTTTTTTTTTTTTCTTAGAGAAAGGAAGCTTGAAGAGAGGAAGAAACAACACTATAATCTTTTTAAGTCTTAGCATTTTTTTTCATCATAAATAATACAAATCAATACAACCACGCAAAACCACCACAAATCAACAAAAATCACTACATCACCACCACCAAAAACTAAGCAGCCCCTTTTCTTATCTTTTTCCTCCTATTTTCCCCCTTCAAAGGTACTCTCTCTCTCTCTCTCTCTCTCTCTCCTTTTTTTTCTTTTGTATGCTGAGCTCGAGCTTGTCTTCCTCGACCTCAGCTTTATAACCCTGAGTTTGAGCCTGTCATCCTCGACCTCAGCATTGTAACTGAGAGCTTGAGCTTGTCTTCCTCAACCTCAGCTTTATAACCCTGAGTTTGAGCCTGTCATCCTCGACCTCAACATTATAACTGAGAGCTTGAGCTTGTCTCCCTCGACCTCAGCTTTATAACCCATAACTATGTAGCGTTGATTTCTCCATCGCACCTAGAGATACGTAGGAGCAAGATCAAACTCTTGTCAAGCACAATAATAAAAAACTTTTCTTTTCCTCTATATTTAAAACATTGCATTTTCAAATCAATAAAAACAACAAAAAAAACATACTTCTTCTCCCTCCATTCTTTCACTTAGACTTTAGGCAATATTTTACAAATAAATAAGCAAGTAATTAGCACAAGATAATTTAGGCAAGAGGCTCCTTCGGAGTACCGAAGTCGTTTAGGGTGCTTAACACCTTCCCTATTCGAAACCAACCCCCAGACCTTTATCTCATAAGGGTTTTTACTCACTTTTTCCCTTCCCAAGAATAAAAGTTGAGAGTTCAAAGATTGAAGGTTCAAAACCAATTAATGGATTGATACCCGAAAATCACGAGCACACATATGTGATGAGATTGAAAAAATTCAAAGAGGTTTTGTGTGGGGAGACTCGGATCAGAGGCGTAAAGCTCATTTGGTGAGTTGGGATGTATGTTGTCTTCCTAAGATGCATGGTGGTCTTGGTTTCAAGCGGCCTCGTCATATGAACGAGGCATTCCTTATGAAGATGATATGGAATATTATCAAGCAACTAGATAAGCTCTGGTTTAGAGTTCTTTACAGTAAATATGGTAGAAATAATGATCTTAATAACAGTATTAGCTCCCAACCTTATGATTCTCCCCTATGGAAAGCGATTGTAGGAATTTGAGATGATTTTAAGCGTCATGTTATTTGGCAAATTGGGGATGGGAGAAGTACTAACTTTTGACTCGATGAGTGGGTCTCGAGTAATACTTCTCTCTTCTCTTATGCTAATCAATCATATGTGGATACTACTATATGATACTATGAATCAACATATTCTACAATTTAAAGATCACCATGTCCACTACTCAACATGATACTATGACCTATTTTACCCTTCAAATGCATGACCATCCAATTGAATACTTCACAATGACGCTTACCTGGTTTGTACATAAACTTGAAAACTTGACTTATAGCCTTTTTTGAACAAGAATTTGACTTATAGCATGTGCTAGATATGGTCTAATGAAGACCATATCATACATTAAACAACCAATAAAATCGGCATAAGGAACTTTTGACATATGCTCAACTTCTGCATTTGTCTTTGGAAACAGATCCAATGAGAGCTTAAATTAATCATACACTGAAATGAGTTGTTTTATCTTAAAGACATTGTGGTTGATAGTAAGCTTTGTATCGCGAAATGTAGAGCCAACTGGTCGTGAAGCCGATAATCTTTTTGGTGATATTCCTTTTAAGGTAATTTTCTGATTCATAAACCAAAATTAAAAAACTAGTAGCATGTAATATTAACTATCATCCATTCTCATTTCAACATAAGAATGCCAAAAAAATATCCATTATTTCTCATTTCCAATCCATTTAACACTTCAGTTTAAGCCTTCATTAAAATGAAAGAAAAACTTAAATTCCCCACAATAAGAATGCCAAAACAATATCCATTAATTTCATGAGAAAGTTAATCAAAACAACTCCTAATCCATGTGCTTTAAACAATTTCGAACTTAAAAAGAGGATAAATAAAGGGCCTTGCTAGAAAGTGATTTAAGGAACCTACAATAAGGGTAATGTTTAAAGAACTTACAATAAAAAATTTCGTCTTGAAAAATACAAGTCAAACACATATAAAAGTCATAACTTTACAATTTTCAATGTAAAATTACTATTTTTTTATGCTTAAACAATACCCTAAAAACACTTGTCATTTTTCACATTGAAAAATCACCACTCATGTTGTCAAGTTGATCTTCATCATCATCAGAATTTTTTGGTGGATTTTTTGGTAGCAGAGGATTATGCGTTTGCGGATCAGTCCCCAATCCTCCGCTTCCTGTGCTACCTGTTGGTTTCTTTGGATCAACTTTTGTTTTGGTTTTCTCGTGTTCATCATCATAATCATTTGTCGATGTTGGATCACGCCCCATGCCTCCGCTTCCTGTGCTACCCGTTGGTTTCTTTCCAGCAGCAACTTTTGTTTTGTTTTTGTTGTTGTTAGCACATTTTCTGAAGAGAAATTAACAACAAATATATAGCTATATTCATGATTCATGTATGTATACTGTCCAATGATTATAAAATCTATTGATCTCAAATTAGTTTCTTAATTAAACTGGTTGCTAAATAAATTTTTAACGTGTTTAGAGATTGATTTAGAAATTCAACAAACCATGAGTCACTAATGTGTAGTTGAATAATTTAAATATTTCAATCTTTGTTTAGCACTACACCGGCCACTAAGTCGACTAGAAATTAACAATTCTTCCTTTGATACGAAAATTAATTAATGAGTAAATAGTCACTTTAGTCCCTGACTTTGCATCTCGCTGTCATATAGGTCCCTGACTCAGGATTAAATACAAACAAGTCCCTGACTCTACACTTCCGTTATCACTTTAGTCCCTACCGTTAAAAAAATCTGTTAACTGATGATGTGGCACGCTGACAAGGAGTATGACGTGTCACAGGGACTAAAGTGAAAATAAAAAATGGTCACTTTGATCCCTGAATCGAAAATCAATATCCTCAATTTACTGTTAGATCCCTGACTGTGTATACTTATTGTCAGTTAGGTCCCTGAATTGAAAATCAATATCATCAACTTACTGTTAAGTCCCTAACTGTGTATACTTACTGTCAGTTAGGTCCCTGACAGTAAAAACGAAATTTCACTAAGATCCTTAGCAAGTTACTATCAAAATTGTCTATAATATACTTAATTCATTAAGACCTTTAATGGAGGTACTACAATGCAACCAATAAGCATTACTGAATGATTAAGACCTCTACTTTATATTTCTAGTCTTAACTCTTTTTTTCACTAAACCTGCACACAAACTTAAATCATGATAGAATAGATAAACAAGGTAGTTCTCCAATTAGGAGCATAACTTAAATCATCATAGAATAGATAAACAAAGTAGTGTTCAAACATAATTAAAAAAAAGTGAACCTTTAGTGTAGAACTTGTTCACACTTAAATCATATATGTTTTTCTTTTGCTTGTTATTACAAAACCAACCAAATTATTGTTAGTAACTTGCCAAGGATCCTAGTGAAATTTATTTTTTACTGTCAATGAGCTAACTGACAGTAAGTATACACAGTCAGGGACCTAACAGTAAGTTGATGATATTGATTTCGATTCAGGGACCTAACTGACAGTGAGTATACACAGTCAGGGATCTAACAGTAAATTGAGGATATTGATTTTCGATTCAGGGATCAAAGTGACCATTTTTTATTTTCACTTTAGTCCCTGTGACACGTCATACTCCTTGTCAGCGTGCCACATCATCAGTTAACAGATTTTTTTAACGGCAGGGACTAAAGTGATAACGGAAGTGTAGAGTCAGGGACTTGTTTATATTTAATCCTGAGTCAGGGACCTATGTGACAGCGAGGTGCAAAGTCAGGGACTAAAGTGACTATTTGCTCTTAATTAATTTTAGTATCATAGTGGATGTGAAAACGTTAAACCACCTGGTTGTGATCGAAGTCGGTATACGTATTCTTTTCAATTGTACTCTTTTAATGCAAACACTAGAAAGAAAAAGAGTCTTTGTCCATGTGAACATTGATAGACGTTATATAATATACAGGGATCGGAGTTCGAACACCATATCCTACGTTTATTCATCTCAAGAGTGTATTTGGATGAGGAAATATTTTGAAGTAAATGTAATGTTTTGTGGAAATTCAAATATTTTTGGTGAATTATATTGTTTGGATGATAAGGACAATTTAATTAAATCATTGGAATTACCTAAAATTTTAAATTCCTTAAAATTTTCCAAGTACCTCATCCAAACACAAACCAAGAAATGAATTTCTAACTATTAAACTATTTTACCGAAATGAAATATCTTTAAAGATCCCTGTATAATCAAAGAGTTGTCATGTCTATCAGATATATACTTACATGGTAATTGTCATAGATTTTTTAGACGCATATTTGAGGGTGGGCAGCACTGGCGTGTTGGTGAAGCTACCTGCTGCAAGAGCCATTTGAAACATTACAAATTATATATCAAACTTGATTTTCTCCCCAAATAATCATGCAGAAAGAAGCTTTGCTTGCAATTGCCAAAGTTAGTGTGTTTGTTCAATTGTGTCTTGGTGGATAGTTGAATCACTTGAATGTTGAATTTATAGAGAAAGAAAGCATGTTACAATCATGAGAATCTCTACAAATTATTGATGAAAACTAAAACACGTAATTAGCGGTTGAATGTCAACTTTGAACCCTTCGATGGTCAACCTATGTGCTTGACTGAGGAAAATAATCATTGACTAATCATTTTAATTTTGTTTTGAAGGAGACTAATTATTTTAATTTTAACACGTATAATTTAGTTTCTCCTCGATAAGAAAAAAATACATACGTAATTAGTGATCGTTAGATCAAGATCTAGATTTTAATTTAAAATTAGATTTCACTTTAAATAAAAAATGCTGCCACACAAAAAAAAATACATAACTTTGAATCTAAATCATTTGACCTCGATTCAACCATCACAAATATGTTAACTATGTGAATATAAAATAGAGGTATTTGTTAAGATGTTGAAAGAGCGTTATATAAGGAGATTCGAGATTCAATTAACCATTAACATTTGTCTATAAAAATAATAATATTATAATGTATAATTTATCTATAAAAAAAAAATTAGTATAATGTATAATTTATAGACAAGTTCTATGGTACACTCAAAAATTTAAGTGTATTGGTACACCAAATTCTTAAAATAATAGAGAAATGAGTTATTTTTTGTAGGGAAAAATTATTTTCTATCACCTATAATTATAATAACTAAATCTTATTTACCAAAAACGTCAACGCAATATAATTTAAATTTTCTGAATTTTTATTACTCATAATAGAGAATTTTGTTTATTTTTTACAATACAATGTAAAAAAATTAGTATGATTTTTATAAATAATGAAATGATATTTTTTCTAATGAAATGATATTTTCTAAATTTAAATATCAACAAATAACTTTTTTTTTCATAAAAAATGATAGTTAATGTATAATTTTTTTAAACAAGAGTACCGATACACCTTAATTGACGGGTGTACCGTAGAAGTTCTCTAATTTATATGCATATTTGATTAAAAAAATACTTATGGATAGTCCTCCCTTAAAAAACTCGTATGCATATTCAACAATGATTCCAATATTCGTTGGAGAGGAACTCGGTTGGAATTCAAAGACATGTGTGTTGACACAAGCAACTTGTTTCATAATCGCCAAAATAATACTATATTGTTAGCGTTGTATCCGTCTGTTTGCTTTTTCTATTGACCAATGTATATAAACTTCACCTTGTTTTTTTGTATAATATAAATTAATATATAGTTTGTCATTCACAAATATAAGAACTAAAAAACTGATGAATAGAGATTTATTGGTGCCATTTTTATCTTTTTTTTTTTTTTTGTGTATTGTGATAACATATGTTGTTTATGTATATAATATATTTTATTTCCAAAAAAAAATGTATACAATATATTTACTCTCTTCTTTGTATAATTTAATTTCCACATAACTATGTATATGGCATGGCATGAAATATGCATCCCCAATTATAAGGTCATGGTAATTAACATATATTAAAACATAGATAATATAAACACAGGTTAATATAAACACTTATTAAAACATAGATGACAAGATAATTGTATTTTAAATCGTATTCAACAACTTAAAATCAGAATCATAAGCATTAATACTAATATTGTACTTTTATCAATACTAATATTTCATTTGTCATCATTGGTGGCGCTTGATGGGAAGGCCAAACATGAAATCAATTAAAAGCATGTCTCATTTCCCTGCATTTTATTTGATAGAAATGAATTTTATCGGTAATTGTACAGAAAAAAGGCTATAAAACACCAAAATAAAAAAGTTTACTACTGTTAAAAAATTGCGGCTAATTTTTCGTACACCCCTTCATCGATAATTTGACATGTTCATCATATGTATTTACATGACAATCTCGTTGTCAACAAAAGAAATGTAGAGATTAAAATTAACTGTATAAACAAAATATGAAAATATTTTAACTAAAATTAGTAAGCAAACCTCTTTGTCTCTAAGGTTTGTAAAGCAATTCATATCAATATTTATCATATCAATTCACAATTTCACATTCTCTAACTGATGTTAAAGCATAAACATCAAGGACAGAGCTAGCAAAAATCATTAAGGGTGGCGATTGTTTTTTACGGACTGGTTATATTGAGTGAATTGCCGCATGATTTATATTTAAAATTTAAAATAATGTAAATCAAACAACCGGATACAAATGATTAATGAGCTTCGCTAAAAGACAAAGTTTAAAAGAACTCGAGTTTGATTTTTGAATCGAAGAGTTACTCGTTTGGCTATACTTATGTCACATCCGAACTTCATATTACCAATGGTCACTTCTGTTAGAACCAAAATGTTAAAGAAATATTTAGAATAATGTGATAACTGACAGTGAGTTGCAAGTGATTTGTATATTCCCTAAAATAGACCCCAATTAATTTTCTAATAAACTGTTCCGTGAATCATGGGAATTGGAAAGCATATCCAACACTGAAAAACAAATACTACAATTCATTATTAAAATAAAAAATATATACAATTCATTATTATACATTAAAGAAAATAGATTATTACTTCCTCTGTCCCTTTTTATTTTCAATTTCCTCAAAAATAAAAAAAAAACAGAACAGTAAAAAAAATCTATAAAAAAAAGAGGAAAAAAGAGAAATTTACCCAGCCATGCATCATCACCGGTAACGGGTTGAGAGTTGTGGTGATGGTGTTTGTGTTATTTCAGATCGAATGAGCTTTTTCCTTGTTCCTCAGTTCCTCAATTCTTTGATTAGGGATATTTGTGGGGTTTGACGAAACGAAGAGTTGACAAAGTGACAGTGGTGAATTCGGTTTTCTAGGTGAGTTCGATGGAGAAGACGGTGGTGTTCG
Source organism: Medicago lupulina (assembly GCA_958299785.1). Lineage (NCBI taxonomy): Eukaryota > Viridiplantae > Streptophyta > Magnoliopsida > Fabales > Fabaceae > Medicago > Medicago lupulina. The sequence continues at coordinate 76,800,341 of OY283139.1, forward strand.
ACGGAGAGTGAGTCTTGAGTTTTTTTGATAACGGATGAAAACAAAATAAATTTATATGCACATATATTTTTTATTTGATACGCAATCATACATTATACGCAATCATAAATAATAGTGTTTCAAAAGCGTTGTCAAACAACTGACTATGGCCTTTTTAATAGCGCTTTTGCAAAAGCGTTATAAAAGTGGTGTTATTATATGTCAAAATTGTAGCACTGAAATGAGAAGAGCAACTTTTTTATTTTGTTCTATTGTTGCATTTATACCTTACATAGTTAAAGGACTCTTTTTTAGTCATAGAAGACAAAGACCCTATGTTTATATAATATACGACTTCAAATGAAAGTGTTAATAACAAGGGACCACATTAACATTTCTAGTAAAATAGCAACATAAATAGCATTATACTAGTAGCATGTAATATTAACTAGGTTTTTCTAACCTGTGCAAGATTGCACAGCTTAAGGTGTACATCCTCCGGTCACTATTATAAGCAAAAAACTACATTTTAGATTCATTGATTAAATGATGTATGTGGTCTTTATTATAAACCACATACATCATTTAATGAATAAATCTAAAATGTAGTTTTTTTGCTTATAATAGTGACCGGAGGGTGTAATAAATACACTACTTTTTTGTTTTTCTCAATCCTGTTAATGTGCCATTTTTTTGGAAATTGATTTTTTTTTTCCATGTCTCTTCTATTAACTGCTATAATTTCGGTGCACTAACAAAGACACAGTCAAAATTCAATTTCTACAAACACACTAAACTGAACATTTTATTCTACTGTCACGCCACTTTCTACTTCAACTTTGAAAAAGTCTGTTAAGGATATGGCAAATCGATTTATACTCATATATGATTGTTATACCACACTAAGTTAATACCTTAGTTTGCTTTCACTTTTTTTTTTCTTTCACGTTTTTTATTTCTTCATTTGTTCTTATTTGTTATGTCAATTGCTTTCACATTTTTTTTTTCTTTCTTTCAAAATACATCCTCAAATACATTTGTTTCACCGGTTTATAATAACGTAACAGACCAAAATAAATTTTTGCTTCTTTTTTCAAATTAATATATTGGTTCTTATTTGTTCTTTCAATTGCTATGTAACCATACAATCCACCTCTTGAGCATGGACACCCTTTTAAACCTTTCTGCTTTCAATTTATTTATGTAGATTAAGAGTCACAAATTTGGTTGATTTGAATAATCTTTCAAAACTATGAACCATCTATTAATTCAGAATTTGAAGTACTACAAAATTCAAAATTTGATGCCACCTTTGCTGCCAAATTTGCAGATGGGCAGTTAGCCAAGGAGTGGGAGGCTATAGTTGTATTTTTTGTTCACATCACGTTATAAAAAGAATGGTTTTATATGTTGTTATAGTTCTTTCATAATAAAAATACTAAGTGACAAAGTGGTTTTAAAGTCGAAAGTACAAGTAGGTGAGTATATGAGAGAGACGCAGAAAAATAGGAGAGGGAAATAAAAGTCTAATTAATTGACAAATTAATACTAGGATTTAGAAAAACCATAAAAGTAGTTCATTTATTACACCTTAAGTTGTGGAATCTTGCACAGATTAGAAAAACCCTATTAACTACTCACTCCGTCCCTATATCTAAACATTCATTTGATTTTATTTTTGTCTCTAAATGTAAACCTCTTTTCAAATTACTAGATGCATTTATTTTATTTTTTTCTAAACATACCCCTAATTAATACTCCTAATTAACTTGTTTTGAAATTTGAAAAATCAAATTTAATACACATACAAACAAAGGACAATTTGATAATATTAACACACAAAACAGACACATTAATTACACTGACAACTTTTCTTAATAAATGTGAAGAAAAAAAACAAAGGAGGTTATATAAGAGACGGAGGGAGTATAATCAATTCTCATTTTGTTAAAAAAAAAAAAAAAAATTCAATTCTCATTTCAATGTATTATTTCCAATCCATTTGCCACTTCAATTTACATCTTCATTAAAATGAAAGAAAAACTGAAATTCCCGACAATTAGAATGCCAAAACAAGAGAATGGATTGATTAAAACAATGTCCATTAAATACATGACAAAATTAATTAAAACAACTCCTAAGTCCTAATTTAATGTGCTTTAAACAATGTCGAACCAACAAAGAGGATCAAAAAAAGAAAAATCACCACCCACTCATTGCCGGTAAGATTGAATGCAAAAGTGTTGTCAAATTGATCTTCATCGTCATCAGAATTTGTTGGTATCTGTGTATTCTCCGTTTGCGCATCAGTCCCCTTTCCTCCGCTTCCTGTGCTACCCGTTGGTGGTTTACGTCGCTGATTTTTCGTCGTTCCCGGACCAGTTCCCAGTCCTCCGCTTCCTGTGCTACCCTTTGGTTTCTTTCCAACAACTTTTGTTTTGTTTTTGTTTTTGTTATTGTTATTGTTAGCACATTTTCTGAAGAGAAAGTAACAACAAATATAGTTATAATTCATGTATATTGTTCAATGATAGTTTATTTTAAGTTCATACCATACAAACAAATAGCTATTTAACTACCGATTTATAAAATCTATTGATCTCAGAGAGTTGTCATATATATACTTACATGGTAATTGTCATAGATTTTTTAGACACATAGTTAGGGGTTGGCAGCACTGGCATGTGGGTGAAGCTACCTGCAGCAAGAGCCATTTGAAATAATACAAATTGTATATCAAACTTGATTTTCTCCCCAAATAATCTTGCACAAAGTGGTTTGTTAAATTGTGTCTTGGTGGTTAGTTGAATCACTTGAATTTATAGAGAAAGAAAGAAAGAAGCATGTTAAAACTATGAGGATCTTTACAGCTACACGTAATTAGCGTTTGAATGTCAACTTTGAACACTTCGATGTTCAACCTATATGCTTGACTGAGGAAGATAATCATTGACTAATTTTTTTAATTTAACACGTATAATTTGATGGTCGTTTGGTAGAGATTGTAAGATCTAGATTTTAATTAATGGTAGTATTAACTTGTGCTTTTAGGACACATGTTAAGAAACCAAAAATAAGAAATATTCTCTAAACTTCTTTGCATGTAATTCATTAAAAAATCAAAGATTAAATATAATGCGTGCATTTCAATAAATTATTTTTAGATTTGTTTCATTAACTTGTGTCTTAAGGACACAAGTTAACATTTTCCTTTAATTAATAATTAGATTTTATTTTAACTAAAGATTGCTGCCCCGGAAAAACACTTATATGCACGGTCAACTATGATTCCAATATTCGTTGGAGTTAGACATGGCAACAAAACTCATACCCGTGGTTACCCACCCGAATCAACGCAATTTGACGGATTTTCCCCGTTTTGACCGGGTTTGGGTATGGGTTTGGGTTTTCCCCGATTTCAAAACACGGGTATGAGACGGGTAACGGGTATATAGTTACTCATCCCAAACTCATACCCAAACCCGTTCCAAATGCAAAAAATTACTTTTATGTTGATATGCGATGTTATTTGTTTGATAATTGTCGTGTTATAAAAACTACCATTGATATTTAAAGAAACAACTAAATCAATCGGTATAACAAATGTTAAAGTGAGCATATTGTTGGATAATGCATTACAATATTTCTCTAAGGGTTACCAAAAAACTTCTATTTTTATTAAAAAAAAATATTGAATGCGGGGACAGGGATGAGACGGGGATACCCGAACCCGTCGGGATTGAAGATGAGGTTCACTTTCTCGTCCCCGTTGAATATGAGTAGGGTAACAGGTAAGTATATCGAGTATGGAGACGAAGAATGTAAAACTCATCCCCACTCCGCCTCATTGTCATGCCTGATTGGAGTGGAAGTCTGTTGGAATTCAAACAACGTGTGTTCACACAAACAACTTGGTTGATGATCACTATTATTCAAGGTAGTTCAAAAAGTATTTCAACTTGACACAAGGGAACAACTTTCCTTTTTTTTTTTTTTTTTAATATTATAAACAAAACTATTATTCAAGGAAGTACAAAGAGTACTCCAACTTGATACAAGGGAATAACTTATGATGCATCATTCAAAGTATTGAAATCAAACTGCAACACTCAATAAACCATAATGATGAGAGAAATCTCATATTAAATAGGACGTGTGTTCGATGTTTCGGTATTAAAATACCAATATATAAAATATCAATGAAAAAAAATCATAGAAGAAAATAAATTAAAATTGCATATTAGCATACTAACATCTTCTTGATAAATATATTTCAACAAAGCTTAAACATTCAAATTTTAATTGTTTGATAACTCAAAAGCCCTGACCTTGAACATGAACATAATAAGAGGAATATAAGTAGAAACTAGCATTTGTTAGTAAAATGAAAATAAGCAAGCACTGATGGAAGGTATCCTCTCCGGTGAATGGAGAGATTTACTGAAATCCCAACCATTCAAAATAAAAAATAAAAAAACATTTAATATGAAAAGCAAGAGAGAGAATACATTTAATGATTTAGATCTTCAATGGAGGTAAAGTGGCCGGAGAGAATCTTCTCTCGTGTCCGACCCTGTTAGATGAAAATCAACGTTTGAAGTAAATAGTGTATTTAAAGGTGTAAGTTGTGAGTTTTAAAGGAAGGTTGCTTCAAAAGTGCATATCTGTTTAGAATTCTGCTCTGCCCCCAGTAAAATTTGCTCGCGCCCTGCAGCCCTGCATATTTTACCCCTGCGCTAGTTAACTAGCGCAGCGCATGTTAAGTGGCGCAGCGCAACTTAAGTGACGCTGCGCACCTTAACTAGCGCAGGGTTACTGTTTTCGTACAAAACCCATCAATCCGAACTCCAAGCACCATTTTCTTTCCCTCCACCCTCAAAAACCCAAAGTGTCATCATCGGGACGAATCCCCTCTAGGTGGGAGACCATTGATTCTCAAAATCTGGATAGTCAACCTTCACAACCAAAGAGGTCACTTCCAAAGAGGAAAGATGCACGCCTTGACACTTACTCCCGCTCACAAGCTTCATCGTCTACTTCAAAACCGCTTCGGAATATCCCATACATTTCACAAATTCCAAACTTCATGAGACCTTTTGTTGAAGACATTGTGAATGTTAAAGGGGATGGTCATTGTGGATTCCGGGTGATAGCTAGGCACTTGGGGAAGGATGAAGAAGATCATGTTTTGGTTCGGCATGCACTTATTAATGAGTTGAAAAATCACAAGAGTGACTACATGCCGATATATGACACGGAGGAGCGTTATAACAAAATCTTGAATGGTTTACACCCTCCAAAACGTACAATTGGTGTTGCGCCGATAGATAAGTGGATGACCACTCCGGATATGGGTCACATTGTTGCTTCTTGCTACAAAAGACCCGTTGTTCTATTGACTTTGCCCGAAACAACGGGTGGTGTATGTGAGACATATTTCCCAATCCGAAGTGCTCCTCCACTTAATCCACATTCCAACATCATGTGTCTTTGCTTAATTCCCGACCACTATCTTCATGTGATCTTGAAGGAAGGTTGTCCGTTACCACCGAGTTGCACGGAGTGGATGAACAACAAGATTGGTGAGGCGGAGAATTGGCATTTTGCGTTTTTGGATAGACAAAACGCTTACAATGAACTCATGTCCAAGGAGCCAAAGCCGCCAAGAAACCAACAAATGAGCACAATCCAATTGTTTGTGATGATACTCCCACCCCGCAAAAAAAGGAACAAGAAGTTGAATGGACAGAAGACATGGAAGAAGACGATAATTTAGGAATGTCACTAGACCTCTTAGATAGGTTATTATAGGTTAGGACAATTATAGGTCGGTCGGTGTTTGTCCTATTTTTTGGTGGTATTACACCCCGACGTATTTTTTGGTGGCCGGTTATGTAATTTGGATATTTGTGGCCAATATGTAACTAATATTATATATATATTAAATGAAATGAAATGAATATTTTTTTGGTGGCCGGTTATGTCACACCAATTATTGCTCTCATTACTTACTTTGTCAACTACTTATTTTATATCATTTCTCTCATATTTGTTTTTCATTATATTTTTGTGAAGTTTGTGAGGTGAAACATGTCTGAAGATGCACAAACTCCGGTTAAACTTGAAATTCGTTATGTAGATGTGAAAAAGAGGGCTTGGTTCACTGTAAACCCCACCGACAAGTTGGATGAGTTGAAGACAAAGCTTGACGACTTCGTTATCTATATTGGTTCAAATCATAGAACACATGATGTGATAGTAAATGTGCCAGGCCTGGACTTGGGGGAGGATAAGGAAGAGGACTTCTGGAAGACAGTGTATCATCCACAACTCCTCAAAGACGATAGCGACGTTGATTTCATGTTTAGCGTAATGGTTGAGAATAATACTTTGTATCTTTTTGTCCGATCCGTTGAAGTGTAATCCTTATTTAAGTGTAATACTGTAATGTTTGACCGTTTATGTGAGATTATGTAATTTTATAAATTTATGGACAAATTTGTGTTATTGGAATGAATGTTTGAATGAATGTTATTTCAATGAATGTATGAAAGAAGGATTGAAAAATCAGGGAAAATAGAGGTTAGCACATGATTGTGCCGTAAGCACATACTGTTCGCCACTTAACTGGCGCATGTGCTAAAAGGCTGCGCCAGTTAACGTGCGCAGTGCCAGTTAACGCGCAGAGTGTTTTACACATGCGCTAGTTAAGTGGCGCATCGTTCGTTAACTAGCGCAGTATTTTGCACTTGCGCCAGTTAACTAACGCAGGGGTAAAATTGGCATCACTGCAGGGCGCGAGCAATTTTTGCAGGGTGGAGAGCAGAAATCATCTGTTTATACTACAAATAGAGTTGTCAAAATAGGTCAAGTCCATCGGGCCGACCCTTTGACCCTCTATTTTAGTGTGGGTCGGGCCGTAAAAAAAAAAAAAAGAATGAACAAGACAATTGGTTTTTTGACATTCAATAGTTCTTAGAAACACAAGTAAAATACTAAAATACCTCCAGCGGTAGTTAACTACCGCTGGCTTTATAACTAGAAACCCGACAGCAGTTAACTGTCGCTAGGTTTTTTAGTCTTTTACTTGTGTTACTAAGACATATTGAATGTCAGAACAACAATTGTCTATGAAAAAAACGACCCTGTCTTTTTGGGCCAGCCCCTCGCGCTTGCGTTTTACATGGGCCGCTCTAGGATGGGCCACTTGGCTTGCGGGTAGACCCACGCGTAAAAAAAAAACATGAAAAAGAAACGACCCTATCTATATTGATAGCCCATGAATCAAGTGGACTGACCCACTCCGACCCATTTATATGAACTGACCCACTGGACTGAGGCAGGCTGGGCCGGCCCGGCCCATTTGACAACTCTAACTACAAACAAATGGCTTGCAAAAAAAAAAAATCACAAATGCATATCTGTTTAGCATTAATTGGCGTAAAATCTGATTTTAGTTGAATAAAGGTGGTTGTGGTGGTAATTTCTGTTTATTATAAGCGACGTTTATCATCGTGAATTTGTTGTAATACTAGTTTTCGAGAAATTTAACATTTTCTTTTTTATTTACAGGTTGATCAGGTCGTAACCTCGAATTTAAGCCATCGGGAGTTAAATCCCAATAGATTTGGTTTGTAACTCTTGATGGGAGTGTTTTTGGGTTTTTGAGGGTTCTGTTAACAATTAAAGGGACCTATTTAGCAATTTTCGGATAAAAGAATAGGTTTTAGCCGACTAAAATAAAAGTCTAATTGCATGTCCTTCGGCCCCAAAGGTTTATTTGTACTTCTTGGCGTAACATGTGTCAGTAGCATTTTTATATTTATTGACTCTTGACATTAAAAAAAGTATAAATAGTGTGTGAATTATTATATGCTGAGTTAAACTTTTACCTAGTACAATTTAGAACTACAAGTTATATCGGCTCACAATTTGTTTTTTAGCCGAAAAACAAATAAAAACTAAAATCAAAAGAAAAGAAAGAATCTAGGGCAACTCAAAGGCCACTCTAAAAAAGAGAAAAAAAAGAATATCATTATCAAATCCCAACTTATTAGCTAAAAAAACTAAAAGTAGTGTTTCATTGTCGAAGGGTACAATACAAAATCACACTCCATTCACTCAACAACAATTTGATAGCACAAATCAAACTAACATTTAAAGACCCTTTGACCAACTTAGCAACATGGAGCGAGTCATAATACTCTTTTCAGTTCTATATATAAGAAAAAATTTAGTCAACAAAAATTTATATATTTCTCTACATAACACATAAACTTTTGTCGGTCAAATTTTTCTTATAGTTATAACAGAATGCAGTAACACACAATATACTTGAATCCCAGATACCAACCCTAGAGACCAACCCTCTTAAAGATCAAGAATTTTCAGATAAATGATATAAGGGATGTTGCCACATCCAAAAAATCCATTTTGCAAAGGTATATATTTTAAGGAGTAACTACAAATACCTCTCTTGACACAACTTCCCACCAAATTTTATCTATATAAACAAATTCATCTATATTTTACCAGAATAATTCAACATTTTTTTATGAAACGGAACAATTGATTTATAAACTTACAAGACATTCACTTTTTACACAATCAAATTGAAATAAATTGAAAGACAACTATAGAAAATAAATTGAATTTTCATATACAATTGACATGTTCCATAAATCACATTAAGAGTTACCTAATTGAGGTAACTGAAATCCATAGGATCAAGAATATTTCATCCAAGACTGCGCCCATAACCGTCTTCAAATTGAAGAGATTGGGTGGATGATAACATAGTAGCATGCCTCAGATAATCAAACTCATGTTCATAGTCACATGAGTGAGTGTAATCTGATGTTATTGATTGGTTGTGACCAATGTCATGATCACTTCTATAGGGATTAATCACTTCTATAGGCTCAGGTTTTGTGGATGCAGAAAATGAGAATTGTTCTTTGCATTGAAAGCTGTCATTGAAGCTAAGGAACATAGAAGAAGTATTAATAGGTGCCAATAATGTGTTATCTGAATTTAATAAAGAGCTTTTGCAATTATGATGGCCATAATATATGGTTCTGTATAATGGAGGGTCCTCTTGAATTCTCTGCACATGTTTCATAGCTTCACATTCTTCATCACTTTTGTAACTGCATCTGTAGTAGCTCCTATAATATGAATCACATATTGAATTATGATTATTCATTAAGAATTAATAGTGTCATACAAGAAGAAAAGAAAAAAAAAAAAAAAAAGAGAGAGATTTTGAGCAAGTTATTATAAGTTGAAATTGAAGATATATACCTGAGGTATTTTGCATTGATTATCTTCTTTTGTCCATACTTTCTCCATTCATAGCCATCTTCAATCAAAATTGAGCTATCCTTCTCCCAAGTAAGTGCTTTTGATCTTATCAAAGTGAAATAGTCTACCAATAAATATCATATTTCTTTGTACAATTAACTCATAATCTGCTAAGCTAAATAAATGTTTTACGAAATCAATAGCATTACATCACAGTTATAAAAAGTAAAGAAGACACCTATTGTGAGACGTAAAGAGTAAATAATGTTTCATCACTTAATTAACACCACAATAGACTCTAATTAATAATGATGTCAAAAATAAACAAAAGTTGGGATCCTCTCCATTTTCCAACATAAATGGAAGTGTTCACTACTATCTATCGTATATTTATTTCAAAATCATAGTAATGAATACTTCCATTTATTTTGAAAAATGAAAAGGATCCCAACTTTTTTTCTTTTTGACATCACTGTTAGTTAGAGTCTATTGGGGTGTTAATTAAGTGATGAAAACTCGCAATAGTTGATATTATAAATTACACACTATTTATACTTGTTTTTAAATGTCAGATTCAATAAATATAAAATGCTACCTCACACATGCTATGCCAAGATGTGCACATAAAACTTTCGGGCCGAAGGACCATGTTTTTGATTTGATCATTTATTTTAGTCGGCTAAAACCCATTGTTTTATCCGAAAATTGCTCAATAGGCCCTTCAATTGTTAACATCTCCTCAAAAACCTAAATACTTCTATCAGGAGTAACGAATCTAACAAAGTTTAACTTTTCTGATCGTTAAGTTCAAGGGTTACGACCTAATCAGCTTGTAAATAATAAAGGGAAATGCTAATGAATTTAATAGAGTGATAATTTTGATTTCATTCGTATATTTTTATTTTTGCTAATATTAAATTTAGGGTGGGGATGAAGACACAGTCTAAGGTAGGAAAGAAATTGGGGTTCAAAAAGTATTCACTTTACCTCTCTCTAATGACACTTGGATTCAAGATATCTCTCTTTTTAACCACTAGATCAAATCTTTGGAGTTTTTGATTTCATTCATCAGGCAAAACAATAAATATAAAAGGAAATTAGAACCATTGAAAGTGTGTTTCAAGTTTGAAAGGTTAAGTCTCACATCATCTATGATAGGTAAAATGTTGGATTTATAAGAGAAGTGACCTTTCACTTGTTTACTTTCTTTTTTGACAAGTCTTGTATACCACAAGATTGTTTCTTGAAGTGAAAGACAAGTAGAGCAATTTCTATATGAGAAATGATTTTTGTACAGTCATTTTGTGACAACTTTTGTAACAATGTTCTCTCTCATACTTACATTAAATATTTACTTTCTCTTTGTTTATTGTTTTGGTTTCTGTGCCAATACCTATTTTTCTTTGTAAATTTATGGTTGTTTCAAAAGTTGTCATACAAATGGTTGTTCAAATAACACCCATCTTCCTATATATATGTTTTATTCCTTCGTAACAAGATAAACCAGTTAGAAATGACATTTTTCTTTTTCTTATACTTTTGTTTTAGGGTGGTGTAAGATGTAGTTAGATGTTTTCTTTAGAGAATGTGGGTGTACTGGGGCATTAAGGTGGGTGTTTGAGAGTAGTTTGTGTGGTGTGACAATTTTCATATATTGTTATTCTTTGGTTGTCGCTAGACATTGACCGCGATTTTTTCTCTGATTTTGGAGTTTTCCACACTATGTTCTTGTGTTTTGATTGTGTTCCTTTATTTTCTCTTTGTCAGTCTTTCCAACACCTAGTATCAGAGCCTTGATTTAGTTTGGTGGGGGAGCGGGAGTTGGATCTTGTGTTACATCTTGTTATAGGATGTGAATTCACACTTGTGGAGGAGATTTTTGAATTTCAAGAGTGAGTGGTTAAGTCTCACATCGCTTATGAATTAGTAAAATGTTATTACCTTAAAGTTTTAGATGCAATATTGAGTCTCTTTTATAGTCTTGGAGCATTGTCCCTTTATTAGCCATGTGTTTTTCTCTCAAAAAGGGAAAAAATAGACAAGGGCACAAGCAATGTCTATGTCTATGTTTAACTTAAAAGACGTAAGGTAGTGTTAAAACATGTTTACGGGGTTAGTATTAGATTATCATAACAATATTGGTGATGGTTTTTACCATCACCACATTGTTGATTTTTGGATTTTTACAATTGTTGTATTTGGATTTCAAAGCCAATTTTGAAAAAGAATTTTCATTTACCGAAGTTATTATTAGGTTGAGTCACGATCGGGTTGTGCTCTTTAAGACGTTCCCAACATTATCCAAAATTATGCGAGACAAACTACCAATCACGCCGCTTACAGGATAAAATAAATCCATTTACAATTGTACGATTAACTACTGTATTGTAGCTAATCATTCGAAAATAACATATACAATATGATACAAAGACGACTTTTAATTTTGGCTTAAACACACTTTTGACGCCTTAACTTTTAAAACAGTTGCAATTTTAGCCCTCTGACAAAAAAAAAAATTTGGCCCCTTTCGTCCCAAAATTGCTGAGAAGACACCACGTGTCCCCAAAAGGGGTCATAATTGCAACTTTTTATAAAGATAAGGAGTCAAAAGAGCATATTTCCCTTATGTTAGGGAGTCAAAAGACCATATTTCCCTAAACATAGGGGGTCATTTTTGCCATTTTTTTAAAAGGAGGCTAAAATCGCTACTTTTGTAAACTTAAGGGATGAATAGTGCATTTAAGCCTTTAATTTAATACTGAACCTAATCAATTATGAAACTATGATCATTCTAACCTCTAACTTCTCCAGAGACAGAAAATAACCAAAGGATATATACTTTTAAGATCATTACTAATACTGAAGTGAGATTATTATATCTCAAAAGGGACTACGATCACAAAAGAAAACTGTATTCCGAAGGGACATAAATTATAGAAGGGGTCATGCTCTTAAGACCATTCTTAATTTGGAAGAGACACTTTACCTAAAAGGGACTATGATCTTAAGAACACTCTTAATTCTAAATGGACAGAAAAAAAGATGAATTTGAAAATAGCTCGTTAACACAAGCTGAAGGGAGAAGAGAGAATGAGTTCTAGACCACTCAATAAAACTCTTTGGATTGTCTTTTGAACTGAGTAGAGTCCTATATTTATATAGAGATTTCCATAATATTACGATACACACTACAAACGAAATACATCCCATCCTTCTCAAATTTTGAAATCTCGGTATCTTGCTGAACCGAAGTGAACAACAACATCCAACATATATGGTATGCCAAAATATCACAAAATAGGATGATAACATTCTCAAAATGCCACTTTTTTCTATTAGGTTTAAATTAGCCACTAATTATAATCCCTTGCACCGTTGGGTGCATTAACGCTGACAATTCTATAATATGGTCCAGATGGATTCAATGATGGTCCCACACAGAAATATTTGTCCTTAACCATATACTCCTTCTAGGCATGGCAATGGAGTGGGGGTGGGAACGAGTTTTACCTTCCCCGTCCCCACACCCTACTCCCATATGTTTACTCGTTACCCTGACCAAACCCAACAGGGATGAGAAATCGAATCTCATCCCCGTCCCCGACGGCTTAAGGTATACCCGTCCCATACCCATCCCCCGTAGTGGATTTTCTTTTTTAATAAAAATTAAAGTATTTTTCAGCCCCGAGCTCAATGTTGTAATTCATTATTCAGGAAAGAGATGATGACGATCAATGGCTATGGTGATGGTGAAGATAGAAGCTTGGCTATGGTGATGGAGAAGAGAGAGGCCGAGAGTGAGATATGTAAGAAGATATGAGGGAACTATGATAAGTAAGTGTCATATGAAAGACTGAGACTCTGACAATGTGAGTGAAATGATTTAGGGTTTCAGATTCTATTTCTATAAAAGTGGTAATAAATTGATTTTATACATTCGGGACGAGTTTGGGTATGGGTTCGAGGTGGGTACCTATATCCCCGTTACCCGTCCGGTACCTGTGTTTTGAAATCGGGGAAAACCCAAACTCATACCCAAACCTAGTCGGGAAAACCCGTCAAAATGGGTTTGGTTCGGACGGATACATGCGGGTATGGGTTTTGTTGCCATGCCTGACTCCATCGAAAGTCATCGTAAATAGTTGACTTTTCATTTCATATGCTTCTCCAAACCCTTACTTGGGTTGTGTCCTGCACGAGTGGCGAAAAAACCACTAGTGGAAAAATATATATCTTTGAGTAGTATGGTGATTACAATATTTGGTGATGTGATGAAAAAACCATTGAAATGTTGAAAGCTCTGAGACTTTAAAACCCCATGTCACCATATTATTATGGAACCGTAAGCCGCTCCCATGATAACCAATGCATGCCCTTATTGTTGCCATTACCATGACCAAACCAAAAAGCATTGGGCATCTTCTCGATTTCCTTAACTAACAAATTTGGAAATAGAAAAATGCTCATTACATATGACGGGATGGATTGAAGAACATTGTTGATGATAAACTCTATACCTTCTTGAGAGATTTACTACTCCAAGAATTCATTTTATGCCAAAATCGATTCTTGATAAATGGGAAAGTTTTTGCTCATTCTTATCTGATCATGTTGGACCTAAACTAGTTTGCCTGAGGGTTAAGATCTGTTGCATAGACAGAGAAGTTGGTCAATCATGGTCTGTCGTGAGTCCTTCATTGGTGGGGGTACCTACACATGCTCTGATGCTTAAGTCGGTAAGTGTTTAAGGAGAGTAAGGTACATGGCTCATTAGAAACTCACACGTACAAATGAATAGATTGGAATTTGAATTTTGATCACAATGTCCGGATTAACAATTTCAACATTTTTACCTGTTTAGTTAGGACTTATGGACATGTATTTTATTTCTACTAATGGCATTTCAGTTCATAATGAATTCTCTTATATAGACTACATGATTATCTCGACTTTATCTACTTTTGTGTATAGGGTTTGAAGTATTTTAGTATACTTTTTTTAATATTAAATAATCTTGCACTTTGCACGATTGATAGATGTATAAATTGTGGTTTTTCTCTATTAATAATATCTGCTTCTTTATATTTTATAATATACATCATGGCACTATATAATTTTGATAAAGAAGAAGGACAACATATACATATATATAACAACAACATAATTATGTAAAACATGATTAACTTCCTACCAAGGCATGCATATATGACTTCTAAATCTTACTTTCTTTTGTAGCAGCCTCTTTGAGTTTTAAAACTCTTGCAAGCTTTATAATCTGTATCCTCAACTTCAAGCTTTGGGCAATTTCCATGAGACAAATCTTTGATATGCAAGACCTCCTCATTGAAGACATCATTATTAGTGTTCAATAGAAAAAGAGAATTTGTGAATGATCTAAGTACCTTCCGAACAAGATCTTCAGTAAAGGGTAATTGATCTAAATCTCCATTGTGAGGAATATTGACCAATTTGTGAGAAATTACTTCAAGTAATTGATTTGCAGTGTCACGACCTCTAATTAGCTCTTGTTTCATAATTTCCTTTCTACAATTTGAAGGATGTTGAATCTGGTCCATTATAGATTACTTAGGAAGTAAAACCTAGGTAGGTATAAAGGGCTAAGAGAAGAGGAGAGACTTTTGTTGAAAATGGCATTCCCCAACTACCTACCAACATTAAAAATTGTTACTATTTAAAGTCGAGACAAAATTTTCAAATAACTAGGGTTGGTTTAGGGTTCAACCAGCTAGATAAGTGAATAATTAACACAAGATTAAAAAAAAACACATTTCTTTAAAAAAAAATATTACTTTTTTTTTTTAATAGATAACATATTAGTTTTTTTAATAAATTCTTTTTTTACTCACCGATAAAAGAAAATTAAGAAATCGAAATTTTTAATAGATTTTTTTTACTGATTTACCGATGAAAGAAAGTTTATTATTTTTTTTTACCAAAACCTATAAAAGAAAGTTAAGAGAAAAAAAAATATTTATGTTTTATTCTTTAAAATTACTAATGATAATTCACAATACTTTTTTTAAAAAAGTAATAATCCACAATATTATTATTTAAAAACAAAAATAAACAACAAAGACTTGTATGCAATACTCCTATCGGGGTTTGGAATAATTAACAGTTGCCTCAAAAAAAATATT
Source organism: Medicago lupulina (assembly GCA_958299785.1). NCBI lineage: Eukaryota > Viridiplantae > Streptophyta > Magnoliopsida > Fabales > Fabaceae > Medicago > Medicago lupulina. The sequence continues at coordinate 76,815,781 of OY283139.1, forward strand.
ATTATTAACAGTAATTAATATCAAAAACTAAGATCCAGTTCTTCAAAAAAAAAACTAAGATCCAGTCAAACAATAATTCTTTTTGAAAGAAAGAATGATTAAATCTAATATGAGGAATTACCTGTCTTTAGTAGCACCTTTGATTCCAAATTGTTTTTGGTTTGTCCACAAAAAACTTATCAACTCTTCTTCATCTCCGTGTTTTAAGGAAACTCTTGGGCATTCTTCTCTGTGAAAAGAATAAGTTACACCACCTTCATCATATGCAACTATAACTACTAAGAAATACATATTGTTTATTACTCCGTATGTTCTTTTATAACTGTCACTTTTGCATAAAAATTTTGTTTATAATTAACTGTCGTTTTCAAAGTTCAATATATCATTAAATATTGTTTTATCTATATTACCCTTAGATATTTATTGCAGAGAGAAAAATACATAAAATGAGGTATTAATTAAATGATTAAAGTTATTATAGGAAAAAGAAATATTGTTATGTAAAAAGTAGTAAAAGTACTTTTAATAAAGCATCCTTAAAAAAAAGTAGTACTAGTACTATAAAGCATCCTTAGAAAAATGTACATAAAGCATAATAGTAAAATATATTAATAATTTTAAAAGTTACTTCGTCACTCCCTGAGTTCCATCATTGTAAATTTTATATACAAATTAAGAAAATATGCAAATAAAAGATATTATTCATTTGGTTTATAGCCAAAAAGTTGGAAGACACATTCTTCGTCTTACAAGTCAATTTTATAACGATGCGTTAGATTTGACGTAAAAACTAGTCGAATATAATTGACTAGATAGGATAGTAATAGTTTTACTGTACCTTGTCATGTAGTATTGGTGTTATATTATATGGGGTGCGAGTAGTATTATTTAGATGATAAAATTTAAAATAAAATTATTAACGATGTTCTATTGAAAATTGAAAAGGTTTATTAAAAAATGGATATGGTTGTTCATTTTAGGATATATTTTTATTTATAGATAAATCACTCATTTTACTTAATATGTTACTCTCTTAAACTTAATTAATGAATAATTGTAGGAACACATTTATTACACATAATTTTCAACACACACTCTTTTATTAGTTAAGATTCATGAGTCCAACTAAACTTATAGATGATGAAAAGGATTTGAGGGACTCATGAATTTTAACTAATAAAAAATAGTGTATCGGAAAACATGTATTCTCAACACTCCTCTTAATTTATATATATTGTATATTTGAAAAGAAAAAAAAAAGTATATAGTCTTTTCATGCAATTCACATGCTAAAAATGTCACGGAAACATTTGATATGATGAGCTGCGAGCTTGGACCCTTGATGATTCACATATTGGCACTTTCTTTATGAATGTTTCGACGATAAACTCCTTCAAATAAAAAAAATAACGCATTACATTATGTACAATCACATCATATATTGTAAGACAGAGTGAGTAATAATTTAATGAGAAATATTGAAAATTACAGTATTTTATTAAATTTCTTTTTAATAATCTCTCTTTTTATAAGATGAAATCAGTTTGAATTTCACCACCTTATAAAACATAGAAAAATGTTAACGAGTATCCTAAGTGCATTGTTTAAGCATCTAAAAGTAGTAATTTTTACATTATAAATTGTACAATTTTGATTTTAACAAGTGTTTGACTTATATTTTCAAGACATAATTTCTTTATATAAGTTTCTTAAACAATACTCTTAGAGCACAAGACCCAAAAACATATTGTTTAAATATGAAACTTACATTAATTTCATATAAATTTTAAACAATAATGCTTCTACTTTCCAGCACCTTATAAAATCTTAATCATAACTCCTCCTAGGACACATGATAAAACATTAAAACTACCTAGGAATCTCGAGACAAAATTCAAGACAAGTCCAACAGCTAAAACTAACTTTCCGACGTTACACGACAAATAAAATACAAAGGAATATGCTGAGTGATGTCACAAAGATTACGCAAGTGCTTCAAGTTATACCGTCACAACTCACAAACCTCCAATTGACAATTACTCATTCATCATTAATTATAAAATTATTTTTTAAAAAAAGTTTATCTTAGATATATGATCATCTACTAACAGATTTATATATGAATTTATTATTCGATTTAAAAATATACCATTTATTAAAAAGTTTATTTATAAGAGTATATTTTTAAAAAAAAAGTTTTATCTTAGATATTTGATCATCTACTAACAAATCTATATATGGATTTAGAGGCATTCTTCTATAGTCATAAATATAAATAAATTGTGTTTAGTCACACATACACATCACCGAACACTATTCATTTTCTCCTACACACTTGTTTTTTGTTTTTTAATATTATTTTTTTTGTTGAAATTAGTCCTCTGCTCATTTAATTTGTTTTGTTTTTGCTTTTTTATTTATTATTTATCATGGCTCCAACTAAGATGGAGCCATCCTACTAATTTTTCTTTTTTTTCATTTTTGGTATTTTTTGCCTGAATTTATTTTTTGCAAAATGTCTTACAAATGAATTTATTCCCAACACTTCTCATGTATGAAATTAATGATATATTAACTATAACTAGGGGTGTGTAAAAGAATTGATTAACCTTAACCAAATCACAAACCAAATTTGATTCATATTTTAAAAGCCCAACCCAATTACTTAAAACCAAAACCAATCCATATCATTTCAAACAACTAAAATCAGTTTACCGTTTCATTGAACCGGTTGAAACTAGTTTTTTCTAAATTAAAAAAATTCATGCGTTCTTTAGATTCAAAACGTGATTCTCTCCTTTTTTTCTCAGAAACGCGAGATTCTCCTTTTTCTCAGAAACGCGATTCAGTGGGAGTGCTTAAACCAAACACGATTCACAACTTCTCTTATGTTTTCTTCATAGATGAAACTAGTTCACAACAAACATGACAAATCAAAAACGTGATTTAGGGTAAAAAAAACACCTATCAGCGAGTGTGAGAGCGTGATTAAGGGTCAAAAACGCGATTCAGGTACAAGATTATTTCGATTGCAGCTACAAATCTTTCAATTCTAGAAAGAAACTCGTCGTCATTAATGGAAGCTTAAACACATTGCAAAGCTATTTTGTGTTCAACTTTTACAAGAAGAAACAATTCTGGCTTTACAATAAACAATTGATTTTCATAAGTGATTTTTTTTTTCATTACGCCTATCTTTACTCTTGTGAAAAGGGGAAAAAAATTTAAGGAAGTTTTTGTGTGTGTGTTGCGGTTGAGATTGTATACCAGTTTTGAATAAAGAAACTTGCTAAAACTGGATTAGTTATAAAAACCGGGTTTTTTTTTTATAACAGCCGGATCTAAACTGGTTTCAAACCATAACTGAGCTGATTTTGTTAGAAAACTGAATTTTAGAACAATGGTTTCAGGAACCAAACCAAAATCAATATTTTGGTTTTGGTTTGGGTTTTAACTATGCACACCCCTAACTATGTCTATAATAGACTTAATGTACTATTTATTAATATTTTTTATAATGTGTGAATAATCTTAAAACAATCACACTAAAAGATAACAAATGAAATATTTATTTTCTAAGCAAAGTAAATTACATTATTTAAAGGTAAATTCTTATTTAGATAATTCATTTAAGTTCACACAAATTAAAATTATCTATTTGTCTTTTATTATTTATGTTATTAACATAAATAAATGAGTTTTTTTTTTGAAAGAGCATAAATAAATGAGTTGACGATCTTGATTGATGTAAACATAGTAAGGTGTGTGTCGAATAAGATGATGACCTAGTGAAGTGAAACTACCTGGCTCCTACAAAGTCCGCGTTACATTTGAAGTCAAAAAATGCTGTTAGTATGGTATGGTTGTCTTTGGATATAAATTATAGTATATGCCAAACAACAACATATGATAGCGATAATTCTTCAAAAAACATATGATAGCGATAAGAATGGTATTACTAGCTATACAATCTTGAATAACCAATTAGTCAAAAAAATATCTTGAATAACCAGATAGGGAAATAACGAGAAGTTAAGAATCAATCACCAATCTGGCTTTTGTCCAGACATGCATATATACATATATCCCAAATTACCCTTAACTAGCTTGAATAAACATATAATCCCAACATGAATCAAAGGGTATTATTGTTTTCAAAATGTGTTCTCAACAGCATGACGTTGGCCTGATGAGCTCACTTTACAATCTCATTAAAACTATACCAATCAAAATAAGAGAAATGTTACCATGACACTTTTTAAACAAATGATATTAATTATTGCTACATGTTAACCCTTTAACAGATAATATATTTAGGTTTTGGCCCCTCTGTGCATAAATAATGATATTTGATGTTATAGACATTTTTGGACTTACTATCTTAACTTTAAATGACTCATAAGTACTTTTCAACGAAGTTTGTTTAAAAGATGAATGACAGTGTAAACATTCTATGACTTAAAGGATCAATTTGTAACAAAAAATAACCTAAATGACCAATTGCTAATATAAAATACTTAAATGACTGTTATAAACATGTAACTTAAATGACCGAGAGATGTATTTGGCCTAGAAAAAAACTGAAAGATGGCTAGGGTTTCAATAATATCAATAGCATTACATAACATAGATTAGAAACAAATATACAATAAAACCTAATGACTGCTAACTTATTAATATAAAGGTCTAATAGCTTAATCTTAATACTTTATTATCGAACACCTACCCTTAAACTCATGATGCATCAACAAGAAGCATTGTGAGTTTGTCAAACAAAATACGAAAAACATACTCTATAATATAACATTTAACACTACACGTCAAACTAAAACTTACTAATTAAGCTTAAAGCTTATTACAAATTAAGCTAAAAAATAAACCAAATCAGTTGATAGCATAACCAATGAAGAAAACTAACCAAAGTGAGTTATTATCATAGAGAGAGATATGTATCAGATGGTCCTCTTTGCAAGCCGATAAATCGAGCCTGATGTTTTATACTCTCCTCATGTGTATCACTAAAAACATGAGCAACCAAACGCGACATGTAATGAATTTTTGACAATATAAGTCAATAAGAGATGTTATCCTAAACAATCTTAACATTTCTAGCACACCTAATGAGCCACATGTTAATAGGAATCACAATACCAAGTTTCTCAATATTGTCATGTGACCAAGTGAAGATCAAACCATCCTCATTAGAGAGATTGCAGCTAGGACCGACAATTAAGTTCCAAATAGTCTTTGCCCGATTACAATTAAATAGACAATTGATCAAGGTCTCAGGTTCATTTTCATAAATAAGACATGTAGAATCTAAAGAGATACCTTTATGGTTCAAGGTAGCTTGTATGGAAATCGCTAGATGCATCACTTGAATTAATAATATTTCTTGTGTTGAAAAAAATTGCTTGATAAATTTCTTACTAACAATATATTTAATTCACATTGAAATTTCGTATGTTGTGTGGTCTTCACGCACGTTTTGGTCTGTGTGAAATGAACCTGACGAGGAACTTTTGTCTATATACTCCCAAATGGGAACATTTTTTAAAATTGCAAGTAGGAATTTACCAAGTTGAATATAAAGCCACGTCCTTCTCTTTCCTCTTCATATATAAATAGTTATTAAGCCTAACTACTAGTTATAGAAGGTGCTAATTAATTTTACACTACCGAAAATATAATGGAGAATATGCTTTGGCTTCCAACAAATTATGGCAAAAAGGCAATGGAAGAAGAGCTAATAAGAGGACGTGACATGGCAAATCAATTACTTGAAGTATTAACTTTTGATGATAAGTCAAATATTAGAGAAGTTAAAGGGTCAAACACAAATTCATCAAAAGTGTTACCCTTTAATATTGTTGCTGAAGATCTTGTGCGTGAGGTGCTCAAATCATTGACAAATACACTTTTGCTCTTGAACAATGTCAAAGAGTCCAATGATGTGGCTGTTCCTATAAGTGTTAAAGATTTTTCTTTTTCACCTAATTGCCTTAAGATGGAGGAGGATTTGGATGGTGCCTACAAGAAACTCAAAACTCTCAACACCAAAAATCCAAAAGTGTCAAACAAGAGAAAGTAAGAATCATAATCTATGTTTTATACTATCTTCGTTTAAATATTTGAGTTGTTTGAAAGGTTTTATTTTCTCACAATATTAAATTTCATATCATTTGTATTTTTATAATATCGGACAAGGATTTCTTCTTCCAATTGTTCTAAATTTTTAAACATGAACAAAACTTAGCTAGATTCAACAATAATCTTGATATCCAAATTTAGTAATAAGATTGATTTTTGAGTTAATCAATTATATCATTAAAACTAATAGGCAATTTTGCAATTTCTCTCTTTCTCCGATATATGTAATATATATGTGTAAACAAATTAGTACAACTTTATTTTCTAAATCCTTTATATTTCTCCCTCTCCTCCGCCAAAAGTTTTGCAAAATCTAGAGGTTTCTCTTCGTTCTTTGTCGTTTTACATCCATGTTTGTTTAGGGTTTTTGTGGCTCATGCTGGTTTAGAGTACAACGGATAGTCAAATCCATGTACAACCGAGAAGGAAGAGAATTAAAGAAAACCCAGAAAGAGAAACAAAACCCACCCCTAATATAATAGAATGTCATCCCTTACTTAAAAATTGTCTCCTAGTTTTTTTCTATAAAAATTATATTAATTCTTAAAATTAAAAAAATCCATGCAATGGTGGGTATATATATAGTATAAGTATTTGTGTAATATTTTACTATCTATATATAATATCAACTTTCAATCTCGAGTTTGGATAATGCATGTGAGATTGGGTAACCCAAACCATTTTATACTTACAAAGTTAATATAAATTGACCATAGCTCTAATTAAATCTCAAACCCTTTCCTTTATAATATTAATTAAATTCTTATATTGTCCAAATCCCCCTCCCCTAACAAAAATAGAAGTATATACCATGTCTGTATCCTCAAAAGACAAGTTAACAAAATTAAAAAATGTGTGATGCACGTAGATCTTCATAATTTTAATTCACAGCACAGCTAGGGCTCCAGACAGGTATATGATCATCATTACATACTTAATTGAAGAATATATGGATCTATTAATATTTTATAGATATTCTCGTCAATTGGATTAATTAGTTTATGATATTTACGAAGTATAATTGAATATATAAATCATTCATTAACAGATATTTTTGTCACCATATAAGGTCCAGTGCACCAACTTGGGAAAAGACGGCCTCCAAATTGATTGATGATGGTCATACATGGAGAAAGTACGGACAAAAGATGATAACAAATGCCAAATATTTCAGGTATATATTTATAGTGCAAATTCAAAAAGAATAAAGATCAGTCAACATTATACACTACTGTTTTTTTTTTGACAGAATTATACACTACTGTTATAATTTTATTATCATGTGAGATTCCATCAATCTGTAACATTCAAATTAAAAATTAATATAGATGAAGTTAGGTTTAAAATTTATTAATTTAAAATTTAATATGTTTACAGGAGCTACTATAGGTGCACTCACATGTATGATCAACATTGTGAAGCAATCAAACATGTTCAAAGAATACAAAAGAACCCTTCGTTGTACCGGACTACATATTATGGTCATCACACTTGCAAAAGCTCTTACCATTCAAACTTAAATTTGGAATCCATTTTCTCCTCTGATATTGATTCTTCAATATTACTTAGTTTTGATAACAACATTTCAAGTAAACAAGAATATCCGTTTGGACAGTCACCACCATTGCCACTTCTTGCATCCACAAAAGAAGATGCCATGGAAGTGATCCACCATGATCATCCTTATCCTCAAAACCAATTGTTCTCACTGGAGAATCTCCAGTTATGCGATTTTGATGTTTATTTTGATTATTTGAGACAAGTCACCGAGTCATCATTAAGTGAATCTTTTTAATTAGGGAATGTTTTCTTTTTTTCCTTTTAAAATTCGGTATCATGCTCAATGACCGATTAATCCGAGAGACCAATCACACCGTCCATAGAAATCAGCACCGGAAGAATTCAGACCTAAGATATTAAGAGGAGCACACTACCCCACGATGTCAACTCATATAGGTTGGCATATGGGTATATATTGATAGGCAAATTTATTTTCGATTTTGCATTGGAGGATAATTAATTGTGTTATGTGAAATAATCTAGCTAGTGATTAATTTGTAGAGATATTTATGTAAAGTAAATCTAATTTGTTTGTTTACTATCATAAAATAATCTATGTTAACTTACTTGATGGCAAAAAAACTAAAAGCATTAATTTGCCACTAGTATATGAAATATGAGAAATGATATTACTTTTAAAGGTGAAGATAGACACATTCAAAGGGTTATGGATTGTATCAAAACTATTTCATTGTCTTGGTTTTTATTAATTCAATTGAAACTAATCCCACTGGCGTTGCTAGGACCCAGATCAGAGGGTTCAAACTTTTAAATTTTTAATTAATTAATAATTATAATAATATATATTTCCATGCCAAAACTAACATCTATATATAACAGGCAAAATGCTAAATTCTTTGAACCAAGAACATTCGTTTAGACTCTTAAGTTTGTCTTTTTGCTAGTTTTGGATTAATATAATTCAAGTAAGGGTTAAATATTTTTTTGTTCCCTATAAAATTGAAAATCTTAAGTTTACTATTTATTTAATTTTAATAGATTTTTTAGTCCTTAAAAAAATTACTTATAATTTTAGTCCTTGCTAAAACAAAGTTTGTTTAATTATTCTTAAACTCATAAATTTTTAAACGATGTTTTTGAGACAAGTTTAGAACACTATGAAATGTTTATTTACTAAAATTTATAAATAAATAAAAAATTTAACATGAAACGAATTGAATATGAATTTTTTAAAACGACAAAAGTTTAAGATAAAAGTAACAAAATATGGACATCGAAATCAAATTTTGCGATAATTTTTTACAGATGAACATTTAGTAATGTTTTTAACACGTCTGCAAAAAAATGTTCAAAAACTTAAGAGTTTAAGCATAAATTAAACAAATTTGAATTGAGTAAGGACTAATACTGAGTGAAATTTTTTTTTTTAGGAACTATTAAAATTAAATAAGGACTAAACTTAAAAGATTTTTAATTTTATAGGGATTAATAATATATTTAAATATTCACACGTTATATAACAATTAAAAGACACAAATCAATGTAAAAGGGAAATGCTCTTAAAGGCAAAATTAAAAGGTAAAATTGAGTTGAAAGCCTAGTATGGTCCTTTCAAAGAGTGTTTGGTGGGTGAGTGGAACCGCCTTGTATGTGGTGTTCGGGAGCTCGAGAGGCGGAAGATCCATTGTTCACAAGGGGAAGGCAATAAATGTTATTTGTTGGACATGTGGTGCTATTTCTATTTCAAAGGCAAGAAATGACTCAACTTCTGAGAGAAAGTTTACGATATCGAAGAGGTTATAGAATCTAGGGTTAATTAAGTAAATAATCTTTATAAATGTTTCAAATTTTGTTTTTAGATCCTACAAAATAAAATCACACTTTTTAATACCTGTGACATTTTTCTTTAGCGTTTTGAGGACCAAAAAATGTTGACAAATTTTTTGTAAGGGATAAAAAATGGTTGTGGAAAATTTTACAGGGACAAAAAAGTTGGCAGAAAATTCCATAAAAAATAAAAAGTATGATTTTATTTTATATGGACTAAAACTGAAATTCTAAATATTTATAAGTACTATTTACTTAATTAACCCTATAATCTATTAAAAGAATGTTTTGGAGTTGGTTGTCAAAAAAGAAGAGATCGTCTTGCCTTGTGTTTATGAATGATTCCATTTTCTCTTGATTGTATACTTAGTTCTTTCTTTTTGTTTTGAGAGCTATCTCTTTGTATTGTCTTTTGTTGGTGGGTTGATTACCACTTGCACCCAAATGTAAGATTGAAATAATAGAGATAAATATAATTTTTTTTTACTAAACCAATAGATAGAAATTAGACACACAAAACAAAACTAATCTCTATTATAATTAACATCTACACAAGCACAAAGTTATAGACAACTATTTTGTTTTTTTAGTACTTTTTAATAGTATATAGAAAGAAACATTTCATAATTTTATTGCAATACATAGTTATACTATGATCCTCATCTCTGAAACATCTTCATGAGGGTTTTAGTGCTTATTGTAAGTTGTAATTATATATCTAACCTTAAAACGAAAACCGAAAAGAACAATTTTTTTTTTCCTAAGCAAAGTAAATTCATTGAAACCTGGGAACAAGAACTGTGTGTCACGCAAGTGTCACCAAAATTATACAACGTACACATGCACACGAAAAAGGAAAAAAAAGAAAGAAAAGAAGATGACCTAGTGAGTTTCAAAAGAAAATAAAAATAAAATAAAAACATGACCTAGTGAAACTACCTGGCTCCTACAAACTAGGCGTTACTTTTGTAGTCAAAATATGTTGTTGATAATGGTATGGTCATCTTCAGTTATAAACTACTAGTATATGCCAACCAACAAACACATGATAGTGATAAGAATGGTATTATTAGGTATAAAATCTTGAAAAAGAGTGGCCAAATAGAGAAATAATGAAAAATTAAGAATCAATTACCAATCTGGCATTTGTCCGTACATGCATATATTACAACCCTAATTACCCTTTACAAGTTTGGGATGAACAAATAAAACACGTGGGCGGCTTCATAATATCTCAACAAGAATCAAAGGGTATTATTGTCTTCAAAATTGTGTTCTCAGCAACATGACGTTGGCCTGATGAGCTCACCCTATAGTTCCATTAATTAAAACAAATATATTATATAATGAGTGCTTCATTCCCCAAGCTAATGACCAAATCCATACGAATAAGAGAAATGTTGCCATCAACCTTCTTTCCTACTCCTCTTTTTTTAATACACTAGCTTTTAGTAAAAATATTATCATTCTATAATATTAAAAAATGGAAGAAGTTTAACAATTTACTAAAATCTAAAATTAGTAATAGTCTATTTTTGCACCAATTTCTAGAGATCAATATATTAGATCGATCTTAATTGATACTTTTTACACATCGAATAAATTTTTATGCTCCCATCATAATATTTATAAAAGAAATAGTTATTTTTTCTTTCAAAAAAAAGAAATAGTTATTTTAGTTTTTTTGACAAAAAATAATTATTTTAGTTGAATACTAAGAAAATGTTATATAGAAGGTACAATAGAATATCTTATGACAGTATATATTTAAGGAAGGAGGCAGTAAAATTCATATGAATTTCACTAAATTTAGATAGGTGTAATTTGTTTATGATGACACATCTCGTAGATCTCTTGACTCATCTATTTTATGGAGGGTTGTTTAGATGTTATTTTGGTATTTACAAAGAAGATTTTTTCTCATAATCTCGGTGTTTCTAATGAAACCAATGCATCTAAGGTTCAATGATATACAAATAGAAAAAGAACGAGTCGTGAAAAAGATCGAACAGAAAAAAATATATTAAGATTCAATAGATTATTGCATCTATATTTTGTATCATTATGGATGAATGTATGTCATTTATTGTTTTTATTATGAGAGAATTATATATTTCAACAATGAAATTATGACGGTTTTCTTAAATGTGAACATTATGGGAAAACTATAACTTCTTTGAAAGGCAGAGCTTACGACATCTATATAGCATGAGTGTGATGATATCTTAGTCGTGAAATCTTTTAGTGGCTCTCCATTGTTTTCTTGGAAAATTTTATCGTGAAGTTAAGATAATGTTTTTTCTGGTGAAGTTAACCATGTGGTCAATCATTGAACATTTGCGTATTTAATCCATGTCACGTCAGATTATATGGTATATTTGTACATTTGTCCATAATTATTAGTTACAACTTTCAGAATGTAATTTTAGTAAGCCGGACACAGAACCAAAACTATGCAATACATCAAGCAAAAGAAAGGGAAGTCATAAGCGATTGGTTTTGTGGTCAACATATAAAACTAGAGCCATCAGCTCTATTTTCAAACTCAAACAAAATATGTACTTTACCAATATATATCATCTATCTCAACAGTTCAAAGCAATGCAATTCCAGTTTGTAGCATCATTTATTTAAAATCAGTAATAGGAGCCTTCAAATTATAACAGAGCATTGACAACTGTATAAATAAGAATTCTGATACACCAAAATACCTTAAAAAAATGGTTGAGTTGTCGTACACAGAAACTGATTCATAGTAGGGCAAGACAAAATACCCAATAGCAATTAAAATAACATATAGTTTTTTGTAGTTTATATTTTTCCAAAAAATAACATATAGCAATTAAAATAACTTTTCCAAAAAACTCAATTTCTTGACTGCACCATGGAAGTGCCCTTCTTTCTTAGCAGATCTATAGTAGATGGATATATGTAGTCTTTCTGACTATGCTTTCTTCACCACGATTTTATCCCTTTGAGTATTTTTAGTATGATTTTTATAGGAGGTGGTTGTTGTACTATATCATCTTCGGTTCCTTGGGTTTTGATCTAGTCTCCCAAACTAACTATTTTTCTTTATTTTATTTGATTATGTTTTTTTTAAAAGGATATAATTATACTTTCAAATGATAGGTGGTTACTTCCTTTAAAAAAAAAAATGATAGGTGGTTACTTTAAGGTGTCTAACATAATTTGGATGTCAAAGTTAACCATGTGATGCCTTTGCACTACAATCTCTGCCTAAAAAATTTATAGTGGATTCTAATTTTAAATTAATGAAACTTATTTGAATTTTAATTAATTATAGTACTTCTGTTTATTTTTTAAACTAAAAATATCTTGAGAAATTTCTTACTACACGTACTTATGTTACATCGAAATTTCATGCGGCCTGTGTGAAATGAAACTGATCCATGAATGTTTTGTCTGAATACTCCCAAATGGGAACAAATTTTTAATTTGCAAGTAGGAAGTACCAAGTTGAATAAAAGGCCGTGTCCCTCTTTTTTTCTCTTCATATCCAATATTATTATTTAGCCTATAGTTCTACTTATAGCAAGGTGATATTTAATTTACATTTAAACAACAGAAGATATCATGGAGAATCTGCTTTTGCTTCCAACAAATTACGGTAAAAAGGCAATGGAAGAAGAGCTAATAAGAGGACGTGACATGGCAAATCAATTACTTGAAGTGTTAACTTTTGATGATAAGTCAAATATTAGAGAAGTTAAAGGGTCAAACATAAAATCATCAAAAGTGTTACCCTTTAATATTGTTGCTGAAGATCTTGTGCGTGAGGTGCTCAAATCATTGACAAATACACTTTTGATGTTGAACAATGGCAAAGACTCCAATGATGTGCCAGTTCCTATAAGTGTTAGAGATTTTTCTTTTTCAACTAATTGTCCTAAGGTGGTGGAGGATTTGGATGGAGCTTACAAGAAACACAAAACTCTCAACACCAAAAATCCAAAAGGATCGAACAAGAGAAAGTAAGAATAATTAGTGTTTTTATATTTATTTATTTTTTTAATAAGGTGTTAGTTTGATTTGATCAAGTATCTATGTATTTATACTTAAATTCCTTTAATTATTTGACTAATTTCAAATGGTTTATTTTTCCGATTTTTTTTTTATGAAACATCAAAGGTTTTTTTTTTCTTTTTTACGATATTTTTCGTAAAATTCGTACTCTAGTTAAAATGTTATTGAGTAGTTTGAAATTTGAAATAGTCTTATAAAAAAGATGTGAATAATAATTATATTTAGGGCTTCTTAAAAAATATATTTAGGGACGAAAATTGTCTATTTTTAGAAATATGTATGATTGAAGTCAAATAATTTTAATGATCAAACAATTATGATTGATTGGCAAATGACAATATAAATTACTTTTACATTGCTGGTGTAGATGATTATTTTTTGGAATGACAAAAGATATTATTAGATAGAAGAGAAATACAAAAAGTACCCTAACCCTTAAAGTTCAAAAGGTACATGAAGTACTCGACCCAAAAAAAAAAACTAACTCATTCAAGAGTTATTACATTAGATGAATTAATTTCATTGTTCAAATTATTTATCTGGAACCCCATTTCAAATTTTAAATAAGGTCTTTTTATAGAATCCAAATTTGAGTTTGGATAATTCCACTACAAGAAAATAGTGTATTTTCCTACAAAAATTTCCTACGAAATTTCCGACGAAACGTTTTCCTACGAATTACCGACGAAACTTTCGTAGGAAAGCTTCTGTCAGTCAAAAGGGTAGGGCGTGGCAGCTTGTGAGTGGCTGGATTTACCTAGGAATCTTTTCGTAGGAAAGCACCGACCCCACATGCAGGTTTTCATTGGAAAAAGGGTACGTGGCAGCTTTTTATTGGTTGGGTTTACCGACGAATCTTTTCGTAGGAAAGCATCGGCCCCACCTGCAGGATTACGTTGGAGAAAGGGTGTGTGGCAGCTTTTGATTGGCTTGGTTTACCGAGGAATATTTTCGTAGGAAAGCACCGGCCCCACACGCACATATATCCGTTGTTGTTACCGTTGGCAGCTTTGATATATATATATATATATATATGCTTACACATTCTAACTCAAAACACCAATTCCAAATATTTTCCCTATCATTTTCTTCACTTAATTCTCAATCAAAATTTCTTAATTTCACTCCAATTTTATTCTTCATAATTTACATTATTCTCCATCATTTTATTATCATTGTTGAACTTTCTAACACAGGTTCTTATTGTTATTTTTTTATAGTTGATGTCAATTTTAAATGTGTTTATATATTGTTAATGTAGTTATTAATATAAGTTACATTTTATTTTATATAGTTTTGTTGGTTCCAGTCCATTATCTGTTTGGTGTTGTTGTTCGTTGCCGTTGATTTTGCTGCATCTGCTTAGTTCGTCGACTTATTGTTTGAGGTTGGTATATTTCTAACTTAATTTAAATAATTGCTACAATGGTATGATTAGTAATAAATATTAATTATTAGAAAAATAGTAAGTAAAATTATATTGTAAATAAAAATATTATTGGGATTTTTCTAAAAAAAAATGTTAGTCCGATTAACTTCCTCAAAAAAAAAATTAGTGGGATTAAGTTAAATTTCAACTTATTAGTGTTTATTTGGAAGAAAAGAAACTTATTAGTGTTAGAGAGTATGATAAAAAAAAGGTGTTAGCTTGTACAAAAACTTGTAGTTTAGTTAAAATAGTTATTAAAAAAATAGTTAGTAAAATTTTATTGGGATTTTTCTATAAAAAAAATGTTAGTCGGATTAACTTCTTCAAAAAAATATTTAGTGGGATTAAATTAAATTTCAACTTATTAGTGTTAGCCCCTTCAAAAAAAAAAAAACTTATTAGTGTTAGAGAGTATAATGAAAAAAAGTATTATTGTAGAAAAACTTGTAGTTTAGTTAAAAATATGTACTTTTAAAAATGTGTGTATTTATACGTTGTTAATTTAGTTATTAAAATATGTTGTATTGTTTTTGTCATCCATTTTTTTCAATGGCTTATTTGAGGTTAGTATCTGTTATGTATTTAAAATTACGTCAATGGTATGATTAATAGTAATAATATTAGTTATTTTATTTATTTAAAATTACGTCAATGGTATGATTATTAATAAAAATATTAGTTATTAGAAACATAGTTAGTAAAATGAAATTGTACTAAATATGTTATTTAGATAAAATTTGTTTTACTTAATAAAAATTCAAGTAAAAAAATGTAGTTAGTAAAAATCTTAGTGTAGTTATTTAAAAAAAAAGGTTAAGTTAGTAAAGGAATATGTATAAAAAAGTTTGTTTGGAAAATAATGTAAATTAGTAAAATATTATGATGTTAATTAATATGACATATGTGAATTATTTTGTGGGATTTAATTTTAGAAAATGTGATATAGAATAGGAAATTTTATATATGTTAGTCATAAAATATAAAATATTATATAAGTTTTATGTGATAGCATGTTTTTTTATACAAAAGAATGTTAGAAAATGGAACTAATTTGAGTTAATATCAGCGAAGCAGAAAATGGATCAATATATTTTTCATCGTAGTTGGATGTACGATAGAAAATATCCGGGGAGAAGGAAACTTAAGGCGGCTTTTGTGGATGGAGTTCGTGATTTTGTTGCTTACGCCATGTCGCAAGATGCCTTTCAATTAGAGGGAGGGATAAGATGTCCGTGTGTTAAATGTACGTGTAGATTGCTTCGGAGCCCAAAAGATGTAGTAAACCATTTAAAGGACCTTGGTTTTATGGAGAATTATTATGTGTGGATTTATCATGGTGAACAAGAGCCAACAAATAATGTCGAGTCTGATGTTAATATGCACGCTTCAAGCAGCGGGACCCATACGGAGTGTGAAAACTTTGGCCTGATGGAAGATATGGTCAGTGATGCTCTTGGGGTGAACCTGTCTTACAACGAGGGTGGTGACGAAGAAACATTAATCCCGAACGAGAGAGCGTTGAAGTTTTACAAAATGATACAAGAAGCAAACAAGCCGTTGTTTGAAGGGTCATCTGATTCTAAGTTATCTATGAGTGTGAGGCTTTTAGCCGCCAAGTCAGATTGGAGTGTACCCGAAAAAGGCGCGGAGTGTTTTACAAAAATGATAAGGGACTCAACTCCTATCAAGGACAATTTACCATTGAGTTTTTATGAGGCTGAGAAGTTAGTGGAGAAGTTGGGATTAGAAGTTAAAACTATTGATTGCTGCGTTAAAGGGTGCATGTTGTTTTACGACAACGAATTCGGTAAAAAAGATGGGGATTTGGTAGAGTGTAAATTTTGCAATTCACCGAGGTATCAAGTATGTGGTGATGCCGGTTCTCGAAAGCAGAAAGCAGTCCCAGTCAAGTCAATGTTTTATCTGCCTATAATACCAAGATTGCAAAGATTGTTTGCATCAACTCACACGGCCAGTAAAATGACGTGGCATTATTACAATAAAACAAATTCAAGTGTGATGCGACATCCTTGTGACGGGGTGGCATGGAAGCACTTTGATGAGGTACATCGTGAATTTGCAGAAGATCCACGTAATGTGAGGCTTGGTTTATGCTCTGATGGATTTGTTCCCTATATCCAAAAGTCAGCAACGCCTTATTCTTGTTGGCCAGTTCTTCTTACCCCGTATAATCTTCCTCCTGAGATGTGCATGTCAAAACCTTATTTGTTTTTGAGCTGTATTATACCAGGACCTACGAGCCCATTAGATGGTATAGATGTGTATCTACAACCCTTAATTGATGATTTGCAGAGATTGTGGGTCGGTAAATCGACATATGATATTGCAAGGAAGGAGAATTTTAGAATGAGGGCAGCTTTGATGTGGACTATTAACGACTTTCCTGCATATGGAATGTTGTCTGCATGGTCGACTCATGGTAGATTGGCTTGTCCACAATGCATGGAACACACAAAAGCCACTTGGTTGCAGCACGGAAAAAAGCATTCGTGGTTTGACTGCACTCGTAAGTTTTTATCACCGACACATGAATTTCGTAAGAAGAGGAATTTGTTTAGTAAAGGAAAAACAGAAAAAGCTGGCCCGCCTCCTAGGACAACATCAGAGGAAGTATTCCGCAGAGTCAATGAACTAGGACTTTTGAAATTCTCAGATGTTGGCAGAAGAGTGAGACACCCACAATACGGTGAAGAGCACCATTGGACCAAAAGAAGTATCTTCTGGGATCTCCCTTACTGGAAAGATAATTTACTGAGACATAATCTTGATGTTATGCACATTGAAAAGAATTTTTGCGACAATATAATTAATACGGTGATGAATGTCGCTGGTAAAACAAAAGATAATGAGAAGGCTAGAATGGACTTGCCATTGTATTGTAAGAGACCAGAAATGGAGCTACAACTTCTTCCAAATGGAAAATATCTAAAACCCAAGGCTATTTATAGTCTAACTGCTGATGAAGCAAAATCTGTTTGTAAATGGTTGAAAGAATTGAGGATGCCAGACGGATATTGTTCTAATTTGTCGAGGTGTGCCGACGTCAACTCTGGAAGACTACGTGGAATGAAAAGTCATGATGCCCACGTTTTCTTGGAACGCTTACTTCCAATTGCGTTTAGTTCATTGCCAAACAATGTTATAAACCCGTTGACTGAAATTAGCCAATTTTTTAAAGATTTGTGTGCTTCTACCTTGAGGATGGATGAACTTGTTAAAATGGATCAGAATATTCCTATCACTCTTTGTAAATTGGAGCAAGTTTTGCCCCCAGGTTTCTTTGATTGTATGGAACATCTTCCGGTGCATCTCGCATATGAAGCTTGGCTCGGTGGACCTGTTCAATATAGGTGGATGTATCCTTTTGAAAGGTTCATGGGTTATGCAAAGCGAATGGTGAGAAATAAAGCAAGGGTTGAGGGATCAATAGTTGCAGCTTACATGCGTCGGGAAACAAAGTATTACATCTCTCATTATTTTCCCCACTTGATGTTGACCCCAGAAAATACACGGAATGAAGTTATTGTTGAAAATGAGGGGTTTCAGTCTGCTTTATCAGTTTTTCGTCACCACGGACGTCTTTGTCATCCAGGGAACAATTACTGGATGAACGACGCAGAGTTGCAGTCAGCGACAATTCATGTGATGATTAATTGCAGCGAAGTTGGACCATACATTGAGTTATTCCAAGGCTTAAATATTGGTAACATATATACAAGTTTTCAAGGATGGTTTAAGCATCAATTGTTAAATTCTCATCCGACTACACTAATATATCATTTGAGGGGATTAGCCGAAGGTCCAGGAAGAAAAGTCAAACAATGGGACACTTACTTTGTCAATGGGTTTAAATTTCATACTCAATCGCGGTCAGTGGGCAAAAAAACAATTAACAGTGGTGTATATGTCAAAGGAATTAGTGATGGAGGTGAAGATGACTTCTATGGTGTGATCAAACACATATTTGAAGTAACTTACATATATCTAGATGAACCTAACAAAGTTGTATTGTTTTACTGTGACTGGTTCGACCCTGCAAATGGGATGAGAATTGATCCAAAGCATAAAACTGTTGATGTACAAATGAACAGGATGTATAATGCATTTGACCCTTTCATCTTGGCCAGTAAAGTTAGTCAAGTGTATTATGTACCTTATCCTTCTCATCATCGGCGCAAACATGGATGGTGTGCTGCTATCAAGTGTAAACCAAGAGGTGAAATTGAGACAGAAGTTCTTCAAGATAAAGAAATACCTTATCAAGATGATGAAATATCACATGTTCCAGATGTGATTGAAGTCGATCCTGTTATAGATTTGGTTGACAGAGATGTTGACGGTCAACAATTTGATGCTGAAATGTTAACTCAAATGTTACTTACTGACACTGATAGTGGGGAGGAGTCAAGCAACTCTAGAGACAACGAAGAAGATGCAAATATCCCTCACAACAACGTGGAAGATTTTTATTATGACAATGATGAATAACCCTTGATAAAACACATGGTGTCTTTAATGTAATTATTTTATCATAATAATGAAACATTTATGTTCAATGTTATGATTTTATCATATTAGTTATCTATCTAATATATTTATTTAACTTTTTATATCATGTTAGTTATTATCTTTTTCTCCAACAAATTTCTATTTTTTTACGCGCTCTCTCCCAAAATAAACAATTGTCAATTTTTTAAATATTCCGCACATCTTTTAAATTATTATAAGTCAATATAAAAATTATTCCAACTTCACATTAATCAAAAACTAAGAAAAACTTTACTTCCTTCCAACTCCTTTAATCAAAGTTAAGACTTCAACTATGGCTTCAACAAATGCTAGATTCGCATTGTGCGACATCTTATTTATAGAATTTTTAAATTTATAGAATTGTTATTCATCTTATTTATAGAATTTTAACTCTTCTTCGAACCATTGTTTGTAACAAAATTTTGTTTAAATTTGAAGATAATAAGAAACAAACTTTGTTTAAAAAAAACAAACAAAATTTGTTTAAAAAAAACAAACTTTAGCTTTCCAAATAGATAACATTAATTAGATTTATTGAAAAAGTGAAGAGTAATTGAAAAAGGGTATAATTGACAAATCATACCCTAAAAATACAAAAAAGACAGTTAAATAGGAACGAAAAACACACGCTAAAAAGACACTTAAAAAGAAACGGAGGGAGTAATATATTAAAAAATTAAATAAGATTTTACACTGATCCCTAATATATGTAACATATTATCTAAATTAATTTTTTTTTTGACAACATCTAAATTAAATTAAATTAGATAACTACATTTATTATCTATCTAATATATTATCTAACTCATATATCATTTATTATCTAACTAATATATTAAAAAATTATTTATAAGATATTTTTTTGAAAAGATTATTTATTTATTTATTTATTTATTTATTTATAAGATATTGTAAAATAAAAAAATAAAAAATTTGTCAAAATTAGAGAAAGAGTGGTCGCAGGTTTGTACTCTTCTCTATTCTCCAATTTCATTCTCCCTCTTCTCCAATTTCATTCTCCCTCCCACCTCTGTTTCCAATTTCATTCTCCCTCCCACAACTCCAAAACCCTAAAACCAAATTAATCCCTCAACATCACTTTCCCCCCAATCTGAAACCTAAATCTCAATCTCACTAACCCAATCTTAACTCAATCGGTTCCTTCACTCTTATTGCCGCTACTTCACTCGCTGTTCATCTTCGCTCCAATGGCTTAAATCGAAGCATCCACCTTCACTGCTCATCATCTTCTGGCCGCTACTTCGATCGCTCTCACTCTCTTCCTTCAAGATTTATCCAATCGGTATTTTGCTTTTCTCTCTCAACTCCTCTATTATCTTCTCTAATGGTATCGGGTATCATTCATCCTTTTGCCTAATTTTTCTTTTCTTAATTTTTAGGGTTTGTGAAGATTTTGATTTTTCATAGCATCTTGTTTGTGGGGTTTCTGTTGACATACATTTTGACAAAAGAGAAAATGGAAAGAAAGTTTCCTAAAGTTTATGCGACATTTTACAAAAAAAAACCCAATTTTTTGTGTGTTTATGCGACATTTCAATAGTTGTGTATTATCTTTAGTTTCTTCATCTATATGTTATGCAGCTGTTTGGCTTTTATGATAAAAATAATTAATTAATTTTGTTGTTAACCAATTCTAGCAAAATTTTCATTCAAAATTTAGACAAGTATATGTGTGTTTCATTTTAAAACTGTTTGTGTTAGACCGTCATTGCTTTGGTTGCAGATTTGGGTACTTAAAAAGGTTAGTTCAAGATATATGTTGTATTTACCCACCAAGATTGTGTCTGTGTTTTTGTACTCTTTAAGTCAGCCTAACATGCATGCCAAAACTCATTTTTTGAGAAGCAATAGTTTGTTGTGTGAAAGTAATTTCGGTATGCGGACAAAGCTAAAAGATATAAGCGCTAATAATCTGTTATATGTTGCTGACATTCTCGACTTGCTTGGTCTTGGTTATTAGATAACTTATCATATTCAAATTATTATATAATGCTATGTATTTTGATTTGTAAAACCTGATTATATCTACTGATTGAAATTATGCGCCTTTGTAATTTTTTGTATCTCAATATAGTACATAGTTTAGGTGTTTGTAGATTCTTATTTTTTGTATCCCAATTTATTCAGCTTGGTTTGTAGAATTTGATTTGGTTATTGTTCATTTACTTTTTAACCATAAAACATGAAACTCACTTATGATTTTTGGGCATTTTCTTTGTTTCTTTGTTTTGGCATCATGTCTATCTAATCCTTCTTCTCATTTTCTTTGTTTAATTTTTTGTTTTCGGTTTGATAAATTTGCCAAATGTTAGCTACTGCCAAATGCCAATTCATTAAATTGTTACAGGGACTTGGCATATTAGTAGCGTCTTTGACAATTCATTATTGAGATATGGATACTATTCCATCTAATCTAGGATTCTTTTTAAGATTGTAGTTGTTTTTTATCTCTTATTTAGCAATCATTCCATTACTGAGTTATGGATACTATTCCACCTAATCTAGGGACTTGGCATATTAATAGCGTCAACAATACATCTTCATTTCTCCATTATTTTTTGTCTATCATGAATAGCATTTATCTTCTCGTTGCTGCTCTCTTTTGGAATGATTGCTATAGGTGTATATAAATATTGATTTGGAAGCATGTTTTAGTTTCGTAGGAAAACCCTTCGTCGGAAATTTTGTAGGAAATTTTTGTAGGAAAATACACTATTTTCTTGTAGTGATAAGAAAGGATTTGATTAACTTGAGAATGTTTCACATGGAATATGACATTTACAGTGTGAGTGATTATCCTTTTAATGTGTTTCTTATTTCAATATGTGATTCTATTTGTTCCAACATATCTTTAGCTTCATTAGTATAATGTTTTCTGCTTCATTTTTTTTATTCTATTTGTTTGGTTCTTCTATTTGTTAAACACTGTTCTTCTATTCCAACATATCTTCTATTTGTTTTTTATTTCTGCTTTCATTTTTGGATTTAGACTTAGTTGCTAATATGAAATATTGTGCTAATATGGAAATTCTGTGATTCAAATACAAATGTAATTATTCACAACTAAGTTGACACATATTTATTTTTTCTTCTAATAAAAAGACTTTAATTGCGCTTCTGTGTGATATATTGATTGTCCTTAATTCATTTGTGTTGTACATAGTTTCAATTATGATGTCAATGTGATGCTCCCTTGACAGGTTCATGTTTGTTTTACCATATATGTAAATTCGTGTCCAAATGAATCAAGCAGGACGTAGATAAAAAAAAATGAGTGTACCTACAAGATAGGGTATGGTACTGGTTAAGGTTTTGGTTTGCAGTTTGCTATTGATATAAGTGATTGAATGCTGGTTTGGTATTTTGATTGCATTTTCTGTTCCTGATAATTATTTCATTATGTTTTTGTTTTGTATACTTACAAATTCATTGCATACTAGTTTGGATTTGGTCTGCACTTTGCTTTTGCCATTATTTCTTGTAGCATATGTTTTTGTGTGACTAATAAATTATGTTTATAGTTTCAAGAGAAGACATATATGTATGAGACAGTGTGACTTAACTAGAAATGGCTGAATTGAGTATTTCGAAAGTGAGATAAATCGTACAGATCCTTTTACAAACTGATTCTTTTACTCTTTCTTCTGCCACCTCTATTAATAATGTTTATTGTATAATTATCACAGGGATGTCTACGCGAGCCAAGGATAAGGGTAAGGTTCATGCTGTAGATCATGGGAAGTCC
Source organism: Medicago lupulina (assembly GCA_958299785.1). Lineage (NCBI taxonomy): Eukaryota > Viridiplantae > Streptophyta > Magnoliopsida > Fabales > Fabaceae > Medicago > Medicago lupulina. The sequence continues at coordinate 76,839,072 of OY283139.1, forward strand.
AAGAAAAATAAGAATCGAAGGATAGACATTTCCTCAGACCCTACAAGACAGTGGGTTCGGCCGACGGGGATTACCTTCCGAAACATTGATGAAAGGACTGGTACTCCTATTCCTACTGCTACTACTCCACCACCTTACTCCACTCCATTCTCGACTATTCCTTCCACACCATTCCCGCCCAATCCTCCCGCACCATTCATGCCTAATCCTCCCGCACCATTCCCGCCTATTCTTCCCGCATCACTTCCACCAGCTACTACTAGTCAGGCCACTACTAGCCAACCCCCCACATATTCTATTCCTGGTTTTGCCATGCCTGGATTTACTCCGCCATCCACACACTCGCCATTCACTACTACTCAGGCCACTACTAGCCAGCCCCCCACATATTCAATTCCTGGTTTTGCTATGCCTGGATTTACTTCACCTTCCACACACTCGCCAGGTTACAACACTACCCCGTATAATGTCCGACAAAGCTTTAACACATCCGTTCCATCAACATCATCAACGGAACTGATGCAAGATCTTATGCAAACTGCAAATTTCCTAGCCTTACTTGCTGATCAACGACCTCAACAAGAGCAACAACAGCAGCAGCAACAGCAGCAACAGCAGCAGCAACAACAACAAAACAACCAAAATGAAGAGGTACCGTCTAGGGGTGATCAACAACGACGACAACGACGTCAAATCATTGAAGACTGGGAGTATATGGACGACCTTGTTGTGGTTACACCAACACCTGAAACGTAAGTAATAAAAATTTAATTTGTTACCTATGTTTAACTTAATTCTTATTAGTTTTTTAAATGCATAATTTAATTAACAATGCAAATTTGTAGGTTGGAGCCATCCCACGGAGTATCAGAACATATTAGAATGGCGATCCAGACGTTTTACCCTAAAGATAGGCGTTGGGCCGTTTATAAAGATCTTACTACCAATGACAAGAAGGACCTTTTTAAATACTTTTCGGTAAACATTTGTTTATTGAATATTAAATAATTGTATTTACTTTATAATATGGTTTATTATTTAAATTATTGAATGTCTAATAATTTTTTTTATTGCAGGAGTTTTGTATATGGGAACCTCATCATCACACACTTGTAGAGAGAAACTTTCATAGGGTAGCTGCAAGACGTTTATCAGATTTATTATATGATGAACGGAAGGAATTGGAAAAACGTAAGGGCAATTATCGAACAGAATGGATCGGAGAAAAAAGCTGGGAGTTATTGCTGAAGTATTGGAATGAAGATTCACATTTTAAGAACCGATCCAAAGCTAACAAGATGAACAGGGCATCTATTGTAGGAGGACAGTTACACGCACAAGGCTCTGTCAGTACCGGTACTCATGCTAGAAATTTGGTAAAAAAATATATTTAACTATTTATATTTCTATATGTGTATATATTAAATTTTCCAAATGTCCTAATTAGTTAATATTTGTGTTTACAATTAGCGAAACAGATTGGGTAGAGATCCTTATCCGGAAGAGATCCATGAAGAGACTCGTTTCAGTCAGAATCTTGGTCGGTATGTCGATACTCGAGCTAGCAATACTCAGGTAAATTTGTAATAATTTTCTGTTCTCTGCTGTGTTCAAAGGATGTGGATCGTGTGTCGGTCATATGTGCATTGTCAATTAGTGCTTGTTGGTTGGTGCCTTTACTTTATATTTGATGCTTATAAATATCATATTGTTGGTTTAATTAGGAGCTTTATGCAATGTTAGCTTTATGCAATGAATGAAATTATTGACATGGTAATGCAATGAAAAGAAACATTACTTACTACCACATTCTAATTCTCACGTTATTTGTTCCTTTGATATGTCTAATCTTAAAATTCAATTTACGCCTTTGATGTGTGTGGCCTACTCTGCCATTGCCGTTTGAATTTAAGCAACTTTAGGGTGATTTGAACTGTGATTTAATTTCAACCTGTATGTGCAAGTTTAACAATAATGAACTCTGCCAAGTTTAACAATAATGAACCTGTATGTGCAAGTTTCAAACTGTTGAACTCTGCCAAGTTTTATGGCATTTTGCTTGTTATATATTCCGGCATCATGATCGAGTGGTTTTGGTGTTTAAGTATGCCGCCTATATACCGTCACTTTTGTATTTTCTGTCGTTTTTCCGCGAGTTGTCGGTTTTTTCTCTGCTGTTCTGTGTTTGTTTTTCTCTGCTGTTCTGATTGTTTTCACATGTTTCTGTTATTATTTTTTTTGCTCTTTTCTCTGTTGCTGTGTTTGTTTTTTCAGTTTTGAGTTTATTATTTATTACTTTTCTTTATAGGCAGCTTATCGTACAAATGCAGCGGAGTTTTTGGAGGAGAATCTTGAGATTCCATCATATCCAGAAATTCCCTATCACATTAAACTTCAATTATGGGCAATGGCTGCAGAAAAAGGAAGACTAGATGGAGGAAAAGGAAGACCGGGTAGAATATACGGTCTTGGGCCGTTAGCCGGCAATGTGGTACATGGAAATTTGTTCTATGTTCCTCCTCCACCAGAGTCCTCATCTCGTTCTAGAGAGTTGCCTCTTGAGATGCAAACAATGATACAACGAATGAACCAGGAGTTGCAATCTCAAAAGGAGGCATTGGCAAAGAAAGAAGAATCGGAGAATGAGTTAAGGGAATTGCTGGCCAAACAGGCAGAAGAAATGAGAAAACTCACAAGGATGGTTACAAAAAGGATGGGTGGCATGAAGAGTAGGAAGACCTCCGAATCATCGTCGCCATCGAGTCGATCATCACCGTCGGTTCAAGAAGACCGAACACATGACGACGACAACGTTGATGATGATGAGGACGAGGAGACGGATGATGATCATAGCGAGTAATTTTTATTCTTATGTATTTTGGTGTTGTTTTTAGCATGTTTCAGTTGCTGTTTTTTTGGTTAGGTACTAGTTTGAGGCACTTTTGGGCTGTTTTAGGTGGTTTGCAGTGGTGATGTTCCACTGTCAAAGAAAATTTTAGTTGCATTTATAATTTTTTTTATGTAATTATTTATCAACATGATGTGTTCTCCAGGAAACATATTCTAAAAAAAATTGGGTTATTTTGAAATTTTGGCGCACTTTTTTTTTTTAATTTGATTTTTTCTGAAATTTTGGCGCCAAATATTATGGCACCTCTTTTGAATATTTTGGCGCCTTTTTCAAAATCAAAATTTGAATTTAATTTTTATTTTTAAATGTAATTGTTTCCTACGAATATTTTGTCGGAAAGCGTGGGCCAGAGGTGACAGCCACAGTGCTTTCCTAGGAAAGTTTCGTAGGAAAGCTCCTAGGAACGCGCGTCAGTGTGCCAGTCTGCAAAATTGGTTTCCTACGAAATTTTCCTCGGAAATATTATTTCGTCGGAAGTTCCTCGGAAATCTCGTAGGAATAGATCCAAAATTTCCTACAACTATTTTCCTCGGTAATCTCTCGGAAATCCTTGTTTTCCTACGAAATAGGTGTGTTTTCCGAGGAATAATTCCGTAGGAAATCAAGTGTTTTCTTGTAGTGTTCATGTGAGATTTGGGTACCCATGCCATTTTTATACTTAATTATTGACCATCACTCTAACTAAAACTCAACCCTTTCTGATAATTCATCCAAATTTTATACTTATATTGTCCAAATCCACCTCCCCTAACAAAAAAAAGTGTATTTATATATATCCATTCTTTAGGGAATATATGTCTGTACTCTAAAAGACGAATTAATGAAATCAAAAACAGTGTGATATTCCCTTGAGTGGATCATTTTATAATTTTAATCTGCCGCACAGCTAGACCTCCAGACATATATGATCATCAATACATACTTAATGGAATAATTATAGATCTATTAATAATTTATAAATATTTTTCATCAATTTGATCAAGTATTAAGTATAGTACTTATGAAAATAATGGCTTAATTAACTGATATTTTTGTCATCATATAAGGTCAAGTGCACCAACTTGGGAAAAGACGGCCTCAATATTGCTTGATGATGGTCATACATGGAGAAAGTACGGACAAACAATGATAACAAATGCCAAATATTTTAGGTACTCATCAATTTCATAATTTCCATCCACATCCACTTGAGATATAATTGTAATATTTTTAATGTGAAAAATGAAATCAATCTATTACATTCGAAATTAATTAAGTTTAAATTTTATAATTAAAAACTTAATTGGTAATATGTATGCAGGAATTACTATAGGTGCACTCACATGTACGATCAACATTGTGAAGCCATCAAACATGTTCAAAGAACTCAAGAGAACCCTCCTTTGTATCGGACTACATATTATGGCCATCACACTTGCAAAAGCTCTTTCCATTCAGACTTAAATTTGGAATCCATTTTGTCAGCTGATAACTCTTCTATACTACTTAGTTTCGATAACAACATTTCGACTGAACAAGAATATCCATTTAGACCGCGACCACCATCGCCACCATTGCCACTTCTTGAATCCACAAAAGGGGATCCCAAGGAAGTGATCCACAATGATCATTTTCCTCGAGATCAATTGTTCTCATCGGAGAACCTCCAATTATGCGATTTTGATGTTTATTTCGATTATTTAAAACATGCCACTGAGTTATCATCAATTGAATCTTTTTAATTTGATAGTGTTCATCATTAGTTTGGATTTTGATTGTCATGAATATGTTTCTAGGTGCAAAATTATTCTTGATTTGGCATTGGAGGGGATAACTGTAATGTGAAATAATCTAGCTAAGCTAGTGATTAATTTTTGGAGATATTTATGAATAGATAATCTAATTTGTATTTGTTTACTAGCATAAAAAACACTTTATAATTATTTTCAGCAAAAAAATGCATTTTCACATTATCATGTGTAGAATTAGAAATTACTCATAGTTAGACATTGAGAAGTTATGATTTTATTATAAGCTCAAGGTGATTCAATGTCTCTAATAAATTTTTTGCAAATAGATTAAATGTCATAAAAATTTCAGTTGTGATATAAAATATTTGAGTTTTAAATTATCATTAATTCTCTCATACCAAAATTATCATTAATTCTATTAGAGACATTTATACACCGTTGTGAATTCAAACATAGTCACACCAACACTTGATGTGTGGACCTAATGTTGGAAATAAGTTAGACCGAGTCGGACTTTGCTTAAATAGATTAGGCCTAGTTGAAAAAACTAAGGCCTAAGCCTTGACCTTTTATCTGTAAAAGAATTTCCTCTACTCCCACCTCATCCTTTTGAGACACTCAAGCCTTCACCACTATTATCAACTTTCAAGTCTTTGAACTTAATTAATTTCTTAATTCTCAAAGTTGTTTGGACTTCCTCTATGGTGATTTTGCCAGCATTGCCCTAAAGTATGGTATCCTTGAAGTGCTCAAGGATCTAGGTAATATACGCAACAAGAATAAAGCTTTGTCTCCATCCTCAATATCCACTTCAATGTTCATCAAACCATCAAAGATTTTGTTGAACACACTCAATTGCTAATTCGTGATGGTTTTAGACTCCACCATCCTGAATGAGTAGAGTTTTTATTTCTCAAAAGAATAGGATAAGCATAGGATATTTGACCAAAAAAAAGGATAAGCATAAGATAGACATGCCCAACTTGCAAGGGCATGAGCACGACTATTATTCGTCGCCTAGAAAAAAAACAACCTTAAAGCAGTTCTTCTAATTTTTTTTATGAGAAGTGATATTACAGAGTAGTTTAGATAATAATTTTCAATCTAACAATGAATTTTGTAATGTAATATGGATATGCGGTATAAAATTATCAGATGTGTCATGCATGTGTTAAATTTGATGTTGTTGTCAATTGATCACAAAATAAATATGAAAGTAATTCAAGGGTGGCCCTAAGGATAGACAGTAGGGGCGACAGCCCAAGGCACCATTTTTTTAAGGGTATCAAAATCATTATTTTTACTTAGTAATTAGTGATATATATATATATATATATATATATATATATATATATATATATCTTTTTAAATCGTTTTGATTAATTCCATTGAAAATATATTTTTAGAGAACTTTGATTATAAAAAAAAAAATTGTAACAAAAAAACAAAAAATGCAACAAAAAAAATATTAAAATAATTAAAAGGGCATAATTTTATTGTTTTGTCTAGGGCATCAAAAATCTTAGGACGGACCCTGAAGTGATTAATTTGGTTAATATGATTGTAGACAAATACAAGTTATATTTACTTTATACAAAAATCTCTATAAAAAAATAACCACTATATTATTTGGCATACTGATTATCCTCCAATGCCAAACCTCGAACATAAATTTACTCTTAGACACAAACATATCCATAACTATCAAAATCCTAACTGGTCATAAACATTCTCAAATTCAAATGATTCAATCGATGATAGCATAGTGGCATGTCTCAAATAATCAAAATAAACTTCAAAGTTACATGATATGAGGTTATCTGATGAGAACAGTTGATTTTGAGAAGAATAATCATCATGGACCTCTTCCTTAGGATCCTCTTTTGTAGATGCAAGAAATGGTGATGGTGATGGTGATGGTGGAAACGAATTTTCTTCTTTAATTGGAATTTTGTTATCGAAACTAAGTAATATAGAAGAGTCATCTGATGACAAAATGGATTCCAAATTTATATCTGAATGGAAAGAGCTTTTGCAACTGTGATGGCCATAATATGTAGTCCGGTACAATGGAGGGTTCTCTTGAATTCTTTGAACATGTTTGATTGCATCACAATGTTGATCGTTCATGTGTGTACACCTATAGTAGCTCCTGCATACATAATACCAATTATAAGTCGTAAAATATTAAAAAAAATTAAAATTAATTTCTTTTGTAATAACATTTAGAAAAATGCTAACAAGTATCTTAAGGCATTGTTTAACTTTTACATCGAAAATTGTATAATTATAACTTTTACATGTGTTTAACTTGTATTTTCAAGACAAAATTTCCATTTATGGGTTCCTAAAACAATGCTCTAGGGCACTTATTAACAAAACCCTAACTTTAAATTCAAATTTTATAAATTGATAGAATTTCTCACACTTATAAAATTTATTAAAATTACAAGCTTGAATTGGTACATAATGTTGACTAATTTTTTTTCCACATGTGAATGTGTAGATGCAAACTGATGAATATATACCTGTAGTATTTCGTATTTGCGATCTTTTTTTGTCCATACTTTCTCCAAGTATGACCATCATCCATCAATATTGAGGTACTCTTTTCCCAAGTTGGTGAAATTGACCTTAAGTATGAAGACAATAATATCAATTAATAAGGTTTATTCAATATTTTAATAACTAAATATAATACATTAATCAATTAACAAAAATATTTATAAACATGTACCAAGAAATAAATAAACTATAAAACATTAATTGATCTATAATCATTCCATTAAGTATGTAATGATAATCATGTATGTCTTGATGTCTAGCTGTGTCTGCAGATTAAAAGGATCAAATTCTACTCGAGGCATCACATGTTATATTTTATTCTTAAATACGTCCTTTAAGTATACAGCACATCTCCAAAATATAAGGATACAGATATATTCCCTAACGAAAGGGTACTGACTACTTTTGTTTTGTTAGGGGAGGGGGCAATAAAAGTATAAAAGAATGAAAAGGCTTGAGAATTAATTAGAGCGATGATAAATATACAAGTACTAGTATAAAATAATGGTTTGTGTGCCCAATCCCACATGAATTATCCAAACTCAGGTTTTTAATTTATAAAATAAAGGCAAAAATAACTCATTTGGGTTAGTAGGCTTCATGGAATGTGCTTCTTTCAAAGCTTTTAATTCGACTCCATTTGGTGGATTAAATCCATATTCAGAGTTGTGTTTTGTAATTCTGACTTTAAACGAGGTCTTGGAAGTGGATGGAAGAATTTAACCCCTCAAATTATACTGAATTTTTAATAAAAAAAACTTCATGTTATTTAACTAATTTTCTTACAACAAATTTTTGCATGTCAATCAGTGTCTTAAGGATGTTGGTTAAATAATTACTCTTTCTATTTCTTTTTTTTTTGATGTTTTAGAACTTCAATTATATTTCAAAACATTTGATGTTTTAGTGAATTTATTATTGTTTTCTCAAGTTTACCCTTGTTGAAAAACACCATAAACTATTAAAGTAGTTGTGATCTTTGATTTATCACATGTGAATTTAATGATAAATAAGAACATTCTAGTCAAAAACACACAAATATTTATATGCTCTAATTACTGCTTAAAACTTGTGTCAAGAGTTAAAACATCAAAAGAAAATAAATGGAGGGAGTAATTAGTAGAAACTTTGTCTTGCATATACTCCCTCCGTCCCTTAATATAACCCCCCTTTTGTTTTTTTTTTTGTCCCTAAATATAACCCCCTTTTCAAATTACAACACACATTAATTATTTTTTTCCATAGATACCCTTATTTAATACTACTACTAATTCTAAAAGTACAATAAATTGACTTTTCACTTTATCTCTTTAATGAGGTTAATTTTGTAAAATTGTACTATAAAACAGACACATTAACTACACCAACAACATTTCTTAAAAAATGTGAAAAAAGCAATAGGGGGTTATATTAAGGGACGGAGGGAGTACAACTTTTTAATTTTGTCTTAGCAATAATTACACTATTTTTTTACACAAATTACTTATTTTAATACTTTAATTAATGATCTAAAGGCACTCATTAATATTCCCGGTGTAATAAAAAGTTGTTCTTCCTAAAATTAAATTAGATCTTTCTCATAATCTTGTTATTCTCTTCTGTCCAGAAATTCAACAAGAAAAAAAAAAAAACCAGAATATTAGGGTTTATAACTTTCCTTTTAGGGGAGGGTTTATAACTACTTGTTACTATGTAATAAATAAACCATTAAGTAATCCCTTAAAACATAATGCCACTATATTGTGGATCATATAACGTGATGTGGCCGCTATGTTATGATTGCGGCACTGTTTGCAACGCATCAGTGATTAAAGTAAAAAGAACACGAAAGAGCAAACATATAATAGCATAGGTGGAAAAGTGTTTGAAAGGAAAGTGGTAAATCAAAGAGATGGAGCACTAGTCATACTCTCTTCAAGGTGTTCTCATTCGGAGTTTTATTTTTCTGAGTAATACTCTTACGGACATGCCAACTTCTGTGACAAAATTGACTGAAGGGTTCTGGGCTATGGTGATAAGAGGGTTAATTGGTGGTGAAAGTATTGCAATTTAGATGAGCTTAACTCAACCTTACATAACTTACTTGTAAGGTGAAAGATATCACTCTTTATAAATTAAGCCTTATCCGTAATTTATTTGTGATTTGATATTTTCTAAATACACTACCTCATACTTAATTATTGAAGTCCTTCCAGAGATTAAAAAATAAGATCTATTTAAGTCTATTAATTAGAGGGGATCCATTCAACGTTGAGTTAGACCTAATCCAAATTCTACCCAAAACCAGTTTGGTAAAACTAAGTTATATGACATTTTCACCCACCCCCGCTTATAGGCGATGCGAGACTTGACCGATCACACTTGAAACCCAACTATTCTTCCTCTAAGTGTGAGTTCTCACATCCGATACCTAATCCAGTATCAAGATCCACTTCTCCACCAAGTCGAATCATAGCTCCAATGCTAAAGTACCACAAGAGACAAAGACGTCACATCTCCACCCAAAACCTTAAGACATAAAGTATATGGCTCATCTCTCTTATATCCAATATTTTACTCATTCATTGGCGATGTGAGACTTAACCACTTATACTTGGAACACAACACATGACACACTAGATGTCCAGATTTAAGCGTGAGGGGTGAATCTCACATTTGATGAAATAAGGTTTGACCATTTGGTTATAAGTGGCGACAATTCTAACCTTATAAACAAGTTCTATAAGGTAGGGTGATGTCCAATCTAAAGTCAAATGTCATGTATCAGAGTCTATCCATATAATCGGTTAGATCACACTTGCTATTTCATTTCTGCTATCGAATGACTTGAGTCACGCTTCAGATATCCGATCATAGAAATAATAGAGGTGTTTATAAGTAGGGACAATTATCATCATACAAGTCAATTTTGATAGAATTAGTTAGTTTAATACAAATTATATACTTCTAATAAAAAGGGTGTATTTAGAAAGTTAGAAAATGAGTTACTTATGAAAGGGAAACAGAAATAGAACAAAGAAAAAACACAAAATCAAAACTTCTTGTTAAATTTCTGGATTTGAAGAAGAAAGAATAACACTAATTTAATTTTAGAATGAATAGATCTTATTTTCCCTTCAACTATCATTTTTAAATTTTCCAATAAACAATTAAATAAAAAAAGAAAATTGATTTTTCCCTTCTAAAATCTTAACTGGATGGCCCCAGACCAGTTTCATGACATTAACATCATCACTGTAACGACCATCTAAGTTACATTCAATTTAAAATTTATAATAGAAAACATTTGAAACAAGTCAAAAACTCAAAGAAACTTAGTATAAGACATGGATTATAAATCTTACTTTCTCTTGTTCAACCCTTTTAGATTTTTGGTGTTGAGAGTCTTGAGTTTCTTGCAAGATCCATCAAAATCCTCCTCAAGCTTGTTACAATTCGTTGAAAAGGAAAAATCTCTAACAGCTATAGGAACAGCCACATCATTGGAGTCTTTGCTATTATTCAAGAGCAAAAGTGTATTTGTCAATGATTTGAGTACCTCACGCACAAGATTTCCAGCAATTAAGGGCAAAACTGGTGATGATTTTGTGTTTGACCCTTTCACTTCTATATTTGACTTATCATCATAAGTTAGTGCTTCAAGTAATTGATTTGCCATGTCACGTCCTCTTATAAGTTCATCTTCCATTGCCTTCTTACCATTTGTTGGAAGCCAAAGCAGATTCTGCATTATCTTTTTTGGTGGTGTAAAACTAATTAGCACCTTGCTATAACTAGGTCAAATATTGGATATGAGAGGGAAAGAGAGGGGACACGGCGTTTTATTGAACTTAGTACTTTCCCACTTGGGAATTTAAAAATTGTTCCATTTAGCATATAGACAAAAGTTCCTCGATCAGGTTCAATTCACACAAGTCAAGCCAAACTGGTGCTTGAAAAACATATGTTTTGTGAAAATTTTAGTACAAATAATTTTGGATGAATTTATTATACAAATTTTCATAAAAATTTATATAACTTAAGGTGTATTCAGCATTTCTTTTATTTTAATACTATTTAAAAATAAAAATTAATATATACATCATCCGGTCAATATTATAAATAAAAATCTATATTTTAGATTCGTTTAGCTAATGATGTATATGATCTTTATTATAGACCACATACATCATTTAATAAATAAACCTAAAATATTGATCTTTATTTATAATAGTGACTGGAGAGTGTATGTAGCAATGTCGATGTGTTTTTTACATTATACTCATTCCGGTCACGTTTATAAACAACTTTTACTTTTTTAGATTCATTAAATAACTAATGTATATGGAATATAATATAGTTTAGATATATCACTTATTTAATGAATCTAGAAAAACAAAAGTTGCTTATAAATGTGACCAGAGGGAGTAAGTGTCAACATGTCCATGTTAGTGTCATCTCAAGTGTCCGTGTCGAAGTATGTGTTTGATTGCTACAATATAAATAAGGATTCGCTTAATTTATACAGTGTGATTTGATGCATGTGTAAAAAGGTTGAACCATATTTGCATGGAAGAGATGTTTTCACCTTCTTCCATATGAAAGAGTTTATATTGTTGAGTAAATGTGTTAATCTTTGATTGATTGACGTCTTCGGTATCCTCAAGGAGAGTTTCCAAAGCGTTCCACATTGCTTTAGCCTTCTTACAATATGAAACCTTGTGATGCTCATTTACGCATAAGACAAAAAAAATGAGTATGTTCCTCCACCTGTTTACATCGATTTTTGATAATGTAAAACTTCATTATCCATCAGTGGTGACAAATGTATTTTTAAAGGGCGATCGTTCAAGTTTCGCTGTTTATGACATCACTTCGTGCATTCTTTATGAACATTAATGTCAGAATTGCTTCCAACATCTTTTAATAACAAGTTGTCTCATGACAACATGATAGAACAAATGTTCAAGTGAGCATATTAAAAAGAATAAGAAAGATAAGGATGAAGAAAAGAAATGCAAATTGCAAAAGGAAAAGGAAAATAAAACAAGAACAATAATATTAAATTGCAGGAATGTAAAGGGTGGTTGGAATCTGTCAACCCATACACTCATGAACCTGTTTGCTCCGTGGCGTGGGTGTTAGAGTTTTTGGAAATCAAGAAACCAACCCCTTGTTCTTATTACAAACTGATATATATAGACCTTGTAGGAAAAACTACCACTAAATCCTACGGTCTAGATTAAAAGTAGAAAAAACTTCTTATTAACTTCCTAAGACACTAGAAAATAATTTCCATGCACTAAGACACTAGGAAATAACTTCGATGCACTTCAGCCTTGTTTGCCACTACACGTTCCACTTTGCCTTATTGCACTCCAACTTTAACTTCCTTGGTCAAAATTGTGGTGTGTCGAAGTTTGTATGTTATTGGTCGAAATCCCTTTGCACTTTGCAGCATGTCGAAATAACTCATCTGCCTTGTCGAAAATATAATCAAGAGTTCGACCAAATATTTCATTTTTGGTACTATCACCACCTTTAAATCGTATTGGACTTTCTTAGTATCATTGGCTTCCAATCGGCTAGTGGTTTGCTTAGAACAATGCCATCAACATCTATTTGTGGTTCGAGCGGCCTATTTACAATGCATTCCAAACATTCATGTCCACTTATTGAATGCGCACACTCATGCACTCTTTCCAATATCTGTTGTTGTCTCTGTCAAATATGGGAGCTCGATTGTACGAACCCTTACGATCCTTGCTCGTCATATTAACCATTTCAATGGTTAAATCGTGATCAAAGAGATCTGACTCTTAATACCACTTGTTGTTTGATATGATGTAAGCAATATGAATCTATAGGGGGATAGATTCCCTCTTTAAAAACTTTACGCACTGAAACGATTTTTCAAATAAGCTTTACAATGATCTCACTATTGGAATGAAAATGAGAATACTATGATAATCAATATAATTGAAACAATGTATACAATAAATCAATTTTGAACAAGATGTTGGAAATTGATATAATGTTTCACAATCAAATACTAATCACTTAATTACAAGTCCTTGACATTCTCAAATCCAACCTCAAACTTAAACAATAAATTATTACATAATGAAATATAACTACAAGACAATTGATGAATTGATTGATACAAGGATTCCTAATAGGTCAAGTGATTAATCAACTATTAGAAAATTAATGTTATTTAAACACAAACAAGTTATTGAATCAATTAATCACTTAGCACTTATTCACTCTTATATATCATATCACAATTCATCAATTTAAAAGCTAATATATGTGGAAAATAAAATATAAGGGAAGAGAAAATTGTAGGAAGATCACCTCCAACTTGATTTGAGCTCGAAATCCATAAACTCAAGAGCTTAATCCTTCAAATTTTCAATCCTATAAGATCCTTCGACAATCTTCGTTAAGATTCTTTTCTTTTTTTTGTATAGATTCTTTCGATTTCCCTTGAGATTGATGAACTAGAAAATCCTTAGGTTTTAGAGGATGAAAAAGAAAAAAAGCTTATTGTGACCTTTGCAAGAGTTATTCGGTGAATCAGAAAAAAGAATCTTTGTTTATAATGTACTTTATCTGATCACTATTATAAACAAAAATGATATTATATAACCTGTATTTTTGGATATTGATTTTTTTTTTCTTTCCATAGAGCCATGGAAATCGATTGTCATCCCTAATAATATCAAAAGCAACCAAATGAAAATAGTACTGACCGGTAAAAGTAAGTGTGTCGTTAAAAAAGTAGATTGAAAAATGTGTTTTTTTGACATTTCCTATTTTATTGGGCCGTCAAAAGCTTGGGAAAATAAGCACTATATATTTTTAAAATGGGATTGTAGGAGGGTGAGCTCATCATGCTGACATCATGCTGCTGAGAACACAATATAACAATTATTTTAAGAAGACATTTATACCCTTTGATTCATGCTAGATAGTATTGAAGCCGCCCACGTGTTTTATTTATTTATTTAAACTACTCAAGGGTAATTTGGGATATGTTTATACATCCATGTAGGGACAAATTCCAGACTGGTAATTGATTCTAAGTTTTTCATTATTTCCCTATTTAGTTATTCTAGATTATACCTAGTAATGCCATTCTTATCACTATCATTTGTTGTTGGTTGGCATAGTTTATATCCAGATGACCATACCATTAGTACTAATTAAATTTTTTTTTTAGCATTAGTACTAATTACATAAATAACATATTTTGACTACTAAAGTAACGTGGAGTTTGTAGGAGCCAGCTAGTTTCACTAGGCCGTAATCTTTTATTTTCATTTTATTTTTTGTGTATGTGTAATTGTGAATGTGTACGTTGAAAAACTTTGGTGTCAATTGACATACAGAGTAACTTACGTGTCGGTCGAAAAGATACATGTTAAAAAAGTTTTATATAATTTATAATTGTAAATCAAGCGGGAGATCAAGACTATTTTTTTTTAATCAAAAAAATTTATTGAAACCGAAATTCTAGAAAGACGTTTAGAGGCGATGGAAAAAAAACAAAGATGCTACATGTAGTCGTAACATCCACCCAAAAACACAACAAATCCACCGAAGGCCCAAACCCGCAAAACCCCAACCAATAGTAAAAATCAAGCAAACAACAAAAGTGATGACTACGAAATCTAATTCAAACCATTAGATTATAGTCTCATAGCTCTTCCGCAACGGTCCCTGCACAACCCGAAAGGGAGAACACACCAAACCTCTGCCGCACCAGGAAGGAACAAAACCCTACTACAACCACTTCAACCTACACGAACAGTAATAAAAAAACAACAGGAAAAGCGCAACAACAAACTAGAGAACTTAAGGACATAGGCACGACCAACAACAGCAGAAACATCAAACGGCTCAACAGACAACGAAAACCCTACTGTTACCAACCCTACCCAATTACCTCCGCAAACATTCCTCCGGACACCACACCCATTCATAAAACATACAAATCAGCATATCCATCCTACCCAATGCCCACCGCCAAGATAGAACTTGAATCTCTTCTACTAACTCCTCCACCCCTTTAACAACATTATTGCAAAAACGGTCATTGCGAGCTTTTCAAATCACGCAAATTGTGGCTTGCCAAATCATTCACCAGCCCCTCCAAATCTTCTTATGGAGCCCTCCCGCACTCCAACACTCCCAATGAATAAACAAATTCGGAGGAATCAAAAAACACCGATTTGTCCACCTCATCAAAAACAACCAAATTTCTCTTGCCATATACAATTAGATCCTTCCTCCGACGGTAAACAATTTCTAACTTCCAAATTAACTTGTAGGTATACGATAGAGAAGGAGCTTCCAAGAAAATGCCGCCACTTTTGATGGCGCCCCCGACTTCCAAATTTGTCTAAAGACCCTCCTTTCCTCCTCCGGACACCTATTCACCCCCAACATCACATCTTCCAACTTAGAATAAAAAGACTTCACCGAGAAGCTACCATCCTCCCCCAATCTCCATCTCCAAGTATCCTCCTCATGAGACCGAACAAAGCCCTCTAAATCATCCAATAAATTATTTAGAAGATTTTCCTCCCACACAAAGAATCTATGCCTCCATTGAAAACCCCACCTCCCTCCCTCACACAACTCACCCACCGAAGCCTCTTTTTGGATAGACAAAGAAAAAAGTCGAGGATATTTGAGCATAAAGGGCTATCCCCCTCTCCAAGGAACTTGCCAAAAACTCGTGACAAGGCCATTCCCCACCTTCCTCTCCACCTCCTCAATAAACCAAGCATGCTCCTCTCCATCCTCTAGGCTCACCAAATCCTTCCACCATTTCAACGCCCACCTCGGCCAAAGATCCCTACCTCCAACCACAAGATCGTTAGCAAACCGACCATATTTCTCTACCAAAATATCCTTCCAAATAGCATTTTCCCCTTGCAATAGTCTCCATCTCCACTTAGCTAATAAACTCAAATTCACTAACTTCACATGCCTCACCCCTAACCAACCTTTAGATTTATGAGAACAAACTGTTTCCCACTTCACCCAACTAATTTTACTACCACCTCCAACACCACCCCAAAGAAACTCTCTTTGAATCTGCACCACCTTTTTCCACATCTTAACCGGCTTGACTGAGTTTAAAGGAGATCAAGCGTTAAGTTTATGAACGACGATCTATCACCATAGGCGGAGGGGTGGCCATGCTACCCAATAGAGATTTTAGGTTGTATTTTTCAAACGGTATATTTATAAGTTTTAGATAAATTGAATAAAAGTTGTGTTTTTTTTTTTGAATTTTGAGGTTTCAGATTATATATTTCAAAAACCTTAAAAAATAAGTTTGAATTATATAATCCAGACGATGGTATTTTCGGATGTAACTATCTTACTACACTCAATTGAAAATTTTATTTGAGCAAACATTTCACAAAAGACTCTTGCTTTACCTCTCATTTATGACTCACAGTCTCTGAAAGACTCTAAACACATTTGAACTCGAAAAAAAATATAAAACATTTTTGCTCATATTGAAACAAAACAATAATGAAAAAGGAATGATCCTTTATTTCTTGGTTCACAATTTCGATTGTGCAGCGTCATACGACCAACCCACTAGTCTTACTAGCAGGGGCAGATCTACACTGAAGCATGGTGTGGCAAATGGTGTGGCACTTGCCACACCAGATTACTACCCAAATTTTGTTTTTACATACTTGACTTAAACAATTAATTATATATAATACATGTCATTGATATATCATGTTTCCCTTCTTGGCCTAGCAGTAAATAGGCATTGATGTCTTGTGTATCCCGGATTCAACTCTTGTCAACTGCATTTCTTATTTATTTTAAAAAATTTGTCACACCAAAATCAAATGTCTAGATCCACCCCTACCTACCAGTGTATTATTTAAAAAAAAAAAAAAAAAGTCCTACTAGTGTACAATGAGACAAGTGCAACAAGTCAGGAAGTTTGTCTAGCTATTCCTATCCTATCTTATCACTTGAATTATTGATTAATTTAATAACAATGACATATTATAGCAATACTGCATTTGTTTCCAATTGTTAATTCCCGTTTTAAGGTTGGGGACAGTATAATACTTACGTAAGACTGGTGACATCACTCAACAGCATATTCCTTTGCATTTCTTGGTCGTGTCATGCACACAACACCTTGGAACGTCCAAAAGTTAATTTTAGCAGTTGCCCTTGTCTTCTAGTTAATTTTAGAGTATACAATTATTCAATCAAATTAATATAAACAAAAAAAATTCAAATCAAATTGATATATCTACTACCAATTTTGAATCAAAATCATACAAAAAAAAATTATCCAATTTTGTTTATATTTGAGACGGATGAAGTATTTTAATCCATGAGTGTATTTTTATTATAATATATTAGGTATTGTCACTATAATCTTTAAGGGTGATGATATTGGATACATTCCTAGATTAAAGTAAATCTTGTATGATCAAAAGATCAAATATATATTGTTTAGGCGCCTACATACAAGGATATTTTTTTTTAATAATAAAATAAATTTGATAAAAACTATTTTACATTTTGGACGATAAGTTGTGAAGCACAAATACTTTAAAATTAATGATGTACCGTATTTGATACGTATCCTGCACCGGTACTTGCCCGGTCCCGATATGTATCGGAGGAGTATCCGATAATTAAATTTTATTTAAAAATAATAATAATAATAATTGTCGGATACTTTTCAGATACTTTAAATATATGTGAGGGATATGGTAGTGGAATACCAATGCGCACCGGATATATGATTTTTCTATTGTTTTTTATGTTTCTCTTAAAAAGGAAAAGAGGAAAGAAATGAATATCAGTGTTAACTTAAATAACACTTAACTCTTAAATAATAAATATTAGGCATAGATGTAACTTTTGGAATATTACTTATATTTATATATTTTGTTATTGTCAATTGTATGTTTTGTCTCTTTTTGTTGTTTTGAAAATAATGTTGCCGTTAATTCTCATGTGAAGGCAAATTCATTGTTGTGTCATGTTGTTGTTTTATGTTTGCTCGGTCACCATGTGGGACTAGGTTTTACGTCTATTTATTTGTTTTTGAGTTTTAATACATAGTTGTATTGAGTTTTAATTTGTAGTTTAAATTTAATTTTGTATTAAAGTATCTCGATCGTATCATATCTTGAATTTTGAAACTTTCCCGTATTGAAGTATTAGTGCCGTATTATACATGTATCGTATCAAGTATCCAGACTTTATAGGCGATAAGAATTCCAGTGTGCACCTAAATACTATAGTTTTGGTAATGTGACCATACAAGACTTGTTTAAGGGTGTGTTTGGATTGAGGGTTAAGGAGGGGAAAGGAGGGGAGGGCTTACTTTTCTTTTTTAAATTACGGAGATTATAAAATGATTTTTAGAAAATTGAATTAACAACATGATAAATGATCATATAATACTTTTTTCTTGACAAAAATAAAACGATATTCATTCATTTAAATTGATAAAGTACATCAAATACAAAATCGCTAAAAACGTAAAGGGTGAATCTGCGAACAAACTCACAGCACCCAAGTTAATAGCATACAACGGCAAAATGCCTATAAATAATATGATAAAATCTAAGTCATTGAAATACTCATGCTTCCAGATCTGCAACGTTGATGCCCAAATCATGATTGAATTTGTAATTGATTGGTGTAGATCTTTCAACAGGAACTAAGCGAACACCATGACAAAACGCAAATCAAACGCCGCACAAGACGACGAACAACACAACGTCGCACTTAGACGACGAAATCACAAAAGAAAAAACTTGATATATGTGAAAACCACTTATTTAGATTGAAAGAAAAGGGGAACAAGATGTAGAGTGGTGATTTTAGGTCAAAAAATGACCTAAAACCACCCCCTCCTCAATGAACAAGAAGAAAGAAAGTTTAGAGAGAAGTTGGAGTTTCTCTCACTAAAGCTAGGGCCGAGTGTTTTGTTATTAAAGTGTTAACTTATTCTCATTCCTAAGTGTTATGCCTTTTTTTTAAATGATCATATAATACTTAAAAAACACTTAATTTATTTTAATATTTTTTTTTTTACATTGTTTGTAATTTAAAAAATAAAAGTGAGCCCTCCCCTCCCTTCCCCTCCTAAACCCCCAATCCAAATACACCCTAAGAGACTATATCAACGATGTCTCATATTAAAGTGGTTGGTTTCAATAAATTTTTATCTGGTACAAGTTTAGGTACTAGTATATGTTGTGAATTCGATGAAAATCACACCAATAACAACTTGATGGGTGGAGCAAGGAATAATGAAGCAACCAAAACAAGTGGGTAACAGTTATAATCACAAACAAAAGTAGAAAACAGCGAGAGAGAAGAAGAGAGAACACAAAAGAATTTGCTGACCCAGTTCGGTCCAAATTGACCTAGTCTGAGGGAGAGAGTAGTTCTCCGTTCCACTATAATGATGAGTAATTTTACAAAAGAGATATCAATGAGTTACAAGAATAAGTCTCCCGCCTAATTCTACCCAAAGTCCAAATCTCTTCCCGTAACCAAGAGACTAAATCTTAATAGTGTTTCCCAAAGTGAATCAACCCTCAAACTCTAGTGCTTGTTGCCAAGAGACAAACTCTACACAAACCCTAGTTTTGTTGTTGTCTTTTTAAACCCTTGTTTCAGCCCCCTCTATCTCAAAGTTTAGTCTGATACAAGGTCTATATTTATAGTAAAAGTGTAGCTTAAAATTTGGAACAAATCTACAGCCAAAAATACGTTTTTGTTATTCGCTGTCAGCGCACCATCGTGCAACGTTGCGACCCCATCGTGCCACGTTTTTTCCAGTGACTTGCCTCATAACTGAAACATCCCAACGTGCCACATTGCCCTTTAATCGTGCCACGATTCCTGCAGAATCCTGATTTTAAGTTAACTCTCACAGTATAAACACACTTTTAATTATTTCTTAACAAGGTTTTTTAATCAGGTATCATTTGTATGCAGCTGAAAAGACAAGAAAATCTCGAACTTGGTAGAATCACAATCTATGTTAAAGCTTTCGAACTCATGATCTCTAGTTAAACAGAAAGAGAACATTTAACCTCTTATCCAAAGTGTTTTTGGTAGAAGTTAAGTGTTAATATAATAATTAATTTGACTCGTGGATTTAAAATGCCAAATAATAAGAATACCATTTGCTGCAAGTAATGAAGGTGTGGCGAGCATTATTTCTAACAAAGGAACGTAAGAGTACAAAAAAGAATCAGAAACAATGGAGAAGAGTTCTGTCGTACCAAATATAACTATAGTAAGTATAGTTTTGGAATTAAGAGCTTTTTTTCTAAACCCAGCATAAGATATGCAGGAAAAGAAAACGAAGCTTTTTCTCTCCTGTTCAACAGCGATGTCTCTGCTTCAACGTGAATCAAAGGTGCTACTAAAGACAGAGGTAATTCGTCATATTAGTTTTTGTTATCTTTTGACTGGATCTTAGTTACGATTTCTGCGTCTTTCCTTTTTTCTGAATAATAATATAATACCTGTCAAAAAATAAAAATAATTAATAATTTTGTCAATGAACTTTTTTTTTTCGTCATATTAGTTTTTTGTTAATTTTTTTATGTGTCTTTCTTGTTTTTAAATAATAATAATAATACCTGTCAAAAAATAAAAAATAATTAATAATATTGTGACTCATCACTTGTATTTTAAAAAATTAAACATAAAAATATTTATTGTCAGTAACCCCCATAATTTAATTTTTTAAGATACCGATAATATTCATTTTCTAAACTATCTTCATCTGCATCTACATTTATTAAAGTTCAGAACTATAAGTTTTTATGTATTGTTAACAAAAAAGAACTAAGTTTTTATCTTGTGAAAACAAGAACTAAGGTTTTTATTAACGAACTATAAGGTTTTTTTTATCTTGTGGTATTCAATTATCTTGTTGATTCCTAAACTAACCCTAATTATTTGGAAATTTTGTCTCTACTTTAAGAACAATTTTTAATGTTGGTTGTTGGTGAATGCCATTTTCAACAAAAAAAACTGAGTCTCTCCTTCTCTCTACCCCTTTACACCTAGGTTTCAAAACTTCCTAATAATGGAAAATCAAGATCCTTCAAATTGTAGAAAGGAAATGGAACAAGAGCTAATTAGAGGACGTGACACAACAAATCAGTTACTTGAAGTAATTAATGTTCATAGAGTGAATATTCATGGAGATTTGGAAGGGTTAATATTACCCTTTGTTCAAGATCTTGCTAAGAAGGTACTTAGATCATTCACAAATACTATTTTTCTATTGAACACTAATGATGATGTCTTTAGTGATGAGGAGGTTTTGCCTTTTACTATCAAAGATTTGTCACCAGCAAATTGCCCAAAGCCTCAAGATAAAGATCAAGCTTGCAAGAGTTTTAATAAAGCTCAAAGAGGGTGCTACAAAAGAAAGTAAGATTTAGAAGTCATATGAGCATGCTTTTGTAGAAAGTGATGTTTTATGTTTATTTTATTTTAGCAATATAATTATTACTTTTGTTATCATATTAAATAGTATATAACATATATTATGAAATATAAATATGCAAATTTTATTAATAGAGAAGAACCATGAAAGTGTAAATTAATTTATTTTTAATAAATAATTTTTACAAAGGAGTATAAAAATACTTCAAACTCAATACACAAAAGTAGCTAATTGGGGACAATGCCGTAGACTTTGTAAGAGAACATTCATTATGAACAGAAAGCCAATACCACAAATAAAATGATCGAGCACACATTTGTACCCACAAAGACACTCATCACACCTCAAAAGAATGAGCCAGAGCTAGGACTACTCCTACCAAATGAACATATGCACAACCGAATAATATTATACATCTAAAAATCAACAATTATTTGATAACACAAAAATATATCATTTATAATTATTGATGCGATGATGATGAAGAAAAACAACTAATTAAAAAATTAAATAGTATCTACTAGTATATGGTATGTATATACGTTGTTGGACACCTAAAAAATTGTCAACACAACATTTCCTCTATTTGTTCCTCCTTTCCAAAATCAACAATAATATTTAGACCTCTGAATTTCTCAAACATTGATTCAACACCTTATTTTATTTCTATGTCATGATGTCACATAATGAATCTAGAGCAATGTTATTTGAACAACCATTTTTTTTGATAACTTATTGGACAACTAAATAATACAAAAAATTTTAGGTAGTGACACAAAAATCAAAGCAATAGAGAGAAAAAGTAGAAAGACAATGTGAGTAAGTGAGAGAAAGATGTTATAAAAGTTGTTAAAAAATTGTTGTTCAAATATCATTTCTCATGAATCTATGTCCCTTAACTCTTTCTTACATGTTTCTCTCTCAAAGTGTATACATCTAATGGGGTGTCCACCCAACATTATTCTTTCAAAATATATGTTACTTTAGTAAATGACTATGTTAAACATAGTTAATTTTATGTCACATTATCATTTATCAATGATATGTCAAAGAGAAATTACAAGCATATTTTAATATTCAAAATTGAGGAAGGGAAAACTCTATTATCTCATTTTGAACTCTGCTTTTTGAGGTTACAGTATCATCTTATTCAAGCAGCCTCAAAGGATTCTACAAGAGGGTTTGAATAAAGTCATATGAGACTTGTAAATAAATTGAGTCATTGTTAACTTTCTATGAAGAATTTTCTATTGATATGAGCAAAATCACTATTTACTATAAAATGGATTAACGCAAGTTGAATTAACATTATTTCAAATTAATCAAACAAAGATAAACTATTGTTCAATCAATCTTTAATCGATTTGACGTTAAAAAAAACTAATCAATAAAATAAACTTTTTTGAATGGAAAAAAGATGTATATATAAATAAGCTTAAAAAAAGGCACACGTACATAGTTCAAAAGAGCATCAGAGGTGCATGAAACACCCAAATAGAAACAAAAACATAAGAAATACACCTTGATCAAACAAAATAAAGTTGAGGTAATACTCTAAAATAAGTACCCATACACCACCAACAATAGCATGAAAGAAGAAAAAAGTCAACACCATATAAGAACCTCTTTGGGAGAACCACCGATGAACAAAACATCTAAATTAAGAAACTACAAAGATGGTTGGCCGAGCCCTATTCACCAACGAAAAGCATCACAAGAAATCGAGAATGAGTCCAAGCCCCGCTCAAAAGCACCGCAATCATGCCAGCTACACAACGAGACTATCAACACCTAAAGAGAACTGGTTCCACCATCCACTCATAATGAGAGTGTGGATAAACAAGGTGCCTCCAAAAGAACCGATGCTAGGAGGTGAAATAGATTATGTCAACCAATCTCTCAACATCTACTATCTTACCTGAAAAGTTATATCATTACAAGTCTTCCATATGGACCACATAACCAAATGTCAGACCAATAAAAAAATCTCGCATAATCTTCTCTCTACCCGCTAAAACTCCAAAACCCTCAATCAGACATACCAGATTCCTCGGAAGAACCAACACATAACCTAACCACAAAAAGGCTCTATACCACACCCTAGAAGAAAAAAACACATGTGACAAACATATGACTAACAACCTCAGTGACCTCCCCACATTAAACACACGATGCACCAGCTGGGCTAACAATCACTCTTCGCCTAAAACGATTTTGGCGAATAGGAACCTTATCCTGAAGAGATGCCAAGAAAGAAACTTGAACATGAAAGGGCCCCACCCCTTCTAGAACCTAAAGAGAATTTGGGCCTCTACATTTGAGAGGTTTCATCTCACAAAGTCACCTTAGGGAGGGCTTCATACACATAGTCGAGAACATCCCATCGAGATTAAGACTTTATGACCAAGAATATTCCATACTCCAAGAGCGGGAACCCCTTTAACACCACCAATAATTGTACAATTAAATCATGTTCCCAAAAATCAACCCTCGCCTCCACCTTAAATCGCACGCCCACTCATCTTCTTCACACAAACCCATGTTTTCCACCAAGAAAGTTTGTTGGGTCGAAACCTGATAAAGTGTATGAAACTGCATCCTAAAGGAGGTTTGGGCCATTGCTGGTAATCTTAACCACGCCCTCTATGAACCAGTTTGAGGTGGGCTCCACATTCTAACTGAGCAGCGAAACCTCCTTCCACTAGAGGGAGGCATATCTCAGAGTACTCCATTCTCACCCTGAGTGAAAAGCACCTGACTAGCATCGTACCTCACACAAAGGATATTCCTCCAAAGGCATGTTCTACCTACAAGGAGTCTCTAATGCCATGTCTCTAAAAGAGTCAGGTTGACGCGATGTGATAGAAGTTTGGCAAGTGTACCAAAACCTATCGAAGTAGTAAAATATTGATCCCAATGGGACAATTTTTAATCTCAATAATTCAATTTCGTTAAGCAATAGAATGTCTAAAAGTTATTATTCTTTTGCCACTAGGCGGTTGATTTGGTTTGATTTTCAGAAATCAATTAACAGAAAGTAAAAAGTGTTTAAGAAATAAGAGAGAGATGAGATCAGGTCTTTCGAATCATCTATGTTGCCTTAATTGGTTATTGTACTCTATTCTTGTGAATGGTTCTTTAGTTCCACGATAGTTAACAAATTAGCCCTAATCAATCCCTAGAGTTAGGACCCTCCTCTTAAACCACAACCCCTAATTCCTTAGGTGGTCTAATAATCCTTGAAGGTTTAAGCACATTAACCTAATATCACTAACAAACGATTATCCATTCCTAGACTAACCATGTTTATTAGAACAATTCAATGGGTTTAAGTTGAAAGCTAGGGTCAGTAGTCATTCATACTCACGAGCTTATATGTGATCAAGATATAAAAGAATTAAGCACAATTGAATTGAATAAAAACTAAATAGTCATTCACAATAAATAGAGTTTCATCACAGCAACATAATTCAATTAGGGTTACATAAAATCATCTCAGACCTAATCTCTAAGAGATTTAGCTACTCATAATCAGATTTACAAATAACATAATCAATATGGGAATTAAAACATACATGAACTGATAAAAGGATGAAGAAATCGCCCTCCTAGCCGTCAACAGATGTCAAAATTGCACTTTGTCTTTTCTCATATCGTAACCCTTGTTTTCTGAATAGTGTTCAGCTTAAATAGGCTCAGAATTTCGCCCAAATCGTGTCACGTTTTTAGTAAATCGTGACACGTTTTCACTTGTGTAACAAGAAACTAAATTAGGGTTTCACCAAATCGTGTCACGTCTTAGCCATCGTGACACGTTTTCCTCAATGTCGAAACAATGCAATATGCCTTGTCAAATCGTGTCACGTTTTTGACCAAACGTGCCACGATTTTGTCTTGCCTTTATCTTCAGTTTTCTTGCTTTTCTTGTTGTTTAAGTCGCCTTGTGAACTCCAAAATGTGATAATAATTACATAAAAATTACGTAATGACAACATGTCATCACGATGCAAATTTATCACTCCTAGACCTCTCTTGTACTTAGGCTTGCAAACATCCAACCATTAGACCTGAGGGATTTTGTTTGCCCTATTAGACCCTTTCCATAGAAAACATCTTTGGAGCCCAAAAATTTATCATGAAATTCAAACAATATCAATCGAAACAAAATTGAAAAAATCAAAAGAGATAAGGGTAAAGAAGATGACAACACAATTTATATTGGTTCAATCACGCATATCCTCTCTTGTGACTTACATCCAACCCTGATGAAAAAAACATGAGATTTTCTTTCACTAAAATTGAATTTGAATATACAACATCCTTAGAGGAGTTTTTTTTTTTTGAAGAAATTAAATTAACCCATTTAAATTGACACTAGAGAGAATCGAACCTATGATCTCAAGGAGAAGCACACTCCCAGATCCCAAGCCAATATCATTCTTAGAGGAGAAATTAAAATTTCAAGAATACCTTCTTCGATAGAAATTAAATTAAAGTCTAAGGATCCCTCTCTTTTTTCTATCGATACAATAAGAAAATTGGAGTAGGAAATTTTTTTTAATCTTGATGATTTTTCAGAATGTGAATGAATGAATTAAAACCCCTAAATGAATGTTATTCATATGATATAGGTTTTATGTAAAAACACAAAATATGACAGATGGTTCTCATGAATCAATTCATACTTAAGCATGAACAGATTCATGCAGTTTCAACAAACTTGAGAAGTAATTTCCTTCCAGGGCATGAATTGGTTCACGTTCTTTAGATTTATGCATGAATAAACTTGAAGTAATTTCCTTTAGGTTTATATGAACCGATTCAAAGAAGAGTTGTTTTTTGAGCATATCATGAATCGATTCATGGTTTTCGTAGTTTGATTTAATTATTAGACCACACATGAATCGATACATACCTTTTCATTAATCCTTATGGATGATTTTAATCAATTTTAACAGACATCAAACTTTTGTGAATCTTGAGAAAATTATAAGTATGAACAAACCACTAAAGCTATACAATTAAACATTCTAATGCATATGTTTCAAAATCATCAAAACAACATTTAAAGAACACATCCTAAGGATCCTATGAAATCACATATTAATCTGTTACCACATGCCTATTAGCTCATGAACAAAATTTCAAGCCTTGAAAAAATTGTGTAAGAAAATGGTAGAGGGTAAAAAAAAAGATTAATATTTAATTGATAATTGTTTAAAAAAGAGTTGATAATGTAAAACGGCATATAAAGTATGATACATTATTTTTATTAAAATGACTTATATTTTGAGATAAAGAGATTAATAAATAGTCTTTACCTTTGTCAATATCATATTTAGGGCATCACATCAAAATGTGACAATCTAATGAATTTGGAGGTCACTGTCAAATTCCACGAGTGTCCCACTTTCCCAATCACACTAGAGAAGTTCATTAGTTCTATATCATTAATTAATCACACCCTTATTAAAAAAAATTAATTAATCACACCCAATTTGATCCTGAATTACTACACACAAGACATTGTTGTTCTTTAAAGTAGACAACAACCTTGCTTTGCACCTTTGTCAGGTTTTTCCTTATCATGGATAGATACAATTGCATAAAATGCATACTTTTGAGGGTAAAAAAAAAATACATGTCTAATAAAAAGAAAGAAAATTAAAAAAGAAAAATTATAAAATCTTGTACTTATTTTGCTATACAACCCTACTGACATATGTTTTATCAAAACTCATCTCCCAAACTCATCTTGTACATGAAAAATAATAAGAGAGGATATAGTCTATAGAAGAGATACAATTTGCTCCTAGGAACTCAATTTCCACCCTTTGTCTTTTGGAACTCAATTTCCAGAAAATAAGAACGTTGACCCATATATATCAGTAATCTCAAATTCACTCACCATGCTTATCTTAAATTCTTCAATCTTGAATTCATCGTCTCTAGTTATTAACAAATCATCTACATATTTGCACATAATTATCAATCATGCTTTTTGATTCTTCTTCACATAAACACCATGTTCTTATGTGCATTTTGAAAAAACTAAGTTAAAATAAAGAGGAATCAATATTCTTGTTCCATGCTCTAGGGGAATGCTTAATCCCACACATAGAGCCTTCTACCATTTGCACACATTTCCCTCTTGATTTCTTATCTCAAATATTGGTGGATTTTCAATATATACTTCCCCCCATCAATAGGTCCATTCAAGAATGCTTATTTCGCATCCATTTGATATATGAGTCACTGTTTCAAACTTACAATAGCAACTATCATCCTTATAGTTCCAATTATAGCAACTAGTACAAAAACTTTATCAATGTCCATTCCAAATCTTTGCAAGAAATATCTAGCTACAAGTTTATCATTGTATTTAATCAATTTTTCGCTCAGGTTTTGCTTCACTTTATACATACACTTCACACTTATTGCTTAATTTTCACCTGGTAAATCAACTAGCTCCCATGTTTGATTTTTCGCAATTAAATTTAGTAATTCCTTTATCAAATTAATCCACCTTGAGTCTTTCATGGCATATTCAAAACTTTTTGATTCAACATTTGCAAATAGTGTTAAATGCACTAATTCACCATGAGAATCCACTTCATTATACGGGATCTTCTCCCATTCTTGTAGCCTTTGAGGCTGAAGTCTTTGTTGAATTCTTATTCTCTTAAGTGTTTCAGCTCTACAACAAGGGTTGGGTTGATTTGTTACTTTTGTTTTGCTGCATAACAAGGGCTGGAACTTAGGACAATCGCTCTTTAAACAACTCAATTGTTCGCTTTGCTGAAAATACGAATTTGAGGTGCTTAAAGAGCAATTGTCGGAACTTAGAATCACTTCCTCCAAATTTTGCTTCACTTATTATTGGATCCATCCATATTGATTTGGGCTTCGTCAATACTATTCACACCCCCATCCTGACATGGATCATTGGTACCCAGCGATACTCATATAACTTCTGATCCACTACCCCAATCCACATTCATGCTGACAACAATTAGTTTTGAGAAGCATAGGAAGTTAAATTTGAGAGAAAGGTTGATTAATTGAAATTTATAGAATGAAAAAACATGATTACAATGCGTGTATCACTTTATATAGGGATCCTAATTAAGCTAACTAATTATAACCAATTTTCAACTAATCATAAATAATTTGTAACTACTCTAAATAATATTTAAACTAATAATTATAACCAATTTTCAACTAATCACAACTAATTTGTAACTATTTTAAATAATATTTCAACTAATTATAACAAATCTCAAACTATCTCTAACAATTATCGGTATAGACTAACATGTAAGGTACCAAAAAGTACGAGAAAAAACAAAAAGTTTAGGACTAATGAAAGTATATATACAATTTGTTTTACCAATGTACTATCAGAGCACAATTGCGAAGGGTAATTCATCGAGGTAAGAGCCTAGGAGGAACTCGTTTAAGAGTTGACTTCTTTCAACTTGATGTTTTTTCATATACACCGATGAGAGATTAGAACTCTATCAAATTGTTAAGAATCAAAGTATCTATTACTTATGTCACATCATTGTTGGTATGAGTACTATATTTAGCCAGAGTGAACATGTGTAAACTTCTCTATTTTTTTCCTTTTTTGCAAGTAATTACTTTTCTAGGTAAATTAAACTATGTCCCATTGATCTTGATTTCCTTTTTGTTTCTAACTTTCTATAGTCCTAATTTCCTTTATAGTTGTTGCATTGCCAACTGAATGATATCAAAACTTACTCTATTAATTCCATTATGCGTCAATTAGCAAACTGACCAGGTTAACTAAATAGATTTATCATAATCATAAAACCATTGGATTATAGGGATGGTAAGACAGGTTTGACCCGCCGGATCGGCTCGTTTAACCCACTATTTTTGGTTGGCTAAGTAGAAGTATTGTACTCGGCCATTTAAATTGACTCAGCCCACCTCGTCCCGTTTTTGGGTGGGATTAAACGGGGCGTGCCTAAGCGGGACACGCCGGCTTACTTTGCCATCCTTATTGGATTATAACCGTGATGTAATGCTATTGATTTCACAAAAACATGTATTAAACTCAGCAGATTATGAGTTAGTTGTACAAAGAAATATGATATTTATTGGTAGACTATTTCACTTTGATAAGATCAAAAGCACTTACTTGGGAGAAGGATAGCTCAATTTTGATTGAAGATGGCTATGAATGGAGAAAGTATGGACAAAAGAAGATAATCAATGCAAAATACCTCAGGTATATATCTTCAATTTCAACTTATAATAACTTGCTCAAAATCTCTCTTTTTTTTTTTTTTTTCTTTTCTTCTTGTATGACACTATTAATTCTTAATGATTAATCATAGCTCAATATGTGATTCATATTATAGGAGCTACTACAGATGCAGTTACAAAAGTGATGAAGAATGTGAAGCTATGAAACATGTGCAGAGAATTCAAGAGGACCCTCCATTATACAGAACCATATATTATGGCCATCATAATTGCAAAAGCTCTTTATTAAATTCAGATAACACATTATTGGAACCTATTAATACTTCTTCTATGTTTCTTAGCTTCAATGACAGCCTCCAAATCAAAGAACAATACCCTGCATTTTCATCACCACTTTTTGTATCAACAAAACAAGAGCCTATAGATGTTATTAATCCCTATCATAATCACATTGCTCAAGACCAATTAACATCATCAGATTACCCTCTCTCGTGTGACTATAAAATTGAATTTGATTATTTGAGCCATGCTACCATGCTATCATCCACCAAATCTGTTCCATTTCATGATGGATTTTAGTTACCTAAATTAGGCAAGTCTTGTATGGTGATTTAAGGAATTTGTCAGTTGTTAAGAAAATATTCAATTTATTCTCTAAGTTGTCTTTCAATTACATTTGAATTTGATTATGTAAAAAGTTAATAATGTATTGTAATTCAAAGATAAATTATTCTGTTTCATAAAAAAATAATATTATTATGCCGTTTGTGTTGGTCTCTGAAATTCAGGAGTATTATTATTTGACAAACTGTGTAAGTTATATTTGATTCATATATAGAGAAAATCGCACCGGAGACAAACGGACAACAAACTACACTGTTAACCGTTTATGATTGGCAAAACAAATCCTCTTGAAAACTACATTCATAGTTTTGCTATTATGACTTTTTTTTACGATACTTGCTATTATGACTTACTCAAGAAGTCATAGCTATGGGAGTTTAATTTGTGCTATCAAGAGGAAAATCTTCCACTGATTTTTTACCTAAGTTAGGGATTAGGTGTAGTGATAGTTTTTCTTCCTGTTGGCATGTTTCAAATTTGTAACCAAAGAAAATAGAAAATTTATACGCAGTATTAGGTTTAAAGTTTTATATAGCTCTGAGTTGATATATCTTTACTTCTAATAAATTATATCTACGTAAAATTGAACTCAACAGTCAACATATACTACCTCCCGTGAACATTGCTATGATGTCCTTTGCAACTTGCAGGCCTGTGACAGAAGCTGTTTGTGATTACCAATGGTTTGCTCAACTCAAGCTTTATCCCAACTCAAGAAGGCACGTCTCTACCTCCTCCTATTTTATCGAAGTGTAATGTGGATTGTGCTCTTTTAAGTAACAAATGCTGTTTTGGAGTCGGTATATGTTTTCGCGATAGCCTGGGCGGGGTTTGTTGGAGAGTTTGGGAAGTGCCGAGAGTAATAATAGTCAATATGTTTCAAGATCACAAGAGAGGAAGAGATCAGTTCTCCACCAAAAACCGTAAGATATTAAGTATACGAGTCATCTCTTGTATATATTCAACATTTTATCGTTTATAAGCGATGTGAAATATTAACCACTCACACTTGAAACCAATAAAGATGTTGCTCTTTAATTAATTAGTCTGATAGTTGTAGACATGAGCTTTGAATGACTAATTTTTGAAAGTGACTAGTCGGTTGTTAATGTTGTGCTTAATGGTCGAACGAGTGAGTTTTGCCTAAAAAGATACTACCTTTGGTTCTCAGATGAATGACCCCTGGTAATCTAGAGTTTGTGCAAGAGGTAAATAAAATCCAATAAAAAATTATTTCACAAGAGTCGAATTCCGTTCTCCCAAACAATTGTCATTTGATGAATTTCATTAACCGCTTAAGTTCAATTATTTGGGTCTATATCTGGTTTTATTATATATAAGAATGAAAAATACTTGGATGATATTGAGTTTTAGTGATATTAGTGTATTTTGATGAGAGAAAGTGATGGAAATAAATTATTTTTGATAAATGAGAATGATTGGTTAGCAGAAATATAGATACGAAGTTACCAATGTCACCCAAATGAAATTTGTATTTTCCTTTATACCTCTACTTTATATTCAAAAGAAATGCATATAATGTAGTTTATTTGATCATATTTATAAGAGACATTTAGATCGACAAACGATAATCTAAATTTTGAACTAAATACTTCAAATATCTCTTATAAAATAACAAAAAGGAATTCAAAAAGATCATTAACAAAAGTATAAGTGAATAAGTGAATCCTACTCTTCTTAAATTAGACACACTATTTATCATTTTTCTTCTCTCTTCTCCCACTCCTCTATTTCTCTGTTCTCAACTTCTATCTACAACCAAACCTAGCATTAAGAGATTCGCATGACAAGTAGGGACAAAGAGGGGGACCGAAAGTTTTTGTTTATATTAAAATAAGGGTCTTGTTAACCGGTGCAAGTAGAAAAAACTGTATTAAAAATATAAACTACTCCCTCCGTTCCTTTTTAAGTGTCACTTTTTGACATTTTACACAAACCAATAAACTCAATAAATATTACTACTTTTGATACAATAAATTATCTTTTTCCAATAATAACCTCATTCATTTAATACCTTGTTTCAATTATTTCTCTCTCTGTAATAAATAATTAAGGGTAATATTGGTAACACAACATTTAATATTACATTGAACTTTGAAAGTGACACTTAAATAGAAACAAAACTTTTCTATAAAAGTGACACTTAAAAAGGAACGGAGGGAGTATTACTTTTGACCACTAATTATTACACCATTTTTTAATAAAATCTTGTTTCTTTTGGGCAGTGGTTAACATGAGTTTTCCTCTGCTCCCGACTGACAGAGAATAGAGTGTTGAAAGTGATGGGCAAAATTCAAAATGACGTCTACTGATTTGTGATTAATCGGTGATCCTCTTTTCCATTTCTTCATCAACATGTCAAACGACACCGTTTTGTTTCTATTCCTCGTCACAATCTTCTTCACCAACTCCTACTCCGAAATCCTTCTCCCAACTGAACTCCACCGTCTCTCATCGCCCGTGACTTGTCCCGCGCCGGATCCCAGCCTTTACTACCAACCGGTCATCGGAATTGTGAGTCACCCCGGGGACGGCGCCTCCGGTCGACTGAGTAATGCTACTGATGCTTCTTACATCGCTGCTTCGTATGTTAAATTCGTTGAAGCTGCCGGTGCCAGAGTCGTTCCCCTCATTTATACCGAGCCAGAGGAGATACTTCTCAAGGTATCACTCTCAATTTACTCTATGTTTGCTTCATAGTCTCTAAAGTGTATGAAAATATGTATGTTAGTCTTTAACATTTTAAGACTGACGGAATTCATATTTATTATTTTTGCACTAGAAGCTCGAATTGGTAAATGGGGTTCTCTTCACTGGTGGATGGGCTAAAGATGGGTTATATTTTGAAACTGTTAGAACAATATTTAAGGTATCTGTTTATTATTGTTAATATTATATATACATGCATTTGTCAGAAGCCTCGGTACTCCCCCTCAGGGCAAAGGGGGAGTACTGATGCTTCTAGAACAAGGAATGCATTGTTGATGTATGGATTAATTTATGCTCGTTTGATTTTCACATAAGTTGTATTATTTGTTGGTGCAGAAAGTTTTAGAGAAAAATGACGCTGGAGACTACTTCCCATTATATGCCACCTGTTTAGGCTTTGAACTTGTATCAATGATCATAACCGAGGTGAGTTCGCCTTCTTGTAATTGTATCATTTCTGACTTTATAAAACAATCTCCCAAGAGGAAAAGTTTGCACAATAGTGATACATGCGCAATGGCCACAACTTTACTAGTTTGTCTTGTGTATAAGATACGCTTTAGTCTTTATCCACCATTTTGCTTCGGAGTGGATACAGTTTATATGATGTCTTATCATGTTGCCACTTGCTGTTAACATTGTTGTTCATAATTTCGTTTGGATTTCAAATTCCCAACACAGAGAAAGTAGAAAAATTAGTTATTATGTCGAATTGGTATTGTTTATTTATTTTATGCATATGTTGAACAATATTCATGATTTAAAATGTTGAGAAAAGTTTAAGACTAGTTTGGCTTTTTTTCTTGATCATAGGACAATAATATTCTTGAAGAATTTAGTGCAAGAAATCAGGCAAGTAGCCTTCAATTTGTGAAGAATGCCAATATAGAAGGATCTGTATTTCAGAGGTAAACAATCTATGTAAATAGTATTTTTATGAAGTTGCACTTAAATTGTTGGCTCAATCTTCCCTTCAACAGATAATCCCCTATCCACTAAATTCCTTCTAGTTTTCATTTCTTCATTTTGATGAATTTCTTCTTTTGTTTTACTTGAAAAAAATACAGAGCTGTTATTTTGTTATCTTTATTATACCACTATTATCAATAACATAGCATTCATCTAAGAGAGAATTTCTTGTGTTGACATAGACCCACAGCATTAAGATTCAACAATTCATTAGCTTGAAAATGATTCCTATAAAACATTATATTAGTTAAATAGACTTGATTTCTGACATAATCGGTGACAAATGGAATGGCTTTCATTTAGCCATGGATGAAGTAAGAGAGGAAAAAGAAAATAGATGAAAATTATAAGCATATTTAGAGAAAGATGATCAAGAGATGCGACAGAAAAGATAGAGTGCAACACACATAAAGAGGAGTCAGAACATTAACAATGTCATTATACAAGAAATTTACTCAATCAAACCTGTAAATTTCATTCAGTCGTTGTTTTTTTTTTGAAGAATTCATTTCGACGCGTTAAGTCCGTGTTTATACAACAAACCATGCGGGTTTTTTTCTAAAAAATCCTATCATTCAAAAGTCTTTAATTTACACATTCTTTAACATTTTGTCACTGAGTTTAATATTCAAGTTATGGACCACTTCTCTTTTCCTGCAGATTTCCTCCAGACTTGTTAAAGAAGTTGAGTACAGATTGTCTTATCATGCAAAATCATCGTGTGAGTATAAATAGACATAATCAATAAGTTATTCTTCAAAAGGATAGATTGTCATAAATTGGAGTATTCATCTACTAGATCCATATCGTTGATAATCAATTTGGTTTTATGTTGGGTAGATCAACAATTAAAGTTATACACTTGGTAGACTAATGGAGAGATATTGGGTATGGGAGCAGCGGAGGCATATGCATGGTTTTCATTGATTTAGAAAAATGTGTATGATAGAGTCTCTAGAAAGGTTATGTGAAAGACTCTAGATAAGAAAGGAGTTTAATTGTCTACATTTAGATTGTGTTTATTGAACATATCCAAAATGGTGCCGCCATATATGTTGTGAAAATGACACAGTCTTAGTTTAGTTACACTATCAATGTACAAGAGAGATGAGAATGTTACAATGGATTAATGTTATAAGAGACAAGATATGATTAGAAATGGAATCACTAGAGAGAAATTTGGGGCAGCTTTTGTTGTGAACAATATGGTAAAGTTTCAACTTAGGTGATTTGGGCATGCGTCAGGAAGAGTTGTAAAGGCCAAGGAAAACCATATGCCAAACTATTGAGAGAGATTTATGGTTAAATAATTTATTTTTTAATTTAATACATGGCAAGGTTTTATAGATAGTTTATGGCATGTCTTCATTCTTTTAGTTACTTCGATGCTTTTATGTTTCCAAAGTTGTCATTATTGACTCTATCTTAGTTCTTGAAAAACAAAGTTCAATGAAGTTACCATATGTACCTGTTTGAAATTTAGTACTATGTTTTTATATCTAATTTTGGTAATGACAGTATGGCATTTCCCCAACAAAGCTCCTGGGCAATAAAAAATTATCAAGTTTTTTCGAGATCTTGACAACTTGCAATGACGAAGATGACAAGGTATTCAATGTTATGTTCTCATATGAGGTGATATGGTTCATAAATCGATATTTTTAATTTCATAACCTTTAATGAGCCTCCTTCATGATTAAAATCTAATACCAATTGTAATTGTTTTAGGTTTATGTTTCTACTGTACGTTCACATAACTATCCGGTGACTGGCTTCCAATGGCATCCAGAGGTGAATAATAGTTTAAGTCAAGCTCATAACTACAGTCATGCACTGCTTTTAGTTCATCTTTATTATAGCTATGTTACATCCTTGTTAATTGATGCAATAGAAAAATGCTTTTGAATGGGGCACACCAAGTATTCCACACACGGAGGATGCCATTCGGACAACTCAGTATGTAGCAAATTTTTTGGTCAGGTCAGGACCCCAGAATTTGATTGTTTCGTCATCCGTTACTCAGTAAATGCTTACCTTTTACAGTGATGTGAAATAGTATTGACCATTTATGCTTATCTTTGAGACACACTTACTAGCTATGAACGATTCAGTTCCATTTTCTATGTTTTTCTTCTCATACTTATCAATGGCTAACTTGACATTTTTCTACTTTCACGGATCTGGTTCCAGTGAAGCGAGGAAGTCCTCAAATAGACCAGTAGCTCAGGAATTGCGAGACAATCTCATTTACAATTACAGACCCACTTATTGTGGGAAGGCAGGGTAAGCCCAAGATTTCTTTGAAACTTTGCCATTTTTATGTTTTGCATGTGAAGTTGGCTTATGTATATGTTTGTGCTTCTTGTAGGAAAGGCTTCGATGAAGTTTATATATTTGAATAAGTCTAGATGCTGAAGATATCATTGTGCACGATAATAATCTGGTGTATGTTTGTTTAATTGTATTGGTGTTGAGTGAGTTTGGGCGCACATCAAACAGGAGCTCAAATTTGTTGTTTTCCAGTTGAGCATGCATCCGAACACATAAAAACTGGTAAATGACAGTATTATATACACAAGTCTGTATCCATTATTTTGTACAATAATTGTTGTATGATACCATTGTACCATATAGGTTCATCTTTGTATCCTGTTATTGCCTAGTTTTTGGCCTCTGTTAATGCATGGCTGAACATAGTCTGTAGGGGATTCAGTAACTTAATAACATGGTGTATATTTTAGGACTGTTTTAGTGTTGAAGACTATTTTGTATGCATTTTTTTTAGGATGATTGCTCAATCCCCTGAACTGCAGCATTTTACGAGAAGGACGATTCTGTTGGTGTATTTTATCACATAATACTTGAACTGTACTTTAACAGATTTGAGCATGCATGAGTGGATTGAAACATCACCTTTTTCAAGTTGTTAGATTAAGTGTATGTTTGGTTATATGGTGACGATAATTTATTTTGAGTGAATTGATTCCGTAAAATTGATTATGACTAAAAACGAATCGGAGGAAAGTGATTGTGTTTGAATGCATTCATGTAAAAATAAATTTAATTATAAACTGGTATGTAAAAATCAATTCTAAAAATGGGGTTCTCTGGGAAATGGATCAATTGGATCATGATGTACGTAGAGACAATTGACTACTCTGTTATTATGAACAAAGAGATGGTGGGACCTATCATTCCAGGCCGTTGGCTGAGGCAAGGAGACCCGTTATCACCATACTTATTCATTCTTTGTGCCGAAGGCTTATTGGCGTTGATCAGAAACGCAGTTAATAGAGGGGTCCTTCAAGGTGTACGTATCTGTCGTGCTGCTCCAAGAGTATCACACTTACTCTTTGCTGATGATTGCTTCTTGTTCTTCCAAGCAGAGGAAAGCCAGGCAATTGTGATGAAACAGATCCTAACTCAATATGAGGAAGCTTCAGGTCAAGCTATTAGTCTCCCTAAATCTGAAATCTTTTATAGCCGAAATGTTCAAGAACCACTGCAACAAAATATCACCAACATCTTAGGAGTGCGAGTTGTATTAGGAACTAGAAAGTATCTAGGCTTACCATCAATGGTAGGGCGCAACAAAAAGGCTACATTCAATTTTATCAAAGATAGGGTGTGGCAGAAGATTAGCAGCTGGAGTAGCAAATGTTTGTCTAAAGCAGGAAGAGAGGTGATGATTAAATCGGTCCTTCAAGTTATTCCATCATATGTTATGAGCATCTTTAGACTACCAAACTCACTTCTGGATGAAATTGAGAAGATGATGAATGGTTTCTGGTGGGGTCATGGAGGGGCTAGAAACAAAGGCCTACATTGGCTATCATGTGAAAAGTTGTCTGTGCACAAAAATCATGGAGGTATGGGCTTCAAAGACCTGACAGCTTTTAATGTTGCAATGTTTGGTAAACAAGGTTGGCAACTATAAATTAATGAAGATAGTCTGGTCTCAAGAATTTTTAAGGCGCGTTACTATCCGAATGGTACTTACCTGAATGCTAAATTGGGTCACAATTCAAGTTTTGTTTGGCGTAGTATCTTTAGTGCAAAAGTGGTTGTCCGACAAGGTGCACGTTGGAAAATTGGTTCTGGCTATAATATCCCTATTGTTAGTGAACCGTGGATTGGGGCAGGATCTAGTATTATATCTATAGACCCGGATATGCTGGCCCTTCAGCCTTATACGGTGGGACACTTAATAAATAAGGATGAGAAGATCTGGAATGAACCTTTGATTCGTCAAATTTTTGCGAATGAAATGGCCCAGAATATTCTAAATACCCCTTTACACCAGCAGGTTCAGAGGGATAAGTTGGTCTGGAATGCAGAGAGGAATGGGTGCTACTCAGTTAAAAGTGCCTATCGCATTTGTATTGAAGATATTATTAATAATGAGCATTTGCGAAAACCTGGGTACTAGAGTGGCATCTGGAGACTGAAAGTGCCCCCCAAAGTCAAGAATCTGGTGTGGCGAATTTGTAGAGACTGTTTTCCAACACGTGTGAAGCTGCGAAGCAGGGGTTTTAATTGCCCATCAGCATGTGTTAGGTGTGAAGACCCCCATGAGGATAGCTACCATATTCTCTTTCACTGCCAAGCAGCTATAGATGTCTGGACTGCAGCCAACGTTTGGCATCTGATTTCCCCGCTCCTGAACCAGTTTGATAATGCTCCAGATATTATTTTTACTTTATTACAGAGATTGTCTGCAGCTCAACTTGACCTCATTGTTACCATCATTTGGAGCATTTGGAAGGCTAGAAACCTTAAATTGTGGCAGCAGGTATCAGATTCGAACATTACAATCCTTGAACGAGCCAAACACCTGTTACAAGGGTGGAGAACTGCTAATCATAGGCAGAATCTCGTTAGGCATGATATTATTTCTGACAATCCAAGCACTTCTCATCAGGAAGGGGATGGTAACGTTAGATGGAGGAAACCCAGGAGAGGAAGGTTTAAGTGCAACGTTGATGCCTCCTTCTCGAATACCAGCAACAAGGTAGGTTTTGGGATGTGTATCCGAGACTCTGATGGGAACCATGTTCGCTCTAAAATGATGTGGTTTACTCCGGTTTGTTCTGTTGATGTTGGGGAGGCCCTGGGTTTGCATCATGCAATTCGGTGGATACGAGAACTTCAAATTACGAATGTTGATTTCGAGGTTGACTCAAAAAGAGTAGCTGATTACTTCAACAAAGCCCGTGGAGATGTCACCGAATTTGGTTCTATTATGGATAGTAGCATTCAATTATGCAGCACTTATTTAACAAACTCTCATGTCGAGTTTATTAGGAGGCAAACAAATGAGGTTGCACATACTTTAGCTAAGGCATCCACATCTAGTACTAGCTTCCATGACTTTGATGATATTCCAAGATGTATTACGGATTTAATTTCAATGAAATGATATAAGTTTCTTTTTCTCAAACAAAAAAAAAATCAATTCTAAAAGAAAAAAACTACAATTTCTAACTTAAATAGAATAAATTCTGAATGAAAAATCAATTTTACTTTAAAACAACCAAACATGAATCAACATTAGGCTCAATTTAATTTGGACCACCTAAAGTTTGGGTCCAACTTAGACCACTTGAATACTAACCATCGATATAATGATATTTTAATTAGACGGTTCAGATTAAAAGTTTGGAACCTGTTGTTCAAGTTGTGGTTATTTGAAGTCATGTAAGCCTGCTCGCACCAGATTTCACTTTTTCTGCATTTAGATGTAAATTTTTAATAATTCACAAATAACTGGATTTCACTTTCCTTCTTCAAGAAATTTCCATGGTCTATCAATTTCTGCTTCTGGTTTTAGTTTTCCCCTCCATGCAAATCTAAGACACAACAAGCAAGACACAATGAAACAAGCAGAGAAATATCACTTATCTATTCTCCTTTTTACTTTTCTTCATCATCTTATTTTTCTTACTCAAATCTTTCTTTTTTTGTTTCTTTGTTTCAAGTTTTTTATTTTTGGTTGATTAATGTGTTGATGACTCAGCTAGCTGTGAGCTTTATGAGTATGATTTTTTAGATAAATTTGTGTTTCATTTTGTTGGGGGTATCACAAACGAGTAAACAAGATGCAACTTTAATCAATACCAACAAATTGAGGAACGCATGGTGGACACAATTGGAATCGAATCCAACAAACAAGATCAAAATGGTATCACAAATGAACAATGCAAGCAAGATACATGTACTCTATTTTATTTTTTCCCTAAATCATTCTACAGCAACGAAGATTTAATTTTTGGGGAAAATTTTACAGTTTGTTAGCTCAACTTTAATGGAGTATTAAATGAAGCACAACCCAGATATTAATTTTAGGGCTTAATTGCACTTTTGGACCCTTATCTTTCCAAAAGTTGCGGCTATGGACCCTTAACTAATTTAAATACAAAACAGCCCCCTATGTTTTGATTCTTTAGCAGTTTTGGACCCCCAAGACAAAAAATAAATAAAAAAATTGACACGTGACACCTCACTTAGGGTGCCACGTCAGCGTTGACCGAGTCAACAATGGACTGGGGGTCCAAAACTGCCAAAGAATCAAAACATAGGGGGCTGTTTTGTATTTAAATTAGTTAGGGGTCCATAACCGCAACTTTTGGAAAGATAGGGGTCCAAAAGTGCAATTAAGCCTAATTTTAGTAACATGACTTTTTTACATTAGTTTTCTTTCAAACAAAACAAATGAAGAAGAAGGCTTTTGTTACAATGTATTTAGCACCACTGTGTATGATATCTTATTACCGGATGAAAACCTATACCAATAGGTCATTCAAATGGTTCAAGTTGAACCCAAACTCTAAGTGGTCCAAATTAAACGGACCCTCAACATTAAGATGATCCTTGAGGTGGATGGATTTACCATGTTTTGACATAAAACTATACATTTCTATTTTGCAATTTTCTTGTGTTTCAAAATAACACGTGTGGAATACATTTGTATGTTTGGGAAAAAGGACCACTTCGAAATATAAAATATTAACCTCATATATCACACGATCCACGAATTCTTATATTTTAATAGAATCGTAATATTCTATTCTGTGTGGAATCAGAGATTTTATTGTTTTGAACAAACGAAAATGGAGGGTTGAGAGTTAAGTGGGTCCTATGACAGTGATGTCTTAACGTGCTTTTGTAACAAAAATAAAACATGTTTTTGAGCTTCATCATGGAGTCAAAAAACGACACCTGATTAGTTACTATAAAAACAAAACAGTGATGTAGTGGTAGTGAAAATCAATCACTTCTCCAACATGTCAAACGTAGTTGTTTTGTTTCTCTTCCTTATCTCAATCTTCCAATGCTTTCATTCCACCAACTCTCACTCCGGCATCCTTCTCCCAAGTCAACTCCACCGTGATTCATCATCGGTGAGTTGTCCGGCACCGGACCCTAGCCTTTACTACCGTCCGGTTATTGGAATTGTCAGTCACCCTGGTGATGGAGCCTCCGGCCGCCTCAGTAATGCAACTGGAGCTAACTATATTGCTGCTTCTTATGTTAAATTTGTTGAAGCTGGTGGTGCTAGAGTTGTTCCACTTATATATACTGAGCCGTGGGAGATACTTCGAAAGGTATCAATTAATAAGCTATTTAGTTCATGTTTGGTATCACATTAGATTTGTCGGAGTTACGGTGACCCAACACTTTGTAGCTTATGCAAAAGCAACATTTTGTATCCTTTGAAAAATCACAGTGGTTCACTTTGATTTTGGTAAGTCTGCTGTGATACCAAATGTACACTGGTGTAAATTTGGTTCTAAGTGGAGGTAAAATCATGTTTGGGAGGTTATTGTCTAGAATTGATTCTAACGTTAAAGTTGATTTTAGCATATT
Source organism: Medicago lupulina (assembly GCA_958299785.1). Lineage (NCBI taxonomy): Eukaryota > Viridiplantae > Streptophyta > Magnoliopsida > Fabales > Fabaceae > Medicago > Medicago lupulina. The sequence continues at coordinate 76,881,175 of OY283139.1, forward strand.
TGACTTTACATTCAACTATTTTAAAGTTAAAATCAATTTTCTTTCAAAATTAGATTTTATCAATGCAGAACCAAACATATAACACTCTCCATTTTAGTTTCCAAAAGTGATTTGGTTGAAGTGGCTAATGAACTTTAGTCAATGACAAATTGTTTCAGAGAACCTAAGTTCAAATCCCAGAATAATTCTTGGTCTTGGTTAGACTTACATAACTTTCGGTTGAACTCCGGATTACAAGAGCTCCTCCAAAACATGAGAAGGTTATGACAAAAAGTATATATACAAATAATAAAAAGTTACTAGAGTGTTATTCTAGTGTATGGAAATCAATATGTTGGTCCCTAACATTTTAAGTCTTAAGAGCATGAACTAAAGTGACAGATTTGTTACTTGTTATTTTTATATATTTTAGAGATTGAATTGGAGAGAGTAAAACTTTAAGGCTAAATCAGTCATATATAAATTCCACAATGAGAATAGGAAGACATATAAAGATAAAACTTTGAACTGGTGTGTATCTTCAATTTGATTTTACTTATATTCTGTCAAGTTTGTAGTACTTAGTAGTGATAAGATGGCTTGATGGTTAGAGGGAGGGATATAGGGATTGGCGTATATAAGGAGGTCATTCCCCCCACGAACAAAATAACAACTAACATTTTCCATTCCAAACTAAAAGTATTGGATTGCAAAAAACGAAGAAAAAAAAATCTTTTTTATGCTCCAATCCATGCTAACCTTAACTGTTATATCTTTTAGTCCTTGAAATGTTTGTGACAATATTGAGTACATTTTTTCACTGACTGCAGAAGCTCGAGTTGGTAAATGGGGTTCTCTTCACTGGCGGATGGGCTAAAGAAGGTTTATATTTTGAAACCGTTAAAAAGATATTTAAGGTATTGGTTTATTATTATCAGTTTAGGGAAAAGAGTACACCTTAGTGAAAAGACACCTTAGTGAAAAGAGTCTTTTTGCCTCTCTGAGGCTTCTAGAATACAGTATATGTATAGAAGGTGGAAAAGTTGTTACTGTTGACTTGTATTACTTGTAGTTTTGTGAGATGAGTTTGTTTTCAAGATGTCAAGGAATGTTTTGTTGATGAATTGATTTATGCATTTATGAATTTCACATGAGTTGTATTTGTTTGTTGGTGCAGATAGCTTTAGAGAAAAATGATGCTGGAGACTATTTCCCAGTATATGGCGTCTGCTTAGGGTTCGAACTTATATCAATGATCGTAAGCGAGGTGAGTTAGCTTTCTTATAGATTTTATCATGTCTAACTTTCTTTATAAAAACATTTCCCAAGAGGAAAAGTTTACCGATAAGTCAGATACAAGCCTAGTGTCCACAGCTTTACTAATTAATCTTGTGTATATGAAGTGTTTTACCCCTCATTTTGCTTCTGATCGTGGATACAGTTTATATGATATCTAATTATGAGATTTGGGTTGTGTGCAGTCACAAGTCACAACCCGCAGTCAGCCACATCTGGACTGTCTGATCAAAATCTGCATTTAAATCTAGACTGTCCGATCAAAGATCATACAGTCGACATGTGGCTTATTGTGTGCAGTCACACTGCATACAATCCAAATCGTTTATTATGTTTCGTTGTGCTGTGGGCATTGCTGTCATAGTTTCATTTGGATTTCAACTACTTTACACAGAGAAAATAGAAAGATTAGCTATTATGTCGACTTGGTATATTTTATTTATTTTACACCTTGAACAATATTTTATGATTTGAAATGTTGCAAAAAGTTGAAGTCTTCTGATAAGTTACAGCACATTCCAGCCCCTTTTTTTTCCCTTCTATGTTTACAAGTTTGGCTGTTATTTTCTTGATGATAGGACAATGATATTCTTGAAGAATTTAGTGCAAAAAGTCAGGCAAGTAGCCTTCAATTTGTGGAGAATACGAAAATAGAAGGATCTGTATTTCAAAGGTAATTGTATTTTTCTGAAGTTGCAATTTGATCCCTCAATGGGTTGATTAGTATGGCTAGCTATCGCTGATGTGAGCCATCTCTCCTTTTTTATCGCGTGTTGAAATCTACTTGTCGCATTCCCTTCTCAATTGGTTTCCCATATGTACAACATCAAACTCTTCCAAAGTGTAAGACATTCTATTTTTTCTATTGGATATCCATATGAACAATAAAATGCAAAAGCTGTTTAGATAAAGGCTGAAACTAACTTAGGAAGTGTGTTTTTGTTGTCCAAATTCAAATTATTACTTTTAGCATATATAAGTGAAAAGCTCAAGTAGTTCCTACCTATAAGGCATTATCAGATTTATCAGATTCCTTAGCCTTTACGAGCAATGAAACATGAGAACATGGTGACAAAAAAATGGTGTCAATCAATCAAAAGTCTTTAATTTAGAGGTTCTTTAACATTTTGTAACTAGTTCCTACCTGTATAGTATGCAAGTTATTAACCACTTCTCTTTTCCTGCAGATTTCCTCCAGACTTGTTAAAGAAGTTGAGTACAGATTGTCTTGTCATGCAAAATCATCAAGTGAGTACATATATAGACTTAGTCAATTAGTTATTCAACAACATGAGGCTCTTATTGAGTATCAAAATTTGATAGACCGGATAAATTGGAGTATTAACCTACCAGATCCACATCATTGAGAATCAATTCGGTTTTATGTTGGGAAGATCAACCGTTTAAGTTACACACTTGCTATGGAACCTAGTGGAGAGATATTGGGGTTAAGTCATATGCATGGTTTTCATTGATTTTTTCTTTCATTTTAGCATCTGTCAGTTTTTAAAATGTCTTGCCTTGATACAAACCAATAGTCTTCATACTATTACAGTCTCCATTCGAACTACTACTCACAGATTTGGAGTGATTTCCCTTATTTCTTGATTCCCAAGTCACGACTTTAGAAGATTGATAACTCTTGGGGACATTCCCACTTCTATTGGTTCCCGAATTGTTTTTACTCAACAACAAATTATTTTCGTCAATTCGTTGGGCATATTCCACCATTTCCGCTAATGAACTCACAGGATGTAATTTCAATTTAACCTTCACAAATCCTTCAAAGTCCATTAAGAAAAATTATCTTAAGATACTTTGGTTCATCCCCTCTGAGTGGTCCCACATATAATTCAAACTGTGCATGGTATTCCTCTTCTGAGCCGGTTTTATTGTGACTCAACAATAATTCGTAAGGACTTTGAAGCATTGAAGGTTGAAATCTTTGAATAAGGGCCGATTTGAACTCTTCCAATTTCTTTTATTCAGTTACAATATTCTAGACTAGGTTGGCCATCCCAGTGGCCGTATGCGCCTTACACAAACTTTATTAATAGGAGGCCTATGAACAACAATATGGTAAAGTCTCAACTTAGGTGGTTTTTGCATGCGTGAGGAAGAGTCTTAAAGGCACCAGTAAGGAGGGCCATTGACTGTTAAGAGAAGTTTTTAGGTAAATCAAATGGTCTAGTTTGTAACTTAATGCATGAAGGTTTTATAGCTAATCCATGGCACGTCTTCCATTCTTTAGTTACTCAGCTGTTTTTAGGTTTCCAAAATTGTCATTATCGACTCTATCTTAGTTCTTGGAAAACAAAGTTTAATGAAGTTTATCATATATACATGATTGAATTTTAGTATCATGTCTTTACATCTAACTTTGGTCATGACTCATGACAGTATGGCATATCCCCAGGAAAGCTCCTGAGCAATCAAAAGTTATCTAGTTTTTTCGAGATCTTGACAATTTGCTCCGATGAAAATGATAAGGTAATGAATAATATGTTCCCTTTATGAGGTGATATGGTTTGTAAATCGATCTGTTTCATATCATAACCTTTAATGAACTTCCTTCATGAATAAAATCTAATACCAATTATACTTGTTTTAGGTTTATGTTTCCACAGTACGTTCACGTAACTATCCCGTGACTGGCTTCCAATGGCATCCAGAGGTTAATTTTGATTCCCGAATCTTTTTTAACTAAGATCAGAACTGCAGTCATGCACCACTTTTAGTACATCTTTATTTTAGCTATGTAACATCCTTGTCAAATGATGCTTATAGAAAAATGCCTTCGAATGGGGACCAAAAAGTATTCCACACACGGAGGATGCCATTCGGACAACTCAGTATATTGCAAACTTTTTGGTCAGGTCAGGACTCCAAGTGGTTTACAATATCTTCATCCATTTATTGAATTTATGCTTACTGTTTATGAACGATCAAGTTCCTTTTACTTTTTTTTCTTCTTTTTCTCGTACTTATCAATGGCTAACTCGACATTTCTCTATTTTCACGGATCGTTCTCCAGTGAAGCGAGGAAATCCTTAAACAGACCAGTTGCTCAAGATTTGTTAGACAATCTCATTTACAATTACAAACCCACTTATTGTGGGTATGCAGGGTAAGCCTAAGATTTCTTTACAACTTTCCTATTTATTAGTTTTACATGTGAAGTTGCTTATGTAGATGTTTTCGCTTCTTGCAGGAAAGGATATGATGAAGTTTATATATTTGAATAAGTCTAAATGCTGGAGATGTCATTGCACATGCTAAGTTGACTTATGCTTGTATAATAATAATAAGGGAAATGCTAACCAGTACCCGGGTCACTAGTTAGCATGACCCCAATAATAACTGTATTGGTGTTGTGCGAACTTGGGACCACGTTAAACCTGAAATTTGTAGCTTTCTGGTTGAGCGTGCATCCATTATTATGCTTCTTGTAGGAAAGGATATGATGAGTATGTACTATGGGTTTCTTTTATTTTGGACCAGGGAAAGTTGGTCTCCAACTTGGACCAGTTGAAAGTTGGCCTTAGATTTAATAATAATTAATATGGATGGTTGTGATTGAGGGTCTGGTACCTCATGTATAAGTTGAATAAAATCCAAGCCTTGTGTATGTCGGACCACACACTAGCAGGTTTGTCATTTTGTGAACATGATTTTCTGGGCATGGTCAAATCATGGACATGCAATGTGGACCGGGTCAAAACCTTTTAATTTTGCATCCTAAAAGAAGAAAACTTAACCATTGGACAAGAACAACTTAACAGCTTAATTATTGGTTTAAATTATGGAGCATGTTTTTATCTCTTTATGCCCTTGCAAAAAAAAAAAAATTGAGAGACCCTTGCAAATAATTTATCCACACCTTAATATTTGTGAATCTCAAATACCAAAATCATTTATAACATGAAACTGTACCACTGTCAATTATCTTCCAAATTTATTATTTTCAGATTAAGCTTTTGGTAACCATAAAAAATTGGGTTCAGATTATAACATTTTTTTTGCATAACAATGGATGAGTTCTTCCAATTTGAAATAATAACAAGATTATTGATTTGCATTCAAAACCCATGATTTCTTTGTTTTGTTGGAAAATCTGATGTGAAGATTGGGAGGAAGTAGAGTTCAACGTGTTTATGAGGGAGGGTAGAGACACAAGAGATTCATGACTTCACTTTGGATTTGTAAATTGGTTGTAAGTTAATGGATTGAAAAAAATTGTCTATGAAGGATCTCTGATTCACGACTTTGTCTAGTTTGGATCTAAATAAGGAGTTTTCTCTTAAGTTTTAATGAACATTCAAGTCAAGTGTTGGGGGTTGGTTGGATTTGGAGAAAAATAATTACTTTGTAAATGTATTGAGAAAAAGGGGTTACTTGCCTGTTGTTGGCTTATGGTGTGTATGGTATGGGACAACTGGAATACAACCTGTGATATCAGGTAATTTCACTGGTTCAAGTTGAACCAAAACATACACTAGTCCAAGCCAAAGGGACCCTGTACTATGTACCCATTGTTATGCACAATAATTGTTGTATGGTAACATTGTACCAAAATATGTGTTGATTGATTATTAGCTCTTTGTATTGTGTCCAATTCATACAAATTAGCATTTTGCTTAAAATATTAATCACAAGTTCAGAAGTTTCTTAAAATTTACATTATCTTTAGAGTTGTTAGCTTAATAGGAAAATGCAAACAAGAGTCTCTAGAGCATGTGTTAAGAAATTAAATATAGTAAAATTATTTTAAAACCTATGTATTCAACCTTTTAGAAGTGTTAAACAATTTTTTTTTTCCTATTAAGCTAACAACTCTATAAAGATAAAGGAAGTTTAATATTAATCAAAAAAATATTTTGAATACGGCATCCTTCTAAAATAATCAAAAATAATATTAATCGAAAAAAATAGGTTTATAAGGTTGAATTTTAAAATATTATTCAACCTTCAATTTTTTCGATTATATATTATTTTAAAATTAACGTCATCCTTTTTAAAATTAATCAACAAAATTCAATGGAAGGGGAGTTTTATATATTTTTATAGAATACGTAATCTTAAAAAAAAGATCTTGTATACGTGATATTCTACTAGTTGCATTAAAAAAATATCTAGTTGCAATAGTAGAAACGTATAGGTCTCTTATTTGGTGACTCTCATGTCTTCAATTGTCACACTCTTCACTTCTCCAACATGTCCAGCCACCTTGTTTTGTATCTCTTCCTTATCACAATCTTCCATTGCTTTCTCTTCACTAACTCTCACTTAGAAATTCTTCTCCCAACTCAACTCCACCGTATCTCATCGCCGGTCAGTTGTCCTGCACCGGACCCTAGCCTATACTACCAGCCGGTTATTGGAATTCTCAGCCATCCTGGTGATAGTGTCTCTGGTCGCCTCAGTAATTCTACTGACGCTTCCTACATCGCTGCGTCATACGTTAAATTCGTTGAGGCAGCCGGTGCTAGAGTTGTTCCACTTATCTATAATGAGCCATGGGAGATACTTCTCAAGGTATCACTCTTGCAATAAAACATCATTTTGCTCCCCACATATAAATCAGTCACACTAAGAATTTTGATGACTGGACCTTGCCACATGGCACTTAGTTTCCATGTCATCAATAATCATTAACTAAAGTTTGTTAACCTTACTGTTATTTTTTAATTCTTAGAAAAATTTGTGATGATATTGAGTACATTTTTGCACTCACTCACTGCAGAAGCTCGAATTGGTAAATGGAGTTCTCTTCACTGGTGGTTTGGATAAGGATGGTTTATATTTTGAAATTGTTGGAAGAATATTTAAGGTATGTCAATATTATTCTAATACTCCCATAGTCATATATATGTACATGCATTTGTTAGAAAGCCTCATAACATACCCCCAGTGTAATTTTGTTAGATGAGTTTGTTTCCAAGATCTCAAGGAATGCTTTGATTTATGTATTTTTTAATTTTACATAAATTGTATTTGGTTGTTGGTGCAGAGGGTTTTAGAGAAAAATGATGCTGGAGACTACTTCCCATTATATGCCACCTGCTTAGGCTTTGAACTTATAACAATGATTATAAGCGAGGTAACTTCGCTTTCTTATAGTTTTATGATTTCTGAGAGGGTGCAGCGTATATGATATCTTATTAATTACGTTACCTTATACTGTGAACATTGCTATTGATAATTTCTTTTGGATTTAAAATGCCCAGCACAGAGAAAGTAGAATGATTAGCTCTTACGTTGACGAGTTACAAGTTACAACACATTCCAGTCATTTTTTTGTATTTTTACAAGTTTGGCTGTTCCTTTTCTTTACCATAGGACAACGATATTCTCGAAGAATTTGCAGCAGAAAATCAGGCTAGCAGCCTTCAATTTGTGGAGAACGCGAATATAGAAGAATCTGTATTTCAAAGGTAAACAATCTATGTCTAAGAGAGAATTTATTGTATTGACATAGACCTAACACGTAGCATTAAGACTCGGCAGTTCTTTTGTTAAAACATATTAGTAGAAAATAAATGTAAAATATAAACACATTTAGAGAAAGATGACCAAGAAGTAAGACAGAAAAGAGGGTGTAGGAGACACATAATGAGAAGTTAAAAGATGAACATTGCCATGCCACTATACAAGAAATTCTCTGAATCAAAATTGTAGATTTCATTCAGACGTGTTACGTTGGTGTTTACGCAACAAACCATGCCGTTCATGTTCTAAGAATTCCAAACATTCAAAAGCCTTTAATTTATACTTTCTTTGACATTTTGTCACTGATTTTAACGTGCAAGATATTAACCAGTTCACCTTTCCTGCAGATTTCCTCCAGACTTGTTAAAGAAGTTGAGTACAGATTGTATTGTCATGCAAAATCATCAAGTGAGTCAATAAGTTATTCCTCAACATGATAAATTGTCATAAGTTAGAGTATTCATCTGCTAGATCCACACCACTGATAATCAATTTGGTTTTATTTTGGGTAGATCTACCGTTGAAGTTATACACTTGCTACGACGGCTAGGTATATGATAGAGTATCTAGAAAGGTTATGTGCAAAACTCTAAAAGAAGAAAGGAGTTAAATTGTTTACATTAAGGCTGTGTTTATTGAACATATCCAAAATGGTGCCACCGTACATGCTTTAGCAAAATGATATACTCTTAGTTGCAGTGTCCAAGGAAGAAATAAATTTAAAGTCATAGTTATGGAGTCAAAGCAATAATGGAAGATAAATAGTGTATTGTTTCTGAAAATCAAAAGGAAAATACAATGAAATGAGATCCTATTGTCCAAGAGCTAAGCATCTCCAGAAAACCAATGCTTTGGAGAACATTTAATACCGCAAGTCATACATTTCAAGTAACTTAGATCTATCATACAAAATGATAAAATAGAGGAAGATATTTCAAGTACATTAGATATAATACCACAAGATCCAAACAGCATGAGTGAGATGAGGAAATATTTCAGGTGTGGTCTACTATAGAAAGTACCATTCAAGCTTAAGAGAAAAATTTACCATATAACTACCAAACCTGCAATTTTGTATGTGATTCGGTG
>OY283139.1:76890227-76924635 GCA_958299785.1 Medicago lupulina
TTTAATGTTTGAATCTTAGTACTATGTTTTTTATATCTAGTTTTTGTCATGACAGTATGGCATATCCCCAGCAAAACTCCTGGGAAATCAAAAGCTATCTAGTTTTTTCGAGATCTTGACTACTTCTAACGATCAAGATGATAAGGTAATCAATGATATGTTCCCTTTATGAGGTGATATGGTTTGTAAATCGATCTTTTCATATCACAACCTTTAACTAGCTTCCTTCATGAATAAAGTCTAACACCAATTGTACTTGTTTTAGGTTTATGTTTCCACAGTACGTTCACGTAACTATCCGGTTACTGGTTTCCAATGGCATCCTGAGGTGAATAATGATTTTTCCTGCGTGGACTCTGTCATTGCAGTATTGATAATTTTGATTCCCAGATCTTATTTAATTAAGCTCAGAACTACGGTCATGCACAGCCTTTAGTTCATCATTATTTTAGCTATGTAACATCCTTTTAAATGATGCTTACAGAAAAATGCCTTCGAATGGGGCTCATCAAGCATTCCACACACAGAGGATGCCATTCGGACTACTCAGTATGCTGCAAATTTTTTGGTCAGGTCAGGACTCAAGAATTTTATAATATCTTCATCCATTACTTAGTGAATTTATGCTTACCATATACAGTGATGAGAAGTATTATTGACCTTTTATGCTTTTCTTTGAAACACTCTTGCTAGCTATGAATGATTGAGTTTCATTTGCTATGTTTTTTTCTCGTACTTATCAATACCTAACTTGACATTTTTCTAATTTCATGGATCCGGTTCCAGTGAAGCGAGGAAATCCTTAAACAGACCAGTTGCTCAGGAATTGTTAGACAATCTCATATACAATTACAGACCAACTTATTGTGGGAATGCAGGGTAAGCCCAAGTTTTCTTTACATCTTTTCCATTTTTAAGTTTTGCATGTTGTGAAGTTGCTTATGTAGATGTTTATGCTTTTTGTAGGGAAGGATTCGACGAAGTTTACATATTTGAATAAGTCTAAATGCTGGAGATATCATTGCGCGTGTCAATTCAGTGTATATTTGTATTATATTGGTGGTTGAACATGTTTGGAGGCGCGTAAAACCCGAGCTCAAATTTTTCGCTTTCCAGATGAACGTGCGTACAAATGCATGAAAACTTGTAAATGACATTGCTGTATAGATGAATATGTATCCATTACTATGCACAATAATTGTTGTATGATAACATTGTACCAAAAGATATGCTATTGATAAACAAAAAAATTTGCTTATTATTAGCCCTTTGTATTGTATCTGTTATTACCTAGTCTTTGGCCTGTGTGATTTTTCTGCTATTAATAAACCATGACTAAGATATGCTATTAATAATTGTTGATTGGTTTCACCATGAAAAAAAAACATTATTTGACCATTTCCTAAAAAACCACCAATCCTAAAAAGCTAAGCTTTTATTTGACCAAGATAAATCCTTTAGTACTATCTCTAAACTCTAAAGGATTAGCAACTTTCCTGCTAAAAGAAACTATGGTTGTCTTTTTTTTTTTTGGTTACAAACTATATGGTTGTCTCTAAAGTAAATTCCATTTTTTGCTTGCATGTTTTTAACCTATAGAACTTTTGATAAGTTTTAATATTAATTTTTCTTTTTCTCATTTTTATTTTAGTTTGAAATGACCCTTAAAAGACTGGAAAGGGTTGGAATATACTTTGGAACATTGATGGTTTTGGAAGGTTCAGTGAAATCTGTCAAGTGAAAGTGATGTTCTTGAGCTTCATGATCTTTCCGTAGGGCGCAAAAAGACAATGATTTCCAGTACATAAAGCAATAATGTGGTTACCTACATTTCCATTTCAAACTTCACTTCTCCAACATGTTAAACTATGCCGTTTTGTTTATCTTCTTTATTGCAGTCTTTCAATGCTTTCTCTCCACCAACTCTCACTCTGGAATCCTTCTCCCAGATCAACTCCACTGTGATTCAATGATTTCATCACCGGTCAGTTGTCCACCTCCTGAGCGCAACCTCTACTACCAGCCGGTCATTGGAATTCTTAGCCACCCTGGTGATGGTACCTCTGGCCGCCACAGTAATGCTACAGACGCTTCCTTCATTCACGCCTCTTATGTTAAATTCGTGGAGGCTGCTGGCGCTAGAGTAGTTCCTCTCATTTATAACGAACCGGAGGAGAAGCTTCTCAAGGTATCAGAAAACGCCAGTAATTTGAAAAAGGCCACCAACACAATTTTCATAACTTCGTAACAATTTTTATGAATCAAACTTTAGAGTGTGTTTGAATGAGGTAATTGATATTTTTGGAGAATTTAGAATTATAGTCAATTCAATTGAATTGTCTTCATTTCTAAATGTTTTTGTTTGGATGGAATAATAAAAAGCCTCATTGCTAACATTTTTTGTCGATACCACGCGAGGCACCATCCATGCCTTGGCGGCTTCCAACTATTAAGATCACCTCAATTTTGGCGCTCATATAATTAGTAACTTCTTCATTCTGAAAAAATATTGCCGAGACATCCATTGAATCTCTACTATCATCATATAAAAGTACATCACGTATAATTGCTGTGATTAAGGGAGGAATAAGAAAAAAGTAATAGAAATCCAACATGACTACTAAACTGTGTATATATACGTTGTTGGATAACTTTTCTGTTGTCCAAATATCATTTTCTGTTACAAAAAATGGAGAAGACATAAATGTTTTGGTATATGCAATAGTAACCTTAACTATTCTTTTTCCACTTAAGGTGATTTAGAAACGTTTGTGATGGTATTGAGTACATTTTCTCACTAATTGCAGAAGCTTGAATTGGTAAATGGAGTTCTCTTCACTGGTGGATGGGTTGACACTGGTTTATATTTTGAAACTGTTGGAAGAATATTTAAGGTATCTGGTCAAAGTTTAATTTTCATGCAGCGTTAGTGTAGACAATTTTACATTATCAACACGACACAGCCAATCATGTATATGACTTTGGAGTCGGTTATTATAAAGATTAAATGTTTCTAATAATCTGAGTTATGATCGATTGACAATGTAAAAACTCTTTACACTGTCAGTGCATATGAATTAAATTCATCTGGTTATTACTGTCAGTATTATTTATTAGTGAATATATTTCAAAGTTAGTTAATATGTTAGTTAGACAACTTGTTAGATAAGAAACAAGTTAGTTAGTGAGGTTACTTGAGTTACAAGTAACGAGTTAGTTAGAGGTTATAACTGACTTTGTATAAATAGAATACAATCATGTTGTAAATATGTATTCATCATCAATAAGAAATTTGATTCTCATTATATACTCACTCTCTCAAATTGTCAATCTCTCAATAATACCTAAAGTCCCAAAATCTTTCAACTTGGTCTATCAGATTCATTTCTCTAATACAGTAATACTCCCTTAGTCATATAGATGTTAATTGCAGAGGACTTGTATTTGTTGGAAAATCTTTTTGCACCAGGGATATACAGATGCCCCCAAAATATGTAACTGTGCTGGAATTGTTCTTGATGAAATGATAGTTAGTTTTGTGCTAGTTGCCAGCAATTATTTGGCTTGTAATTTAATATTGTTAGATGAACTTATGCATTTTGGAATTTTACATATGAAATTATATTTGTTCATGCAGAAAGCTTTGGATAAAAATGACGCAGGTGACCGTTTCCCATTATATGCCATCTGCTTAGGTTTTGAGCTTATATCAATTATCATAAGTGAGGTGAGTTAGCTTTCTTATGATAATTTTATCATTTATGAGTTTCATTGTAAAAGTATTACCTTTCACGGTCTATGTAGCACCGATAATTCCGATTAACAGCATGTTTGGTGTTTTGCACGTGTTAGTGTCAGAAATTGACACGTAGTGTTCAATTATTAATGTCAGTGTCAGATTTAATTCTATGCGATAGAAAGATTAGCCATTATATCGACTAGAAAAATTTTATTGTATGCATGTGTTGAACATTTTGAACAATATTCCTGAAATTTTGTGAAAGATTGAAGGCTTCTAACAAGTACAACACATTCCAGTTTCTTTTTTCTTTGGATTGTTTACAAGTTTGCCTGTTTTTTATAGGACAAAAATATTCTTGAAAAATTTAAAGCAAAAAATCAGGCAAGTACTCTTCAATTTGTGGAGAATGCAGACATAGAAGGAACTGTATTTCAAAGGTAAACAATATATGTAATATTTTTTTGAAGTTTCACTTTGATGCCTTAATGGACATATAATAAGGTCAGAATTGTTGGAGATTCCAAAGAGCATCGGGAGTAACAACGAGACAACGATGGGGACCACCAACGAGCTATGTATATACAAGAATTTTTCTTCATTAACCATGCAAATTATGTTCTGAAACTTTTAATCATTCAACAGTGTTCAATGTATAAGTTCTTTTGTCAATGAATTTAATATGCAAGTTATTAATCACTTTTTTCTGCAGATTTCCTCCAGACTTGCTAAAGAAGTTAAGTACAGATTGTCTAGTTATGCAAAATCATGTTGTGAGTATATAGTCAATAAGTTATTCTTTAACATATGGGGCACTTATTGTCACAAATTGGAGTATTTATCTTAGTTATTAATAAACAAAGTTAAACGAAGTTTATGAGATATACATATATATTTGAAATTTGGTAATATGTGATTTCATGACAGCAAGGCATATCCCCAACAAAGTTTCTGGAAAATAAAAAGCTATCTAGTTTTTTTGAGATCCTGACAACTTGCAACGACGAAGATGGCAAGGTATTCAATATTGTCTTATGAGGTGATATGGTGCATACATTCATCTTGTTACATATTCATAACCTGTATTGAACTTGCTTCAAAAATAAAATCTAATAGCATTTGTAATTGTTTTAGGTTTATGTGTCCACCATAAGTTCACGAAAATATCCAGTGACCGGCTTCCAATGGCATCCAGAGGTGATTAACAAAATTTATGTGCACCATTTGTGATTGCAGTATTGTAAATTTCATTGGCCAGATACTATTCAATTAAGCTCCTAGAGAACTAGAAATAGATTCCCTGCAGTAACTCTGATGCAGTTACTGATCTCGACAGTTGTATCTAAATCAGTAATTGAAATCGTTCAAAATTGATTTCGTAAATGTGTAATTTGAGAGGTCTGATCTCAAATTATATTGGTTGAGATTGTTTACTGCATATAATTGTATTATAGTGTGCAGGGAATCCAGATCCCATAGAACTGAAGGCATGCAACCCTTTTTGTCCATCTTTATTTTAGATATCTAACATTATTTATAAGTGATGCCATAGAAAAATCCTTTTGGATGGGGCTCACCAAGAATTCCACACACAGAGGATGCCATTCAGACAACTCAGTATGTTGCAAATTTTTTGGTCAAGTAAGGAAGGACTCAAGAATATGATAAATTATTCATCTGTTGCTTCCTTATCATGCAATATAAATAACATGTTGATCACTAGTAGAAAATATACATCATGCTATCTGAATATTTAGTTGACAATGTTATTCAGATTTCAGAGTAAAAGGAGTGCTAGAAACAGTTTTAAAAGTGAGTGTTGGAAAGAAAGTGTTGCTAGCACTATTCCAATTGCAATGAAAATAAGATAAAAATGATGAAATTTATATTAGAAGAAAGTGAAGCAGAATTTTGATACTTAGGCTCTACTCGTCAGGTCAAATCTCTAGCTTATAGTAGAAAGTGGCTCACCTATAGTGTATAAATTCTTATGATCAAAGTTTGTTTGTAGCGATCCTATCTTACAAGTGCTTGTAGCGTTTTTTCACGAACTCAGTGTTTTCTGAGATGTTACTTCATGTAGCATTTGAGTTTATAGCGTATCATATTTTCTCGAACTTAACAATGACTAACTTGACGTTTTTCTACTTTCACCAATGCGGCTCCAGTGAAGCTAGGAAATCCTTAAACAGACCAGTTGCTCAAGAATTGTTTGACAATCTCATTTACAATCATAGTCCAACTTTTTATGCAAAAGAAGGGTAAGCCCAAGATTTCTTAATGACTTCGATATTTGTATGTTTTGCATGCTAACTTACTAATTTCGATGTTCATTCTACTTGTAGGATTGCATATGATGAAGTTTATATATTTGTATAAATCTAAATGCTGGAGAAATCAACTGATAAGAGTTTAATTTATAATAATTAGACATGTATCTGTTGTATAGTGTATCCATTATTATGCACAATAGTTGATGTATATGATAGCATTGTACCATAAGATATGTCTATGAGCACTTTGTATCCTGATATTGACTTTTCTTTGGCCAATTTTGTACATGTTTAGAATCAATGCATGGCTGGAGATGGCTTGTAGGGAAATAAGTAACTTGTTGGTAATATGATGTATTTTTTAGGACTGTTTTGTGTTCGAGATTTTTGTAGAACTTTGTTGGTCTTTACAGTCCTTAACTGAAGATTATTAACTACTTGAGTTCAACCACTTGGTTAGACTATTTTGAACATGAGAGAAAAAAAAAAGTACTAATACTTATTGATGAGAAGATTATAGAAACTCTCATACTTTGGCACAGAAAGAGATCTCAATGAATAATGGAAACTGATATAAGAAAAGAAAGGAGAAATTTTGTAAAACTGAAATTGCTATAAACTGTTAATTGTATTAAATCATTCTTGTATTTCATCTTATTTTATCTAGTAGGTTTTGCAATTGTTCATGTTATTGAAATCAAAGAAGTGTATGCGAAGAAATATTAGGAGTAAGCCTTCCAGCTTAATGACAAGGGCCTAAGGTCCACTTTGGTCCACCATCTCTTGGAAGAGATCATGTAATGTGGCCATAACAAGTGGAGTTTTAGTTTGTCAGTTAGTGTGATAACTCTTATTTAAATAGCTTTTGAGTATTTATTTAAGTGGTGTATTAGATAATGATTCTAAGGGATTTTAAAAGACTTTTTATCATGAAAAAGTTTTGTGGTATTTAATCAATATTTTTTTCAATTTAAAAAAAGTCTAGTGGTATTCAATCAAGACTCTTTGTCATTTAAAAAAAGTTTTGTGATATTTAATCAAGACTCTTCATCACTTAAAAAAAGTCTTGTGGTATTCAAAAATCAAAATCATTCAAATTTTGAAGGATTGTTTAATAAATCGGATTTTGATGGATTTTGTGGGATTTTTTAGTGAAATTTCAGCATGAAAAAGTCTTTCATAAAAACATGAGATTTCTCATGATTGTTTCTTTTAAGATTTTACTCTCTTTCCTCCCTTCTCTCTCACTCTCTCTCTCTTCCTTTCTCCCGGTCTCTTCCCTCTCTCTTCTCTCCCACTCTCTCTCTCCCTCTCTCTCCCTCTCTCTTCCTCTCTCTCTCTCTCTCTAGCTCTCCTGGAAAGAATAAAAAAGTTAAATAAATAAAAGAGTCTGTATTGAGATTTTGTGAAAGAGGGTGTGTTATGATCATTTTTTTTCAATGAATCTTTAAAATTCATAAAATCTGTTAAAATCTTTTGAAATCTATAAAATTATTTCAAACCCTTTAAAATCTTATGAGTTAAATCCATTGAAATCCAAATTATAAATTTATCATCAAAGTCATCAAAATCCTGCAAAGTCTTTTAAAATCCTCAAGACTTTTTTAAACAAAAATTGTCATTTAAAATCCTAATTATATACACCCTCTTTAATTTAGCTATCTTAGGTTTTAGTTAGATTCATAGTTATTTGGATAAATATTCGCTTGCTAGTCTTTTGTCATTCAAATATTTATAAATTTGATTTCTCCACAAACCAAACAATTATTGTAGTTTTGTTATATTTCATCTCCTTAATTTAAGAAAAAGAGTGGTAAAAAATTGGAGGTCCGCAAGAACTAGTTCAACTGACAATGTTGATATTAATAAACTTACATTTTTATTCAACTTTAAATGTTAGTTGTGAGTTGCATGTGTGAGTTTCTCTTTACTTGGTTTAGAGACTACAAATAGAATAGTTGTTTACCAAAAAAAAATAATTGTTGTTAAAATAATTATTTTAGATTTTATTGTTATTAAATAAAATACACAATTCTCAATATTATATTTTCATGTTTGGTTTCTTAATATGTGTCTTAAGAACATAAGTTAAGAAGCTACAAACTGGATCTTTGTGAGCATATGCAATTTTGGTTTCCTTATTTAACAAAATTGCAATTTCGGTCCTCCATTTTTAATTGCGCAATTTTTACCTCTCATTTCATAAATTTTGACCAATCCATTATCTTAACCAGGCAATTTCGTATGCTTGATCATAACTCATTTAACAGTCAATTTTGTAAGACTCCCATTGTTAAAATTTGTGGCTACTTGTTGCACATTTCGTAACCAAAATGACGACTATTACCCCTTGAAAAAATTAAATTGAGATTTTATTGGAGTACTTAATAGTTAGTACTCTCTTCGTCTCTAATTATAAAATCATGCACAAAAAAAAAAAGTGTTAATGCTCCCACTAATTTATTTTTTACTGATATGAATAATTTTTGTTAAAAAAATGATATTTATACAACCATTTTGTGACAAACCTCTTTCATACTTTTCGTTGTGTTCTTACTCATTTTCTTTGATTTTTGTGTCAATATATATTTTTTGTATGCCTAATATAGTAATCATAATTTATTATATTCAGATAGACACGTAAAAGCATTTAGATGAAATGACATGGGTCTCTTCTAATTTAATCAAGGTTATGGTTCGAATTCAATCTTAACAAGCAGCGGCATTGAATCCTAGAAGGCAAATATGTGCAGAGAATAGGGGTGGCAAAACGAGACCAACCCACTGGACTAGCTTGCTCAACCCGCTAGGTTGGGCCAAAATTTCGAACTCATCCCTTAATCAACTTGCATTTTGTAAAAGTTCAACAGATCAAGCAAAATTTAAAGTGAAGCGATTCAATCACCCATCATAATTGAATTTTGTCACGTAAATTTACTCATACCACAAACTTATTTGCTGCCAATTTTGTTTTTTACAGATCGATCCGCCATTAAATGGGACGGAGTGAAATTTTAAACTTGGTCACTTAAATTGACTCAATCGGTCAAATCATATTTTTCGCGGGCTTAAGCACGACAAACCTAAACGGGTGGGGTCAGTTAGTTAGTTAGTTCATCTATAAAATACAATATTCAGAAAGACAAACACGCCTTCCATTCTATCTTCGCCAGTGCTAGATAGGTCAGGTCATCCCTATCTCTCTCTCTGACAATTTCTTTGTTAATAATTTGAAGGTCCATATTGAAGATGACGACGATACGTAGCAAACAAACTAATGAATCTTCTCGAAGACATCAGTGACAATATGTAAGGCATATGTATATTTCATTTGTAATCTTAAGTTTCTTAAACATCTAAAAATCTTGCTTTTTGCAGTGACAAAGCATACTTTGTTGATCTATTTGTGAGAGCATCAAATGCACCAGCCATCAAGATGTATGAAAAGGTACCTTACATCATTATCTCGTGATGTTGATAAGAAGTCCGTCATCCCTCTTAAACGGCCTGTCGCTCCTGATGAATTAGAATACTGGAAAACAAAAGAAAATACATCATAAACTAGTTGACAAAATCGAGACAAACGGCGGGGTTTTGCAACGAATAATGTAAATCAAAATCTAAATACATCTTAAATTCATCAATTGTTTGCTACTATACACGAGTATGTAGAATGACTCCACTATTATGCAAAATAGTTGCGGTATATGATACAGTTGTACCAAAAGATATGCTTATGAGCACTTTGTATCCGGCTATTGCCTATTCTTTGGCCAATGCTGTACATTTTTAGAATCAATGCATGGCTGAAGATGGCTTGTAGGGAAATAAGTAACTAGTTGATAATATGATGTATTCTTTAGGATTGTTTCGTGTTGAAGACTATTTTGTAGCATGTCAAATTTTGAAGACTATTTTGTACAATTTTTTCTGTCTTTAACTGTCCTTAACTAAAGTTGTTGAGGCATTTTAGTTCAGCCATTTTCATCGGACAGGATGGCTCACTTGGCAAGCTGAGTGTTGATTTTACACAGAATACAAGTGCACGGTAGTGCAGGACCTTGCCTGGTGGGTTTTTTGCTATATCGGTGACTTGCACGACCATGCAGCAGGCATGCAAGGCCGTTCAGACCAAAGGAAATGGCTGGTTCGAGGGTTTCACTATAAAAGTGAGGTTTTGGCTAGAAAACACCTGAAATTAAAGATTCAACATTGGAAACAAAGAATTGAAGAACCAATGGATCTCCATATGTGTAATTATTATTTTTATCATAGTTTCCATTTTCTCAAATATGAGTAGATAAAAATTTGATGCACCTCCTTGAATATATTATGTAATTGAATCCCATTTCAATTTAGAGCCCAACTCAAAAAGCCACATTTTCAAATTCATTTCCAGGCTTCTCCTTCTGCAATAGACAAGTTGTAAAACACACACATTGTCCATTTTTAGTTGCACAAGGAAATCATACTCCAATTTTTGCTGGCACATTTTTAACCTATAGAAATTTTTAATATTAATTTTATTTTTTTATCATTTCTGATTTAGACTGAAACACCCTTAAAGGAATGGAATGAGTTGGAATATAATTTGCAGCTGTGATGATTTTGGAAGGGTCAGTTAAGTGTTGTTTGTTCACCTTCACTGTCTTCTCGTAGGGTGCAAAGAGACTGTACTGATTTCTAATATCTAATACATAATAAAGTGGTAGCAATATGTTTAGTTAACTCTCCAACATGTTAAACAACGCCGTTTTGTTTCTCTTCCTCATTGCAACATTCCATTTCTTTCTCTCCACTGACTCGCTTATCTCATCACCGGTCATTGGAATTCTTAGCCACCCTGGCCATGGCGTCTCTGGCCGCCTCGGTAATGCTACTGGCGCTTCCTTCATTCATGCCTCCTATGTTAAATTTGTGGAGGCTGCCGGCGCTAGAGTTGTTCCCCTCATTTATAACGAGCCACCAGAGAAACTTCTCAAGGTATCGATCACTGTCACCGCTTTTCAAAGGAAATGTTAAAGAAAATGCTCAAGTAATTGCTCCTTGTAAAACGACTTATAAGCTCTCTTTGCTGAAAATGGTGGATAGGTGATAAGTTTAGTTTATGATGGCAGATAGGTACTTGATAGAGGATAAACTAGCAAACTGGCGTTGATGAAATTTGTAGTATTTGTTAAAACTAACGTTTGAATGTGAAATGACAAAAAGATAACATGGATAAATTGAGAGCAAATAAGATAAGCAATAAGTTTTAAGCTACTTGAAGTAGTTTATCAAAAAATGCTATAAACTAATAAAAAAACTATAAGCTTGTGAGAAAAAAACTGCTACTAAACATTTCTATTTTAGTCATATACATAAAGTTATAAACTATCCGTTATATGCTGTAAACTGAAAACTTTGTCTTGCCAAAGAGAGCCTATATTTGGGACTGATGGGGTTTCTATCGTTAACATTTTTGTACTAATTGCAGAAGCTTGAATTGGTAAATGGGGTTCTCTTAACTGGTGGATGGGCTAACAGTGGTTTATATTTTGAAACTGTTGGAAAAATATTTAAGGTACATAGTCATGTACATATAGATTTCAGAGGACTTTATTTTTGTAGGAGTTGTTTTTATTTTTTTGGTAAGCAAAAATTTATTGATGACGAGCAAACTAGCATAAGATGTGCAAAGCTGCTCCACAATCTGCATAAAATACATGAATTGTTTCTG
Organism: Medicago lupulina; assembly: GCA_958299785.1. Classification (NCBI taxonomy): domain Eukaryota; kingdom Viridiplantae; phylum Streptophyta; class Magnoliopsida; order Fabales; family Fabaceae; genus Medicago; species Medicago lupulina. The sequence continues at coordinate 76,901,959 of OY283139.1, forward strand.
ATGAGACGATAGTTAATTTCTGGTTTATTTACATTTGTTGGTGCAGAAAGCTTTGGAGAAAAATGATGCTGGAGACCATTTCCCACTATATGCCATATGCTTAGGTTTTCAACTTATATCAATGATCATAAGCAAGGTGAGTTAGTTTTCGTATAATTTTATCATTTATGATTTTCTTTGTAAAATAGTTTTATCTCGAGAGGTTTACAAATGAGTCAAATAAATGAGTATAGTAGCTACAATACTTCACTGTTAGTAGTCTATGTGCACCGATACTTCATATTAAAGATGTGTATGGTATCTGGCATGTGTTTGTGTTAAATTATTACCGGTGCCGACGTGTCAATGTTAAATTGTATTCTATTCATATGTTAAACATTCCAGTTTCTTTTTACTATTGATTGCTTACAAGTTTGGCTGTTCTTTTTCTTGATGATAGAACAAAAACATTCTTGAAGAATTTAAAGCAAAAAATCAGGCAAGTACTCTTCAATTTGTGGAGAATGCACACATAGAAGGAACTGTATTTCAAAGGTATACGATATATGCACATATAGAAGGAACTTATACTATTGTCCCTCTCTTCCATTTAGTTCAGACAAATTGACCAACTTTATTTCGTTATGTTTTCTTTTCTCTATATCAAATGCCTTGTACTTTTCATTTTTTCATATTAAATGACTTTCCTCTTTTGTTTTACTTGAAAGAGAAGAAAGAAAAAAAAACTGAACTATCTCCTTATCTTCTAAAGTGTAAGATGGGCTATTTTTGGTTTAACGTCAATATGAACGGCCAAATACAAAATAAAGGCTGATACTATCTAAGCAAGTGATTTTGTTTTGTCCAATTTTTCGTAAAGCAAAATATCTCCGTGCAACAGCGGTGACTAATCCTCTGAGATAATTGAGATCTATTTAAGAGGCTGATATCTCTCTCTGCAGGTTTCCTCCAGACTTGTTAAAGAAGTTGAGTACAGATTTTCTAGTCATGCAAAATCATGCAGTGAGTATATATAGTCAATAAGTTATTTTTCAACATGAGGCTCTTACTGTCACAAATTGGACTATTTTGATACTAGATTCACATCATTGATATACATGTTTTAAATTGGTACTATGTTTTTTTATATCTGATTTCATGACAGTATGGCATATCTCCGGCAAAGTTTCTCGGTAATAAAAACTTATCTAGTTTTTTTGAGATTTTAACAACTTGCAACGACGAAGAAGATAAGGTATTTATTAGTAAGTTTTCTTATGAGATGATATGTTGTTACATATTCATAAACTATTATAGGATTGCTTAATAAATAAAAAAACTAATAGCATTTGTAATTGTTTTAGGTATATGTTTCCACAGTACATTCACGAAAATATCCGATCACTGGCTTCCAATGGCATCCAGAGGTAATTATTAAAAACATTATGTTCATAATCTGTGATTGTAGTACTGTAAATTTGCACTCGCTGATACTATTCAAATAAGCTCCAAGGCAACTGGAAACAGATTCCCTGCAATAACTCTGTGACATAGTTACTAATCTTGACCATTCTGTTGAAAATTGATTTAGTGAATATGTAATTCGAGTCGTCTGATCTCAAATCAATAGCCGAGATTTATTATACGTGTAACTGTGTAGTAGTATTATTGCAGGGAATCCGGATCCCAGAGAATTAAAGGCATGCAACACTTTTTTCATGTTTGTTTTAGCTATCTAACATTATTTATAACTGATGCCACAGAAAAATGCCTTTGAATGGGGCTCACCAAGAATTCCACACACAGAGGATGCCATTCAGACAACTCAAAATGTTGCAAATTATTTGGTCAGGTCAGAAATCAAGAATTTGATAAAAAAAAATTATTCGTCCATTGCTTCCTAGTCATGCAATAGAACTAGTTGATGATTCCGTGGAACCATCAGCGTATCTGAATAGTTACTTAACAGAGTTATTCACAGTAATCCAGTTGCAATGAAAATAAGATAAAATCAATGAAATTTATTTTTACTGTTTACAATCATATGAAGTGGTACCATTGATATTTCGGCTCTTTGTCAAGGTCAAACCGTTAGCTTATAGCGGATAACATATAGCATATAACTTGTATGATCAAAGTAGAGTTATTTGGTAGTTGTTTTATCTCACAAGAGCTTGTACCTTGTAGAATTTTTTTCACGATCTTCCATCGTTTTCTGATTTGCTACTTGTAGCATTTCAGTTTATAGTGTATCATATTTTCTCGCATTTATCATTGACTAACTTGACGTTTTTCTACTTTCTCCGATCCGGCTCCAGTGAAGCGAGAAAATCCTTAAACAGGCCAGATGCTCAAGAGTTGTTCGACAATCTCATTTACCATAATAGTCCCATTTTTTATGCGAAGGAAGGGTAAGCCTGAGATGTCTTTATGATTTTGATATTGGTATGGTTTGCATGCCAAGTTACTAACTTGCTAATCTTGATATTTAATTATTTTACTTGTAGGAAAGCATATGATGAAGTCTATATATTTGTATAAATCTAAATGCTGGAGAAATCAACCGATAACAATATAGGGCATAATAATTGTTGTTGTATATGATAACATTGGACCAAAGTATATGCTTAATTATTGATACTTTATATCCTGTTATTGCCTAGTGTTTGGCCTATGTTGTATATCTGTAATGAGGACTTCATTCAGGTACCTGGACTAAGGTGCAAATGACCATATAAATTCTTCCTCAGATTGGTTGAGTAGTACCATGTAAAAATCAAACATGTTAGTGTCAAGTTACTCAATGGTGATTCTGTTGTTGCTAAATATGCAGGCACATTTTATTTGCTCAACTTTATATTCAATCAATGTTCTTTATACACTTGCTTTTTCCCTAAATTATCTTGGTGTCCAAACTTTGAAATTCCTTGTGTTTCAGCATATATATATATATATATATAAGTTTTGCTAGAAGACATATTTTATGAAGGTGTCTTTTTATGGGTTTTGCTAGAAGACACATTTTATGAAGGTGTCTTTTAACAAGTTACTCTATGAACATTTGTTAAAAGACACCAACTAATTTTTATGAAGATGTCTTTTAGCAAAGTTACTCTATGAACATTTGTCAATATCGATCAATGCAAATCCATCCAAAATTTAGAAACACAATTTCCATGTTAATTTCACCAATCAAAGCAATTTAGAAATTGAATAACTTAATTTCAAAAATAATTTTTCTATTTGAATTTCAAGAACTCAATTAAAAGTGGTGAAACTCAAGAACTCAATTTAAAAAAACAAATTTTTTGTCTGAATTTAAAGAACTTAAGAACACAATTAAAAATAATCTTTGCATCTCACATATCTGAATTTCAAAAGTCAATTTTCACACCTAAAATTCCACCAATCAAAACGAAGCCATCCAAAATACCATGAATTCATTAGCTTCCTCTAATTCCAATCGATTTCACGAATAATAGATAAATTATCTATATAGGTTGGAATCTATATGAGAAATAAATCAAGGAATGGATGTGGTGTGGAGAGCAAACGCATTGTCCAGAAAAAAACAATTGAGCGTCATTGTAATTTTTTTTTTGTGAACAAACATAATTGTGATATTAAATTTCCTTAAAAAATAAGTAAGGAAATATTAGCGTGAGTCAATTTATAGAATATTATTAGCCTTTAATTAAAATAGATTGACGGTTGAGATTTAGTGTCAACGAATTCGTTGACACCTGGTGTCAACGGATCCTGACTATATATATATATATATATATATATATATATATATATATATATATATATATATATATATATATATAAAGAGAGAGAGGAATCTATAAAATTGAGAATATATTTTAAAATTAAAAAAAAATAGAAAAACTTTAAAAGTACATTTGTCTTCTTTTTAAGATCTTTTTCAATTCTTTTCCTTGGAGTGGTGTCCGCGGAGGTGCAACTATGGGTAAGGATGGAGTAGTTTTGTTTATTCCGAAATCACTTTTATATTTGCATGAGTATGTGTGTTTTATTTTAGGGTTACTAGGTTAGATTCTTATAAGTGTATAAACATTTCTTTTTAGTCCCCTAAAGTTTTTTTTAGACTTTCGGTCTTTAAAAGATTTTATCATCACTTTTAGTTTTTACTTTTAACTTAATTTATGTGTAGTCTTCATATTTTTAAATGAAATTTTGAAGAAATGTGTAGAATATTATAAGAATTTCTCTCAAAAAAATTATAATTTTTTAACAAAACATCAATTAAATATGAATTTTTAAGCGCCAAAATCCTAAAAATTCATAATTAACTCACATTTTGTTCAAAAATTCTAATTTGTTTGGGCTATTCTTATAACATTCTTAACAAAATTCTTTCAAAAATATGAAGGCTACACATGAGTTAGCTTAAAATAGGGACTAAAAAAGGTGAAAAAAAAACTTTGGAAGGACTAAAAGTCGAGGAAAAATGATAAGGGGACTAAAACAAAAATTAATATATTTATATAGATCAAAAACTTATTTAACCCTTTATATTATGTTTAAAAAAGATACACAAAAGATTACCACTTGTGTGACATATTTATTTCGTTTTAATTTGACATATCGTGTATCTTAAACAACTACAAAGAGATCTTTATTAAGTAATAAAAATTGTAACAGGAAACTCATCAAAATTACAAAGAGAGTTTTATTATTATTAAAAATTGTAAAAAAAAATAAAAAACAATCAAAAATATTGTAAATACAAAACTCAAAAATAAAATGAGCAATGAGTTTCGCTTTATTATAGACATGATTTTATAGATGAATTTGACTTATTATAAACATGATTTTTTTTTAACCCTGGTAAACTTTATTATAAACATTAATGAGCAATGAGTTCCTAATGAAGATAGGTTCTGGTAATCTGAAGATCGGTTGGAAGGTAAGTACTGTATAGTCAAAAATTGTTCTATCTAATAATTAAAGGGTTCTTGTGAACAATTTGTACTTTGTTGGAACTCATTAGCCACTTGAATCTAATTGTTTGGTTATAATAAACATGAAGTGTGTCAAACTCAAATTTTTTAATAAATAATTGTTTTTATTTTTTATTTATTTGGTGTTACTTTAATTTAGATTTCATATAAAATTATTGCAATTTTTTATGGATTAAATTTAATATTAATTTTTAAAAAATTATATTTTATTTCATTGTATTTCACTATTTTGTCACCTCATAAAAATCGACTAACTCCGTCACATGATACCCACACTCAGTTGTATACCATGTTAAGATAAGATTTTAAAAAAAAAAATGTACCTATGAGTAACATAGTCATATAACTTGTCATTTCTCACATATCCTATCTAATTGAATAAAAAATCATATTAATTTTTGTGATCAAAAACTTATTTAACCCTTTATATTATGTTTAAAAAAGATACACAAAAGATTACCACTTGTGTGACATATTTATTTCGTTTTAATTTGACATATCGTGTATCTTAAACAACTACAAAGAGATCTTTATTACGTAATAAAAATTGTAACAGGAAACTCATCAAAACTACAAAGAGAGTTTTATTATTATTAAAAATTGTAAAAAAAAATAAAAAACAATCAAAAATATTGTAAATACAAAACTCAAAAATAAAATGAGCAATGAGTTTCGCTTTATTATAGACATGATTTTATAGATGAATTTGACTTTATTATAAACATGATTTTTTTTTTTTAACCCTGGTAAACTTTATTATAAACATTAATGAGCAATGAGTTCCTAATGAAGATGGGTTCTGGTAATCTGAAGATCGGTTGGAAGGTAAGTAAAGTATAGTCAAAAATTATTCTATCTAATAATTAAAGGGTTCTTGTGAATAATTTGTACTTTGTTGAAACTCATTAGCCACTTGAATCTAATTGTTTGGTTATAATAAACATGAAGTGTGTCAAACTCAAATTTTTTAATAAATAATTGTTTTTATTTTTTATTTATTTGGTGTTACTTTAATTTAGATTTCATATAAAATTATTGCAATTTTTTATGGATTAAATTTAATATTAATTTTTAAAAAATTATATTTTATTTCATTGTATTTCACTATTTTGTCACCTCATAAAAATCGACTAACTCCGTCACATGATACCCACACTCAGATGTATACCATGTTAAGATAAGATTTTTAAAAAAAAAAATGTACCTATGAGTAACATAGTCATATAACTTGTCATTTCTCACATATCCTATCTAATTGAATAAAAAATCATATTAATTTTTGTGATCAAATAATATAGTGACCAAAATCCTAATAAATAATTAGGAATCTTGAATTAGAATTGTGGTCATTGCATTGCAATGTCTTTACTAATTGAATTATACGAATAAGACTCATCAAGTTATTAATATATGAATTGAATAGTGGTGGGTTGACGGTCCAAATCAATTTTACACATACAACCAATTAAAACAGATTATTGATATGAATGCTCAGGCTTGCGTTGGAGATTGTGGGGAAATAGAAACATCTTCTCATCTATTACTTCATTGTGATTTTTTTGGGACTGTTTGGTTTTTTATTCTTAGGTGGCTTGGTTTTTATTCAGTTATGCCTTACGATTTAATAAGCCATTTTACTCAGTTCAGTTTTATTGATGGTGTTGCCAAATCAAAGCGATATATTTTACAAGTTATTTGGTATGCAACGGTGTGAGAAATTTGGAAAGAAAGGAATAACAGGGTCTTCAATGAAAAACAATGTTCAGTTCATCAAATGGTAGATAAGATCAAGTTGCTAACTTTCATGTGGTTGAAGGGGAAATACGTCCATCTTCCTTTCAATTATCACGTTTGGTGGCTTAGTCTGTTTACTATTCTAGGCTTTGGTTAATTGTTAGCTTCTTTCTTTGTGTTCTGTCCGCTTTTGCGGTTTGGCTTTGCCTTGTAAATTGTCTTGATACTCTTTGGATTTTGGGGTTTTTTCCTTAGCACATCTTGTGCTAGGAAGACCTTTATGTTGTGGTAATACAATTTCATTTTAGCCTCTTCAAAACAAAACAAAAAACAACCAATTAAAACATTTAAAATTTCAGACTAATTAATATTTTTGTAATTCATAATGTTTTGATTAATTGTGTCTATAAAATTGTTTTAGATTGTCAACTCATCATCATTAAACTCTTATTGTTATATTACTATACATTAAAATAGAAAATTGTAGATATTGTTTGATCAGACTTATTTTACCTCTCCGTCGAACTTCATATTACCACAACTTCTTTCCATGGTAAATCGGAGGGTTAAAAAGTAATTGCATATATTACCCCAAGTATAAATAGAATCATCATCTCCATTCCTCCACAATATATTGGGCGGGAAAAGAAAGCTCATGAAAGCATAAGAAAACCCCAAACGCGCCTTTTTACCGTCGTTTCATTCTATTCCGATTCCGATGTCGAACACCGAAACCCTATCCCTAATTCACGAAATTGAATCTCTCGTCGCAGATCAACTTCAAGTGGTATTCATCTCTCTCTCTCTCTCTCCAATCAAATCTCTTCAATTTCCCCTTACTTCTCTTCCCCCAATTTTCAATTTCAAAGCCTTTTTTTTATCCTAAATTTCTTTGATTTCATGAAAAATTGTTTAATTTCAGGTTTCATACAAGTGGCTAAGTCGCAGTTATCAGATTTCATCAAATGAAGCAAAAAGGTAGGGTTTTTAGTTTTCTGAAATTGATGGGTTTTTTTATGGGTAAAAAGCTTTGTTACTTTGTGAAATTGATGGGTTTTATTCTACTATGGTATGAGTATGTGAAAAAAGTTGAAAATTTTGTTATATGTAGGTTGCTTCAGGAGTTTGTTGAAAAACATGAGGATGGGTTGGAAGTGGTGTATGCTTTGTCTGGTTGGTTAAAGAGTAGTATTCCTAGCTACCATGTAACGCTTGTTGCTGGGGCCATGCTTGCAGGTATTACGATCTTTTTTATGTATAACAATTATAGTTGTAGCGGCAATTATGAACCATGAAGACTCGACACGGACACTAGACACGAAACTGACACTGATACATTGACACTGATGATAATTTGAGTAAATGTCTTGGTGTCGTATCGGTGTCAGATACCGGGCATGTCGTAAATTTTAAGTGTCGGTGCTATGTAGATACCGGACATGTCAGACAGAGACATGATACTGACATTGCTATGTCGACACTCATAATCATTTGAGAAAATTAAAGTGTTTGAATGTAATTATCACATGTGTCAGTGGTGTATTATTGTCGGACATTAGACATGCCTTCAATTAGGAGTGTTGGTCCTGCATAGATCATGAAAAATGATTTTGACTTTCCATTAATTGTATTTTTTTACCCCTACTGCTTAACACTTTACAGTTTGATGATTTGATTTGATGTGATATCATTGGCTTTTGCTATATCTTTAATTTTTATCTCATAAACTTGGTGTGTTTTCTTCATAGTTTTGTGGCTGTTGAGTTTATGCTTGTTTGTTTGGTTTGAGTGTCAAGCTTTTGGGGTCAGGTTGAAAACAAACATAACTGATGGTGGTGGATGTTATTTTTCAAGCGAACTGTTGATTGTCCTTTAGCGTCTTTTTGTACAGAAACTGAAGTAATTCGTGTTTATTAATTCTCCTATATGAAACCATGACATGAACCAATTTGGTGTTTTTCTGACCCATCATTTTAGTGTGGTCAATTTTGTCTCTATTTGTAGAAATGCTTATCAACAAACTCAATTTAGATGTTCAGTTAAAAAAAATTGGAAACATTGTTGTCAAATGAGTTTTGAGAAAAAAATTCCTGTCACTCTGGAGTGCCTTACAAACATTAGGAAGTAGGAGGAACATGAAACTGATTCTCATTTTTTATGCAGAAGCACAGGAAGAGTTTGATGGGAAATGCTCGGTCCAGGTATATAGTGTTCAAGCTAGTATTCCAAAGGATGCAGCTGTGCTTTGGAATGCAGAATTCATTCAAGCAGAAGAGCTCTTCAAGCAGCTTTCCAAAGCTGATAATTGCTTGGGAGACAATAGGTAGGTTCTATGTCTTCAGAATATGTATATAGTATTTTAATTTTTTTATAATGAATATTGATTGCTTTATAAAATTTATGCCAGCAGACTTAATGCCACTCATACTGAAATGACATTTTCTGTTTGGTTCTCTTTGCCAATGGGGATTACAGCACCGATATATTTTGTACACTTGAAAAGAGACCAAAAATATTTTGGGAAACGTTTCTGTGAATTGCTTTAGTAGTAGTACTCAGTGTCACCATAATATATATTCAATAATTAAAAATGAATCTATTTTTCATGAACTATATGATTTGACTAAATTTGTTGGCAGTGACAAACTATCACTATTACATGTTCCAAAACTTGGTTTTTTTCTCCCTAATGATGTTTCTTTCATGTGACCAAAAAATGGTTCAAGAAACCAAACCAAGATCCTTCCATCTTCTGCTTTTGTAATATGCCCTCCACTATTGGAATGATGGAGCGCCAATTTAGTGTTCATAAAATAAGATTAGCGTTAAGCCTTTCCATTGCTTTTGTGTGGGTTTCAGGTTCGCTGGAAGACCTCTTTCTCACCCCTTGTTGTGCTATTTTCTTATCATATATTTGTTTTGTTAAAGTCTTCTGATATTAAAATGTAGAATGGATATAATATGATATGATTTTGGTTTCTATTTTGATATGAAAGAGTGAAAGATAGAAGGCTTAATTGCAGTTTTAACCCCCTAACTTTCACAAAGTTGCGATTTTGCCCCCCTAAAAATAAAAACTACAAAACGGCCCCCTAAGTTTTGCATCTGTAGCAGTTTTGGCTCCCCAAGGCCAAAAAAAAAATTAAAAATAACACGTGGCACCTCACTTAGGGTGCCACGTCAGCGTAGACCGAGTCAAAATTGACATTGGGGGCCAAAACTGCCACAGATGCAAAACATAGGGGGCCGTTTTGTAGTTTTTTTTCTTAGGGGGCTAAAATCGTAACTTTGTAAAAGTTAGGGGGTTAAAATTGCAATTAAGCCAAGATAGAATGATGTGAATGTGTGATGCATCTCTCCAGGACATTTGCACAACATTTTAAAAAGTGATGAGAAAGCTGCTTTGAAAAGTAGGGGATTTTTTTTTGGTTTGTTTCAGATCAACAAAAAGTGCTTCCAATAAAGCTTCTGAATCAGTGTCATTCTAATGTATTTGATTCTTGTAGCCAGCAAAAAGTGGTGGTTTGATTTTGCAGTTTTTAATTCATTGTATGTATGTGCAATGAGTTGACCAAAATAATCAATCTAATATTTCAATCTTCTGGCAGTTTCTTTTACTGTTGTAAGGTTTAATTTCCACAATAACTTCATTAATGAAGAATGTGGTCACTGAGAATGATTATAAGAATTATCTTTTACCGCCCGGTGCTCAGTCTTAAACTCTGAATAGACACGCATGCGTTGTTATCTTATGTGTCTTTACGGTTTCCTAATTCCTGGTGGCTAATTAGCATATTTTTCAGGTTCTGTGGGATCTCTAATTCTTTTGTACAAAGGAACGTGGATGCACAACCTGCAGTTTCTGCCACTCCAGAAGTAAAATCTGTAGTAGGCTTGGGACCAACAAAGAGTAATGTTGTTCACCAACCTCCTAAAAACATAACATACAATTCTATTGCTAAAGTTGATCTCAAAACACAGAATGTAGTGAAAAATGTCAAGAGTGAAAGCAATGGTACAGGAAATGCAGAAGTTCATGATAACATCAATAAACCTATTGCAGAGAAAGAAAAGTCTCTTCCCTTGCCCGCAGGCAAAAAGAAAGTACAAGCTGATAAAAATGGCTCTGTTAATGGAGGTTCGTTGGCAAGCTTCTGGGGTCGTCCATCTGCAAAACCCAAGCCTTGCGCTGTGCCAGAGGAAAATAGTAACATGATTTCAAAACCTGCAGGTTGGTTTCCATTCTGGTTTATTGAATATATTTTTTTAAGATTTTTCAAATCCTTCTCGATGGTTATAGTTATAATAGCAGTAGTTTTGTAACATTGCATCTCTAATATTTTTACTGACATAATTAAATCTTTCAGAAGCTATTGAAAATGCCCAAACTTGTGATGATGATGATGATGATGATCAAGGTGTCGCCTTAAGAAGATCATCCAACAGGAAAAGGAGGGTTGTCTTTGATTTCTCAGATGAAGATGAAGATGTCATCAGTTTAGCATCACCTGAGGTCCCTAATAAACTGTCCTCTAAAGATTCCAAACAAAATGACAAAAAGTCATTAGAGAAAGTTGCTTTGAATTTTGATTTACCGGTAGAAATTAAACCGTTGGTCAAGGATGAGAGAGTAACTGAGAAAAAAGTTTTCCAACCACCAAAAGATTTATCAGCTATCACCAAGTGCACAAGTACGGGGAAACCATCTACTGAGAAGTTGCAGAGCAGTGCTCTGGAAATTTGTGTAAATAAGGATAGTGCAAAAAAGGTCTCTCCAGGTTCACCTAAGAGGAGAAAAGTGATGAAGACCAGGATTGATGAACGTGGAAGAGAAGGTACCCTTAAATGCATTGTTTTAACTCACCAGGTTCTTTCTTCCATATTATAGTGTAGAAGTCACCTTTATGTATGACTATAATATGTTAATTTTGCACTTATGTTTTGAACCTAGTTCCTTATGAAAATTTCACTTAAATATGCATGATTATTGGGTGATCCTTATCAAAAAAATTATTAACTATTTGTATGTATATATTTGTATTTGTCTCATACTTATGTTTATTGTTCAGTAACTGAAGTAGTCTGGGAGGGGGAGGAGACAGAGCCAAAGAAAGATGATAAGGATACAACTAAGAAAGCTGATACGGTTGCAAAGAAAGTGGACAATATATCTACCAAAGCTGTTAACGGGTTAGTGTTATTCTTACATTTGAATTGAATGAATGAAACTTTGGAAGTAATCAATACTTCAAAGGCTGCATGACTCCTTGTTAGGTGTCCCTTGAAGTATACAGTGATTCTCATTAGGTTTGCTTTGCAAGTTGCACAGTCTTATTTCTAAAGTTGCTTCAAGGCTTGACAAAAATTTCATGATATCAAAATGAGTTTTACCATTGATATGAGCAATTCATGAATATAGGCAGTTCATTGCTCATTCTTACTAGCTGATTGTCCACTTTGGCCAGCAATAACATTTTAAAACTTGGAAGTTTGTAGACATCCCCACCGTACTTTCAATCTGATTTTATGGTTTAAACCCATTTTTTTTTTTTTTTTTGAAACAAAAGTTTACTGTTTTATTGTAAGTTTAAAGCTTGACAGTGATTGACGACTAACTTCATTCATTGCATTTCCAGCGCACCGGCAACTAAGAAGCCACCAACTACATCAAATACTACTGGAAGAGGAGGAAGCAAGAAAGCAGGAAACATTAAGGATCCCAAACAGGGCAATATTCTTTCATTTTTCAAAAAGCAAGTATGAAGCTATCTTCCCAAAGAATTACAATATTCAAGAGACCTTTCTAGCAGGATAATTCACCAATGTTACTTCGTTTGTGACTGTGAGGATTTTGCATTATGTAGATCTAGTTCTATTTTAGTCTGTGTGTTACCTTGTAATCTGTAATAGTTGAAATACCTTAAATGTGTTGTGTATTTCTTTTTTTACAAGTGAATTTTTCTTTGAATTACTGCATTAAACTGATAAGTTTGTACTAGTTCTTAAACACATTAATGTAGTCACTTTGAATGTCTGCATTAATGTGTTTGTACTAGTTCTGAAAACTCCAAAATTCATTAAAATAAAATTGCAGTCCTTCAAAATAAAAAGTGACTCTGATGGGCAAAAATAAAAGTTATAAATAAGTTTGACTTCAAAAGAAGCCACAAGGACTAAATATTCCAAAATATATAAATGGTGTTCAATATATGTGCCGAACAAACCTTTTACACACAACACCATCGATTTTTTTTTAGAGAACTTTTGTCTCAATTAATTTCATGTTTGAATCAAACATAAAAGGGTATACTTATCATCTCACCGTTAAAATTCATTTGGTTCAACACCTTCAAAAGTATATAATATAAGTGGTGTTCAATTAAGTTGGTGAGAACATGAACATGTCCATCTATTCAAATGAATTAAAATACCTTTTCCAAAACTATATATATATATATATATATATATATATATATATATATATATATATATATAAGAAGCGTACAAAACTTATCCCGACTCTAATCTCACAGAACCCGTACCTTAATGAGACAAGACATGGGTCCACTGGCATATCATAAATTAGTCTTAGTTGAAGACAAGACAACTACCAAATAACTCTACTTTGATGAGACAAGACATGGGTCCACTGTCTTCAACTAAGACTAATTTATACATTTCATTTTCGTATTTAAAAATGCTCTAATTTACTCCCCTAGCAGATATACAATTAACTTAATCTGCTTAATTATTTCATTTATTTGTTTATTCAATTGGTTTGGTTACCATGAAACAAAAACCTGAGTTGTGTTGATTGTGATATACCTTCCAATTTTATATTACAAAAAACAAAAGCCTTTGCGTTACGCTTGCCTCAAAAGGGTCTTATTCAGAACATTCTCACATCACATGTACGTTGAAAATAAATTTGTTTTAAGCACTAAAAGATTAACTAATATTTTACTCAAAAGATAAACTAATATACAATTTAGCATTAACTTGGCTATAAATACATGAAATAATCTTGGTAAACACACAACACTTCTTTCACACATTCATCTACCAGTTATTCAACCTTGTTTATTCCCATTATTGTCACATTGCACTACCTACCATGGTTATGAATAATCATTTGCATTCTAGTATCTCATTTGCATTGTTTCTTTGCTTGGGATTGTGGAGTTTTCAAGCCACATCTCGAACTCTCCAAAATGATCCTATGTATGAGAGGCATGAGCAATGGATGGTACAACATGGCAAAGTCTATAAGGATACACATGAAAGGCAAAAACGTTTTGGGATATTCAAAGAAAATGTGAATTACATTGAATCTTTCAACAATGTTGGAAATAAATCTTATAAATTAGGACTTAATCATTTTGCTGATCTTAGCAACCATGAGTTTATAGCAACTAGAAACAAATTTAATGGATATTTGCATGGCTCAAGCATAACTACTTTTAAGTACAAAAATGTGAGTGATGTACCATCTGCAGTGGATTGGAGGCAGGAAGGAGCAGTCACACCTGTGAAAAATCAAGGTCAATGTGGTAAGTGTTTATTTATTTAACAATCAAGATGTGGTTTCTTATTTTTAACCTTGTAATAGTAAAATTTAGTTGTGATTTAATATTTGTAGGATGTTGTTGGGCGTTTTCGGCTGTTGCATCAACCGAAGGAATTCATAAGTTGACTAAAGGAAATTTGGTCTCTTTATCAGAACAAGAACTTGTTGATTGTGACACAAATGGTGAAGACCAAGGTTGTGAGGGTGGTCTTATGGATGATGCTTTCGAATTCATTATAAAAAATAATGGACTTAGCACTGAAGTTGAATACCCTTATCAAGGTGTTGATGGAACATGCAATAAAACTGAAGTAGGCAGTTCTGCTGCTACCATTTCCGGGTACGAGAATGTCCCCGCAAATGATGAGCAGGCATTGCAAAAAGCCGTAGCTAATCAACCGGTTTCGGTAGCCATTGATGCTAGTGGCTCTGACTTCCAATTTTACAAAAGTGGTGTATTTACCGGTTCATGTGGAACTGAGTTGGACCATGGTGTAGCTGTTGTAGGTTATGGTGTTGGTGAAGATGAGACTGAGTATTGGTTGGTGAAGAATTCATGGGGAACTCAATGGGGTGAAGAAGGGTACATTAGGATGCAAAGGGGTGTGGATGCTTCAGAAGGACTATGTGGTATTGCAATGCAACCATCTTATCCAACTGCGTAATTATAAGATTTACACACCATTATTCCTATATATGTATAGTTCTGTTGTATTGTATTTTCTTATGCATATCATATCTTGCTCCCAAACATGCATTTGTTTATAAATTCAATTTATTCTCTACGAGAATATATGTACTTGTCAATTGCTATCTATGAAACACGGAAACGGACAGAAACACCAAACACGACAATGACATTGATACGTTGATACTGCTAATAATTTGAAAAAATCACATAATTTAATTTAATTATATGCATTGGTGTCATGTCGATGTCAGACACAACACGTGTCTGACGCCGGGATACGCATAATCCAATAAGCGTACATGCTTCATAGATTACTATAATCCGTCAGCACTCTAAACCTCTGAGTCATGCCTTAGCTTGGGTGAGCATGATCCATCTCACTCAACCTTTTTATCAAAAAAAAATTAAATACATTTAAATCAATCAGGTTTTTTTAAAATGGGTATGTAACCAGTGCTGGATTGTGCCACCTAAGATTGATTGAATTTTCAATTTATATATTTGAAATTAAAATGGGCATATTAGGCTTTGAAATATGATTTTGGAAAGAAAAGGAATGTTTTTAAACTAGTTTTCGATAAATAATGATTAGACACCTTCTTTTCCCATCCTATTTGATTTCTTTTTCCATCCTATTTGATTTCTCGTGTGTCCTATGCAGTTTGGATTATAAAATTCGAACGACATAAACACCTCATAAAACCTCCAAAACACCTTAAAACATTTCAGATTTAGAATTGAATAGGGGGCGGGAGAAACTCGGAGTGGGAAAAATAATAGTCATAATGATTATGGTAACAAACCCGATTTGGGACCTTGTGTTGTCCCAACACTGGTGGGCAAGTCTTTTTTCATCAAATACAGATAAAATAAATGTTTTGAGTAATTGTCAAATTTCACTTCATTCATCAAGGAAGATACAAGATGGAGTTTGTATTTGCCAAAGAGTGATGATACTTATCAACATCATCTCATACAGAACAGACATAATTTTTTGTTTAATTAAGGAAACATAAAGTCAAATTTGGACATGAAAAAAGTTGCTACCCTATGAAAGTTACCAAATCAATGAGATAAAAATATACATGATTTACAATATGCTTCAGATGAATGTTACTATAGTTATTCCTTGTTATTAACTTTCTTGAATCAAGTTAGTTGGCTCGCTCAAAACGTACTTGGGTAGCTCGTACTTTGCGCCTGCAAATATTATAACAAGAATCAGAACAAGGAAAAATTGATGAAGGAAAATACTGCAAGAAATTAACATGTTTTTCTAGCCCTATCAGAACAAACACAAGGTGCAATAGTATTTCCAAATTTCAAAGAATTTTGCTTTAGTAGTTTCACTACTCTCATGCCAAACTAGTGTTACCACTTTTACTGTACTTCTCCTGATTATACTTTTCAAAAGCCTGTTTGGAATTTGTAAGAGAATCTTAAAGACCCTCCAAATGGTTGGTTTACATTTTTGGGTAATAAATTCTGACGAGACGTGTAAAATGAACAGTTCTGATAGTGAGAAAACATGTTTTATGTGGTAGGGCAGCTAAGGTGAGAAAGGTAATGGTGGGGCTCCAGGGAAATGGATTGTACACAATCACATTATGTGGATCAACATCAGACAAGCCATGTTCCAAAAATAGGAATTCAAGCCTTATGATTAAGATCGGATGCGTGATTGCATAAATACGTGGTTATCCCGACTGTAGGGAATCTGAGTCTCAGGCTACCAAGATTTCTGAAAAAGTGCAGTGTACTCCACCACCATAATCCACAATAAAGAAGGGTGTCACATGATACAACCAAGCCAGCATACCTGGACCACATTTAATTAAGGCGAAAAGTATGGTAGTGCTGTTGGAAGCCCACATGATTCATAGGAATGGCATAAAAGTTGCTCCAGCCTTTTCATTTTAATTACCAATTTCTTAATAACTTTTAAAATCAAGGAAAATTGAATCAACAGAGTTCTTACGCTTTTTATTAAACAGATTAAGATTATAGAAACCAAATCATGTTATATTGTTTTTATTTATAGTTTTATTCAAAACATAGTAAATAGTTGAATGCAAGATGAACTAAATTACTTACCTCTTTCATCATAGCATACTGTCAAATCAGAACTCTGGACAATGACCCCAGCACTATCCACAATTGCTTGTGCTAAAGATAGATCAGCTTCTGCAGCAGCTCGAAGAGCATCCCAAATCTCTATCGTGCAGAAAATCAAATGCAGATTTCAATTTACTTACAGTAATTATGGTAGAAATGAAACAAAGCGGAATGGTTGGCCGCACAAAATAATTTACAGGAAATACACTGGCTGCAACTTTATTATTTATAGGAAGAGTTGATTATTTGAAAAAATAATTTTTGAAAACCAAATACAAAGGCTGATTACTTGTTTTATTGATTTTCTCTCTCTTTTTTTCATCTTAAAAGTGAGAGTTATGGCTTCAAAAGCAACACTGATCCAAAGGAAATAGTCCTTCATTACTTCCTCATCACCAACGTGGCTATGAAAACCAATTTTCACCTTTTTAGTGAAAAAAACTTGACTCAAGTCAAAGTGAACACCATGGTCATTCTTGCAATTGATAAATATAAATACAAAAGAACTTGAACCCCTTTTGCAAAAAAAGGCTAAGCCATAAAAAAAAATATTGAAAACCAGTTCTGATGCAACATGAAGAACTTCAAATTAATCAATCTACCTCTTCTAACACAATCAGCCCTTTAGTCTCTTTAAGCTGAAGCTTCATGTCCAACTTATTTTTCCAAATAAAACCCTTCAATCTTATTCCAAATTCATGACACTATTGTGTGTGAACAACAGACAATAGTGAAGACTCCAAATAAAAATCTTACGAATAAAATTACATTTTGACATATTTCTCGCTGTTGGTTAAATATAACTCAAGATTAAGGGTCACCTTTCTATGCATTATCTAATTGGAATATGAACTAATAGAATTACCAATTGTGGTTGAGATTACTTGTTAACTTATATCTTTAACAGTTACCAGCCCTATTGCAGAGTTGTCAAATAACAATTTGAAGAAATTGCTATTGTTCTTCTGACATACTATTTAGTACAAAGTATTGTCAATTAGCGGCTTTAAGCGCTGTAGCCCAGTAGATTTTGAACAAACCGTTATTTTTTGTAATCCCCAATTGAAAACACTGCCCTATTGTACAAAATCAGGTCTATAAAGGTAGAGGCAACTTGATGAGATTGAAGCGAAATGGCAAGCTATGAATTTTAATCAGGAAAAGTAAACTAAACGAAGAATTCAGAGCAATGCAGTCAACCATTCGAAGTGAACTAATTCATAGCAAGCAATCATTTCTATTTTAAACTCCTTCGATT
Organism: Medicago lupulina; assembly: GCA_958299785.1. Lineage (NCBI taxonomy): Eukaryota > Viridiplantae > Streptophyta > Magnoliopsida > Fabales > Fabaceae > Medicago > Medicago lupulina. The sequence goes on from OY283139.1 coordinate 76,920,291, forward strand.
CTAAGTGAATTTAATTACGAATAGGAATTGAAAATAAGGTAATTTATCAAGTTGTGATAATACCTTTCCGACCACCATAGTGAGGAGCGGTGTCCCAAAACTCATCGCGCAATTGTACTAGTTGAGTCTTTGTTATTGGCTGAGGATGCTTCCATGGCTTAGGCTTTCGGATCTTCTTTACAGTCCCTGTTAAAATTGTTTCAAGTTTATGTTAAAGGAAGCCAAAATTAAACTTTATTCTCAAAACTAACATTGTATCAGGAACAAGCATTTGAAATAATGAATGACAACGACAATCGCTATCATCATCGTTATCTAAATACATTTTACACAATGTGAAAGTTGTTTATCATCATCGTCATTCTTCTGCTTATGAAATGGTTACAACAAACTACTGCAATTCAACAAAAATATCAAAAATCCAATCCAGAAAAATTCCAATAATATTTACCCTTTCCAATTACACAACCAAATTTGAATACCTACTTTACATGAAAATCAAGATAAACCAATTTCAATCCTAAATTAACTAAAAACATACCAATCAGATTTTATTTTTCTTTTACAAAACAAAAATTAAAAGAAATAGAAAAAGCAAAACACTTAATTTCAGCACATTATAAAATTCAAATATTTGCAAGCTATCAAAGAAAACCATTAGCAGCAACCAAACAAAATAGAAATAAAATTATATTGAAAAAATAAATAATTAAATAAACATTAAAAAAGAAATGTTATCAATATAGTCACAAAGGGTATAATTTTAAATATTATTAAATATTAAAAAAAATAAAGTTGTTAAAATAAAATATAAAAAATACAATAAAGTAAAATATACAAGAATCTATAGAATTGAGTTGTTGTTGTTGTTGATGTGAAAAATGAAATTTTGCAAGCTATGATCAAATTGAGATTTTGAAAGCAACCCAACATTGAGAAAGAAGTGATTATGAAACAGAATTGATAAAGAAGTGATTTTGAAATATGTGAGTTCAGATTAAGCAAATTACAATGCAAAATAGAGAAAGAAAGAAAGAAGATAAAGTTACCATCAGCTTTAGCTTGAGAGGATCCAGCACAGCCCATTGAAGAAGATGAAGCTCTCTAGAGAGAGAGAGAGAGAGTTTAGTTTTAGAGTGAGAGAGAGAGTCAATGACGTAAGGAGAAATCGGTTGTACACTCTACAAGCTCGCTTTTTGTTGTTGTGCAATGGAGAGAACCTCTTAATCCATTACTTAATTATTATACACGTCACCCAATACAAATTAAATCAAATTTTACCTCTCAAAAAAAAATAAAATCAAATGTCATATTTATATATACTATACTCTTCTTTCTTTTTTGAGGAAAAATCTAATGATATTTTTATTTGGTCAAAATAAATTTAATGATTTTATTTATAATTTGTTTATTTTATTGTATTCAAATATAAATATTTTTGGAATATAACACAAACAAATAAATATTCAACTAATATTGTTCTTTTTTTTTTTGACAAAACTAATATTGTTCTTATTGTTTGTAGTGGAATTATTCTTATTATATTGAAATTTAACTGATTTTTTTATTAAACGTTTAAGTCACAATATACAAAAAAAAAATATACAATTAGAATAGTTTAAATGATGGTATGATTGGAAGATAAAAATTCTGCACAAAATTATATATCCCTTTTATATATAGGTATAGAATAGATATTTCTATACCCGAATAAATGGGACACATGTTAACTATGAAAAACAAATATTTGCTTTAGGGCACGTAGAGGATCGGTTTGGTGGCAACACTTGAATAAGGTTAGAGAGTGTATAATTCATGGATTGGGGTTGGTTGATTGATATTATTGATCGTAAGGTTGGTGATGAGTCTTCTACACTATTTTGGAGGGATCAGTGGTTGGATGGTGTTCCATTTCTTGTTAGGTTCAGTAGAATAGATTAATTAACGGAGAACAAAATGGTTGTTTTAGGGTAGGAAATGAATGGTGAGGCGTGAAAGTGGTGGTAGAGACTCTTTGCTTGGGAGGAGGGGAGTGTGTTGAGCTACTAAATTTAGTTGTTTTGCTGGTTAATGTGAGGGATAGGTGGGTTTGGAAACTTCATTCTTCTCATTGGTATAGGGTGCGCAATGCTTATCAGACCTTGATCAATAATGATGGTATTGACATGCATTATAACAACAACAAGCTATGAAGGCGGTTCCTTTAAAAATATATTTGTTTGCTTGGCGTTTGCTATTGAACAATGTCCCTACTAAGGATAATTTAGTGCAACGGCGAGTTCTATCTCACAATGATCAAATGTGTACGGGAGGTTGTGGTAGGAACGAGGACATGGACTATTTATTTGTTAGTTGTGGATTCTACGGGAAGATTTGGTTGTTGGTATTAGGTTGGCTTGGTCTTTCAACAGTGGCTCAAGGTAATCTGATGGATCATTTAGCTCGGTTTGGTGGCCTATGAGGCTTTTCGAAACAAATGGGTTTGGTGTTTAACATTATTTGGATGTATGTGGTGTGGACTACATGGATAGGGAGAAACATGCGAGTCTTTCAGCATAAGGAGGAACAACTTCAATATATAGGCGAAAAAGTTAAGCTTCGTTCATTTTAGTGGTTGAAGTCATTCAATTTTGCCTATAATTATTGGAGGCTTAATTCTATTATTTGCCTATCTATTGCAATTTGCAATTTGTTCTTTAGATTGTCCTCTCGGTCTTCAAAACTATTATGTTAACTTTGTATCACTTTTGAAATCTTCATAAGCACTTCTTGTGCAGGAAGATTGTTTTTGTTCGTTATTATACTCCATTTTACCTTGTTCAAAAAATGATACATTATTTTTTTAGTCTATTCTTAATATACTTAATTATCCAAAAATTGTTTTACCTTTAAATGCATTAATTATGATTTGGTTGCTATAAATATGTCTTTGTTTAATCTCTAAATTTAAATAGCAACAGTTCTCAAATTAATCATATGATTAAATGATTACTATCATCAACTCACACACCATAATTTGAGGATCTAACTTTGGTGTGACCTTTTTCTAAATAAATTTACCAGAGAAATTCAATTATTTTTCAAATATAAATCTACTCCATAATTTAAGGAACTAAAAATACATAAAAGCTTATTTATTTGTATAAGTTGTTTTGCATAAGATTAAAAATAAATTAATTCAAACGGGCCCTTAATAAGCCAATGTTTATCAAGCTGTAGAAATAAATATTATAAAATAGAAAATACAAATAGACAAACAAGTCTTTCAACTAGTTTATGTACTCCTTCCGGTTTCAATTATAAGCAGGGGCGGTTTTACCACCCAGCTAGCCCGGGCACACGTCCGGGCTCTACCCATACTCAGTGGCGGATCTCTTCAAAGACACATGAGAGCAATGGTATCATGTAGATAATCTATAAATAATATACTAGTTGTAATGTGATATATCTTTCTATGTGGCGTGTGGAAAGGGGAGTTTTTTCTCGCCTCAAGGTCATGGGTTCAAGTACCATCAACTCTGTTTTTCTGAATTAAAATGTATTTTTTTTATTCACTAAAAAAACATTTAGTGAGAATCAAACTAGCAACCACACAGTATATTCAATCAAACTCTACCAATAGGACCACTTACAATTTGTGGTTTCTTTATGTAACAATTTATATATATTTTATATGCAATCTCAAATTTTATTTTTATTGACAAAATCACGAGTCTCTTTTATTTTGATTTATAAATATTTATATATTATGTCACATGTGAATTTGCGGTCAAAATTTTGCTCAGACTCTAAAAAATTTCTGACTCCGCCACTGATTATAAGCAAATGTTTATATTTTATATTCATTCAATAACTAATGTATTTGGTCTATATTATGGACCAAATACATTAATTATTAAATGAATCTAAAAAATGCATTTTTATTTATGATTGAAACCGAAAGGATTCCAATGAAAATGTTAACTTTTAGCGTGGATTTTTCTTTCAATTTTCTTCTTCATCTAAACTCTCTTGATCACAATCTTATCTTCTTTTTTTATCTAACTAAATACTTTGAACTTTATCCTAAATTTAAGTTTGAAGCAAATCAAGTTTGGCCTAATCATAACTGAAATTTCAAATCAAAACTTATATAACCATAAAATCAATCCTACAAAAGAAAATCTAAAATCATCTTAATTTTATAAAAAATAAAACAATCTTCTTAGTTCTATGATTGTGTTTAATAATATCTTTTTTTTTAAAAGAAATACATCATTCATTGAATAAATTTAAAAAATAAGTTTTCTTTTATAATTGAGATCGGAATATTACTCACATTTACTATCTTTTTGTGAAATGGAGA